>CM064491.1:24502302-24551333 GCA_032716605.1 Paralithodes platypus | reverse complement strand
TATTTAGTTTGTTCCCTACGTTTCCATCAAGCTTAAAATTACACCCCCTAGACCCCCTTTTAAGATAATGTTAGGCTGGCCAGCTTGCCAGAATGCACTCGTAACTCGCTAGCGCTCGCCAGGGCAGTGAAATGGGCTACAATAATCGTAGAACGATGTTCTTTCTTTCATAGAGTTCATGTTGTCACAGACAGATCAGTGGTGGTTTTTATTCTTGTCTGTGACACTTGGAAGTATTTTATATCATTGATAGAATATAAGATGCATTGTGTGAAGTTTTAAGGAGAAAGAGCGCGAGCAGTGAGGTGGTAATATGTGCGTGTGTATGTACGTGTGCCTCCCTCGCTCGGAGGAGTTTCCCACGCTCGTGATTGGCCGGCGGGCCTGACGCGTCATATGACGCCTGCTCCTCACGACGTAGTCGTCTGTGATTGGGTGCTGCTGCCTTTGTTAGTGCTGGGGGCTCCTGCCCGCGTTTCTCCTGCAGAGCTTGGCATAGCGTGCTTGGTCCTACATGTCCTTTGCAATCTGTCCCCCCATATAACCCCCTATAGGCCTACTACTATTTCTCTCTCTGAACTTCTTCTTTTTCATACTTCTCATCTTTATTCAATTACTTATCCCTTCTGGTTCTGCATACGACTTCCATAGTCGGCCAGTCGTATTACCAGCACCAGTTCTCCATATATGTTTGCACTAGCTTTAGGGATTATTAGAGTCATAGTCAAATGGTGTCATAGTGTTGGGTTGCTTCTAATTATTGAGCTGTTCTTTCCTATTATTTATTGTTAGACAGTGGAAGGTATCTTTGGTCGTTGTCTGAGTTATGTATGTGGCAAGTCAGAGCCTGTACAACATCGACGAAGCTAGGTAGCCTGTAACCCTTGTGCATATTTTCCTTTGCGAGTGTAGCAGTATACAGGTGAAGGGCTTTTGCCTACACTTACCTGTATGCTTGCTACCTCATTTTGTTGACCTTTGTGGAGCGCCAGGGTAAGACCAGATACTTGAGATCTGGACTTACCAAGAGAGCCTCCAAGTCACTTAACGTAACATAAGGGAATTCTGTTCAAGGGGAGACAGTAGGCTACGAGCATGCTTGCGCTCTGCCTAGTTTCCTAGTAGCTTTTTTGCCACTGCTAGACATTATTAGTGAGAAAGACGGCATTGTGTTTATTAACTTTAATTGTGTATGCTTTAGGAATTATTCACGCCTTATTTTAGCCTAGGTTGATGCATAGGCAAACTCTTTCGTCTCTGTCTATCCTCTAACGTCTTCCCTTCATGCTGGAAGTTTGCTCACATTCAACCTGTCCCAAAGAAGGGTGACCGCTCTCAACCCTCCAACTATCGTCCAATTGCTCTCATTTCTTGTCTTTCTAAAGTTTTTGAAACTATTCTTGCTTCCAAATTTCTTAAGCATTTCTCTTCTCATAATCTGCTCTCAGATCGCCAGTATGGCTTCCTTAAGGGTCGCTCTACTGGTGATCTTCTTTCATATCTTACTAACTCTTGGTCATCCTCCTTTCGGGACTTCGGTGAGACTTTTTCTATTGCACTAGACATAATTATCGAAAGCCTTCGATAGAGTCTGGCATAAATCTTTAATTTCTAAACTACCCTCCTTCGGTTTCTATCCCTCCATCTGTGCCTTTGTCTCTAATTTCCTTTCCGGCCGTTCCATAGCCGCGGTTGTGGACGGCCATTGTTCACTTCCTCACCCTATAAACTCCGGTGTTCCTCAGGGCTCTGTCCTATCTCCTATTCTCTTTCTAATTTTTATAAATGATCTCCTTAACTGTACCTTAATTCCCATCCATTCATACGCAGACGACTCAACCTTACACTACTCCATTAGTTTTTCAGAACGCCCCAGCCAGCAATCCCTCAACGACAAACGTAATGAAGCCATACAACTCTTAAATTCTGATCTAAATACTATTTCCAATTGGGGCAGAGAAAACCTTGTTAACTTTAATGCTTCCAAAACCCAATTTCTCCATCTATCTACCC
Source organism: Paralithodes platypus (assembly GCA_032716605.1). Taxonomy (NCBI): domain Eukaryota; kingdom Metazoa; phylum Arthropoda; class Malacostraca; order Decapoda; family Lithodidae; genus Paralithodes; species Paralithodes platypus. Next base: position 24,549,320 of record CM064491.1, on the reverse strand, counting down.
GTCAGGATCTCCCAGCGGACTATCCCTTATTCTTCAACAATACAAAAATCAACCCTTCATCTTCTCTCAATATTCTTGGTGTCTCTTTTTCTTCTTCTCTCTTTTGGAAGGACCATATTACCAGTCTTGCTAAGGCAGCCTCCCAGAAGCTGGGTGTGCTCAACCGCCTTAGGGGGTTCTTTTCCCCTGCACAGCTTCTGGTTCTGTACAGGGGCATAGTGCGCCCTTGTATTGAGTATTGTTCACATGTGTGGGGAGGTTCCTCTCACACCGCTCTCCTAGACAAGGTTGAAAGGAAGGCCTTTCGTATCATTAACTCCCGTCCACTCATCAACTCTCTGCAATCTCTCTCTCTCCGCCGCAATGTTGCATCTCTCTCGCTATTCTATCGCTACTATAATAATCAGTATTCCTCAGAGCTATCCCAGTGCATACCACCTCCTTTACGTAGGGCACGTGGTACCCGTCTTGCAACTCAATCCCACCCCTACTCTGTGCAACTCTCCAACCCAAGAGTGAAACGTTACTCTCAAACTTTCTTCTACTCAACAGCTGAGCTCTGGAACTCTCTCCCAGAATCAGTGTTTCCCGCTTCCTATGACTTAAATTGCTTCAAACTCCGTGTGTCCAGGCATTTTGGCTCGAACGTCCCTTGATTTTGGCCCTGTCACGCTTTCAACTATGGGGGAGGCACTCGCTATAGGCAGTTATGCCTTTTGCCTCCCTCAATCACATAGGAAAAAAAAAAAAAAAAAAAAATAGTGCACAACCCAGTTTGGCTGTTACGTTGGCTAAGGAAGTACTGTTTTGAGTGGCGATTATTAGTGCTGTCACAGAGTTGTTGCACTCCCTTGTTATATATAATTATGTATCCTACTTATTGGTGTATTTAAGATACACGCTTTGGTGTCCTGCCCCTGCATTATTTCTGTTCTATATTAACGAGCATCTTAGAGCATCAGACGTTTTCAGAAGATTCAATATCTGTTTGCTGTAGGACTAGACTTCCAGTGTTTTCATAGAGCATTGTAGAGCTTAGTGGTGAGTACAGACTCACACTAAAGTTAACGTAAGCATATACTCCTTTATTAAATCTTGTTATAGTTTATTCAAGCATTGTTATTACTTAAGAGCATTTTATTAACGTAAAGTACTCCTGTTGTGAGAAGGCTTTGCCGTCATCGGCAAGCCTTTGTAGAATTGCACCAAAACCCAGTTAATTGATACCCCGTTATCCAGTAGATTAACTCTGGAGGGTTTTAAGTGTTTTGTTCACCGGCGTAATAGTTTGAGGGTTTGGAATTAGCGTACCGTTGTTGCAGATATAGCCTATCATCTAGTCCATTCTTAAGTGCCCTTGTTTATTTCGTAGTGCCGGTCGTAACAATAAATTTGTACATTTTTCGGTAGAAAAATGTCCCGGCCAGAGGCCGGTTGCTCTTAAATTACAGGCTCTCTATCGCTCGCCAGGAAAAAATCGACACCTAAACCCTCCGGGCCCGTGCTGGTATGCCGAAGGACGGTCGCCTGTACCCGGGCGAAATGGCCGAAAAACGTCTAGGCCTAGGCTACTGTATTTTGGTTTATTTTTACTGCTAGAAATTTCCCACGCATCTATAAACGTAGTGCGGATTTCAATCTGTAGACTGGCGTTGAGTAGAGCTCTATAAGTCAACTGGTTCAGTTGTGATGACGATTTCAGTGGAGCGAATTTTGCCGCGATGTTAACAGTATCGGAGCTTTTCACACACTAATTTCGTCTTACGTCACAACAATAACATTGATCCGACGTCTCCTTCTTGTTTTCGGAGGTGCGGTGACGCAACGATCGGTTTTGTTTACATGTGTCGGACGCACGGCGTTCAGACCAAGCTGAATAGGCTTGAAAGCTTGCTGCCTATTAGCATGACACCCGGGCTCCTGCCCTTATTTTGTGGTGTCATGCCAATATGACACCCGGGTAGGAAGGGTTAATGGCACGAAAGGTCTTAAAATTGACAGAAATGGGGCAAAATGTCTTAAAATGTCCAAACTACTAGGGCAAACGGCTTAAAATCTCAAAAGCAATGGGGCTAAACATGAGGGAGAAAGGGGTCCAGAAAAAAATCCCTCCAGTGGAAATCTCCCCTTAAGTAGAACCTAGCAAATCCAATCTCATAACCTGGTAAAAACCCTGGTATAACACCATGGTGAACCCCTTCTCTACCGGCAACGTTTATAAATGATATTCTAGCAATATTTAGACGATTTTGTTCAGTTTAAGAAAGATCTGTGGTAGTAATAAGGATTATGCGATATATTTCGAAGTCTTTTAATTGCTGGAGGCACTTTTTAAACTGAATAAAATCGTATAATAGGAGCAAGAATAAAATTAAAAAGACGGCACCGGTACAGAAGGGCTTAAATACTTTCGAGTTTTGACAATTTCGTCACACTTTATGTAATGATGGTTGGACATAATGTTAGTCATATCGAGTGTTTGCAATGCATACCTGTGCGTTTGCATATGCTTGTGCGCGTGTGTTAGTGTAGTAATAATAGTTTAGAAAATAATGATAATTAGAAGTTGTTAGAACAAAAATATATATCTTAACCCTTCTTTGGCGGCACCCGGCTATAGTCGGACAAGAGAACCAAGGACTATGTTGCAGGGCCCGGCTATAGTAGCATGCGTTGTTGAGCACATTATCGGCTCTGAGAGAGAGTCCGACCAGTGGGAGGAGCGCGGGTTGGCTCTGACCATTCGGCATGGACCCAGTCCCGCCACTGAGGGTAACATCACATCCCACCACATCCCTGGTCCCGCCATACAGGGTAAAAACTGAAGGAATTGCTGTATTTTAGGGATTTTTCCTTCGTGTTGCACGATCGTTGCAAGACAACCAGTGGTCGTAGAAGGATGGTTCAGGTGTCATTGGAAAGCTCAATTATCGCCCTTTCACGGATACATAATTGTATTACGCTCTGGCTCTTGTTTATGCATGAAAAAGAGCACGGAAATAAGCTCGTTTAGGGTAAAACTACCCACTTGGCAGGTAGTAGAAGTTACCGCCTAGGCCGCTCGTTGAGTGTTAAAGGTATATTTTTTCATATTAGAAGACAATTAGTGTATTGGGTTAACAGCGAAAGTGTTTATTACATGCGTTTCTCTATGAATCTTAAAGCTTCCTAAAATGGGCTTTTATTACCTGATCTCCCTCAAGCATGAAGCCGACGAAAATTGGAGATACGAAGCCCACCACACTGGCCATCGTGTTCTCTATGCCGAGGAGTGTCCCTGTAACAAATAGGAGAACAAGGGTATATTGAAGTTACATGGCATCATAAGAATATAGAAAAGGTGAGGAAAACAATACATTTGATTATATTACTGTCTTGAAGCAAAGAAAGGGACAGAGGGAGCTGGTGGAGGGGTTAATTAATAGAGACTACATATTTGCACAATTCACTCATGTCTGCCTGTGCGCTTGAATAAAGAGAAGGGAGTTACCTCAATTTCTTTGACACCCGAATTACATCTCGACCACATAGGACATTAGAAAATTAAATTAGTGAATAGTATGAAGGTTGACTTTTGACCTTGACCTGTGAACTTGACCTTTATGTAAGATTTCATTTTTTGTATGCATTAATGTAACCCTGGAAAATCAAATAAACATGCCAAATTTCATTAAAGATCCGTTAGTTTCAAAGGTATTAAAAGAATAGTTAACCTTTGACCTTCATGATATCTGAAAATTAAATATTATTATTTTCATTTAGAGCACGACTGTCTCAATGAATTTTGTGAAGTTTGCATGAATAGTAAAGATATTAGCATATTGACCTTATATTTGCCATTGACTTGTGACTTTGACCTATCAAATGGAATTGTATTTATTCTTGTATGACCTTGGCCTAGGTATTCCAAATATACATGATATGCCTAGTGAGAATTTACAGTTAATATGAAATACTAGTAAAAATCCTATTTTGACCTTTGACCTTGACCTTCGACATTAGAAATTCTTATCGAGAATTTAGTTAGCTTAACACCAATGTTAGTATTTACTAGCGTTATGAATATCGTGAAATTTGTATAAACTTATAAATAAGAAATAGTTACCATATACTGTGACCTTGAGCTTTGACTAAAAATTAAACAAAACATATATGGATGGTCGTCGCATTGACCAACTGAATATGTCTGCATAATTTGGTGACAATACATTAAACAGTCTAGGAGGAGTTTAGGGATAAGGACGAACAGTCTTGTTTTGACCTTTGATCTTGACCATTGACCTTTACTATTACAATATATATATGTGTGAAATTTGGTATACTGTATACTGTATGTTATTAAAGCAATAAGCAACTAAGACAGCCTGTTTTCCGAAATTTGAGTATTTTTTGTATTAATAATATGACCTTTGACCTTAACCTGTGACCTTGACCTTTATGTAAGAGTATATTTTGTGCTTGCATTGATGTTGCCCAGGAAAATCAAATAAGCATGCCTAATTTCATTAAAACCCATCAGTTAGTTTCATATATAATAATCAAATAGTTGACTTGGACCTTTGACCTTTATCTTGACCTTTATGATGTCTCAAAACAAAATATTTTCCTTTTCATTTATAGTGTAACTATCTCACCAAATTATGTTAAGTTTGCATTACAAATATAGAAATGAGCATATTGACCTTTTATTTGACCTTGACCTGTGACCTTGAACTTTCATATGGAATTGTAATGTGTCTTGTATGATCTTGGCCTAGGTATTCTAAATATACATGGTAAGCCTAGTGAGAATCTAACAGTTAGTTTAAGAAAGACTAAGTAAAAAACATATTTTGCCCTTTGACCTTGCCCTTTAGAATATTTATCTAAGATTTGGTCAATAGGATATCAAGGTTACCAGTAACTTGTATAGTGAAAATTAAGAAATTTGAGTAAAAACTAAAACAAATGTGAAATATTGACCTTATTTTTAACCTTGACTTTTGACCTTAATCTTTAAGTTAAATAAAACAAATCTTTTTGACAGACCTTCACATTGACCAAATGGATATGCCTGTGAAATTTGGTGAAAATCCATCAAACGGTCTAGGAGGAGCTTCCAGACGGACGACGACGACGGAGACAGACAAGCTGACTGGTGGTTCACAGTATACTGGCGGGATCTGTGTGCGCGATACCATTCTGCTTCACAAAGTTGATAAATGTACTCCTGTGTTGTCCTTACACCTCTGCATGTTTTTGTGTGTGTAATCTTTCTCTGCCCAGTTAAGCCTGAGTCCACGATATAGCCAGTAGGCCTACCCCCAGTAAAAAATCCTGGTATAACAACTACGTTCCTCCTTCTCCATTCTACTTTCTCTGGGTGTAGATAGGTTTGCCTTCCACTGTTCCTCCAGTTGCAGGAAATAGGCATCGGGAAATGGGATAATCAGCCACCGCAGGTTTTGCAACTTATAAAAATTGAGGCCGGTGGCAGCAACATTATTTTGTACAACTTAGTATTCAGCTTCAGGTTTGGGGTCTGGAGTCATCGGAGATTGTGGCGATGGTGGCAGGGAGAGGGGCCTGCTGTAGGTACAGGTGAGGATGGGAGGGAGAGGGCTGTTGGCTTGTAGGGCACCAAGTAAATACTGGCTCTTCCTGGGGGATTCTTGGCTTCTGGCTTCGGTATTCTCCCGAGGCAATCCCCTGGGACTTGTTTTTCTGTGCTTGTCCTCAGCCAATCATCTGCCTAGTATTGTTGCTCTGGTTATCCGGGACTTGTCCTGTCCTGTCAGGTGTAAAGTAGCTAGGTTCTGTGGGTAGCAGGATAGGCTCGGCGGTTAATATGGCCGGCTGGGCTCTGAGGGACATCAAAGGAACGGGACCGACAGTGATGGGGGCGCTTGGTGTGTACCGTGTGCTCACAGGGTATGGTGTACAGGGCATCTGTGTCCATTGCACTGCACCAACCAAGGGGATTGAGTGAGGTATCAAGAAGTATTTAGTGGAGGGCAGCTGGGCAGCTCTGATCTCTTTCGCCGCTACGAAGGGAGGCAGCGTCGTGGGCAGTGTGGCTATCATGGGCGTCAAATAGCATCTGGGTAATAATAAAACTTTGTATTGTCTTGTTTCGGTTCATTCCTGGCTCCTGGGTATGAAGCAACGTAGCTATTAATCCCTTCTTTACCGGCGATGTCTTTTCGATTATATTGTAGCTATTTTTAGATGATTTTGTTCTGTTTAAGAAGGATCTGTGGTAGTAAAAACGGTTAAACCGGGAACTGCTGGAAGACTCTTAAGAGTTCCCCCGGCGGACTGTGGGAAGACTCTTAAGAGTCAGGGAAAAAAAAAATCCATTTAAAACACCCAAAACAATTTTTTTTTTTTTTTTGCCCCTGGGCCATGCCAAATATCACTCCTCCACCTCCCCTCCTTCCCCACTTTCCTCACCTCCTTCAGTTATCACCTATTTTCCCTGTTATTCCCTTATTCTGTGGTATATTTTCGTGCTAACATTAGCGAGTTGCAAGCAGGGCATTGTCTTCACTGTTAGCAAGCGAGTGCAAGAGAGAGAGAGAGAGTATCGATCGACAGTCTCTCTCCAGACGTGGAGAAAAGTGGTGGGAAGGGAGGTTGCCTCAGACCATACATTATGTAACTCCCGGCCTGTATCGCCGATTTTGACCATCCAAACGTTGTTTCCACTTGTTTTATTGTTGTAACAGGTTAATACCTTTATAATCGACCTATAATAGGCGCATATGGATAAGTATTAATGCTATTTATGGTAAAATAACGATGTTAGTGATGGGAACAGCTCAAATACGTCAGCACAGGAGTGTGGTGTCTCATACCCCCCATGCGCACTTCAGAGGTTAAGAGAGATACTTCGAACCTGTTAATTGCTAGAGGCCCTTTTTAAACTGAACAAAAATTGTCTAAAAGTAGCCAGAATAGTTAAAAAAACGTCTCCAGTACAGAAGGGGTTAATGCTCTTGACTGTAGTATGGATTGGCTCAACTTAATTATACTTTCATTCTAATCCATACAAGTTACCTGCAAAGTTTGGCGATAGGTCTGTGTGGTTGACCATGTAGCTGGCAGACACAGCACCATTAAGGAAGAGAGCAGTACACAGTAGCACCACGGCTGACACCCATCCGCAACCATTGTACGCCACGCCCAACAATCCTGCTGCTGGCCCGAGCATCGCTGACCATAGAAAGCTTATAATAATGTGTGTATTATTAGATATACAAGACCTGCTTACTATTATCATAAGCACTATAATTTCACAATCGTGGATTAAAATACAGTCACTATCCAGATATCCTAAATGCAGAGGCGGTGGAGTACAAAGGAAATCAAACAACAACATATCTAGTGACCCCTCTAGGCTGCTTGTCCTCCAACACACTGAGGATCAAGTGTCCAAACAGTGGTTTAGAGTGGGTAAGGGAAAATTGGAAAGGGAACTATATGTGTGGAAGGTAAGTGTTGGGTTCGAACAAGTGATGGGATTGAAGTACACGAACAGAAACTAAATATTTGTTTATTATCTTATTATTTATTTATTTTCAAACTGGCATCCGATTTAATCTGGCATTCCATAGGTAACTTGATGATGCCACATATGATGTATAGTTTGGTGGTTAAGGCTAAAGCTTATTTACATTCGTTTACAATTGATTATGGATTATGAATTATGTATTATGCAATAATATTGATAATATTGATTATTTTTTATATACTGATTTATTTCAACATTGCAACCATTCATAAGTCACTGCCGACTGCTTTCATGCATCATTGGGACTCAGGAAAATCAATACAAGCTTTTGTTAGGTCTGCTTACAAGCAGGAGTCACATGACTGACTGGCTATGTGTTTTTGTTCTTGTTGGTTATACAGACCATCCGCAACGACAACAAAACTTTCTCTATTGCGGTTTTAAGTGGTTTTAAGCCATGAAACAAGGCTGTGGAGCTACGTATGCCACCCGTATCTAAAATGCATTATGATAGTAGAGTGTGTGTAGGAATACTTATAATTTCATATATATATACTGTATATATATAACCTGTGGAGCGCGCCATTAATGTTTTTGAAAAGCCTGTGTATGTTAAGAAAAACTTTGATTCTGACTGTTTTCGTTATATTTACCATATAAAGCATTATTTCTACTCTATGTGCGTTTATTTTACTTATATGATGAACATATGGACAGTCAAGATCAGAAAATAGGCGTAAACAGCAAATATCTAGTGAAAAACACATGTGTGGTAGGAGAAAGAGGAGGAAGGTGAGAGAGAGTGCAACATAGGTGTGCTTCCTGGGCCTGCTCGGACAAACTGAGCCTCCCAGTTGTCATCCACGCATGTGCAGGTGACGAGGGTGTGTGAGATACCATGACTCATATTTCGAGCAGGGAAAGGAAGGAATGGCAAAAATAGAAGGAGAAATAACCAATAATTGAGGAGGGGGGAAAGAGGGGGAAGGAGAGGGAGGGAGGGAGGGGGAACACATGTAGGGGAGAGAAAGGAGGTACTAGAGAGTGTGTATGCTACCTAATCACTTATTGCCTCCATTTGAGTGCCTGTGGGGCATTTTTTGGATATATTTTCATGGGCTTGCTTCCAAGAGGCCTATTGCGTTCGCTATACAGACACTTCCGTGAGGCCTATCGCGCTTGCTGGGTTGAAAGATATTCTTGAGGAAAGCGTATTTATAAAATCAAATACTAGGAGTAGGGACTTCAGGTTTGTTTTGCTGCCTTTCTCATGTACTAAGCTATACATATTACATATGTGAGAACCGCAATGGTATACTCCTGCATTATTATATTCATATCAAATTAACTATTGACGATAGACAAATGAAAACTAGATTTTTGGAAAGTGTTCGGTAGTGTTCTGTTATTTCCTATATAAACCTGTTGTCGTTGCTCAAAAATTTGATGAAGTCGACAGACAGTTCCCAACAGACAGCTTCTTCCAGTGAATGTTCAATCACCATTGCTTAATCCACCAATTAATGAAGATTTTGCCTCCTTTGCCGAGGTAAGGGAGTCCGTGGCTAAGTTGAAGGGTGGGAAGGCTCCTCGTATTTGTGGCATTCCTAGAGAACTGCTGAAAGCTGGGGTGAGTCCTTGTTCGAGGGTTACATGCGGTAGTGACTGCTGTACGGCAGACAGGTACCATTCCTATTGACTGGAGAAGGGGTCTGGTCATCCCTTATCTGGAAAGGGAAAGGGGACCGACAAGAGTGCAGTAACTATCATGGTATTACACTGCGCAGTGTGCCAGACATGGTTTTTGCCCATATTTTGCTGGTGCGAATCCGAGGCCACCTGATAAAGGAGCCGAGACCTTAGCAATCTGGATTTACACCCAAGAAATCAACAATTGACCGGATTCTGGTGCTCCGGGTACTTGTGGAACGCCGACTTGAGTTTAAAAAAGGGCTACTTGCAGTCTATGTTGATCTCAAGAAGGCATTTGACTCGGCGCATTGAGAGACGATCTGCAAGCTGCTACGGATACGCGGATTCCCGTGGCAATTGTTGACCTGGTGTCTTGACTCTATACAAGAACTGTGAGTTCTGTCAAATGTGGTGGGGGAATATCCTCTTTCTCTCCATTGAATTCAGGTGTGAGACAGGAGTGTGTGGACACTTAACAGCGAGTTGAAGAGACGCATCAACTCCTTTGGTACTAAATGTCTTTGCAGGATTGATTGTTGTTGTTGTTCCCTAGGCTGCCTGGCCGAACAGCCCCGAGTCCCTAAGGAAGGCCATGGCTGTGATCGGGCTTTCCCACAGGGCTCTCAAGGAGTGTAGATTATGTTGTTGGCGTAAGTGATTGTGTGGAATGCAGTCTTCTATGATGTGTTTAATAATATGGGGTATTGTGTTGCATCCTGGGCAGGTGTCGACGACGGACACATCCAGTCTCTTCTGATAGCTCAGAAGAGCTGGATGGTGCCCACATCTCAGCCTGGCCAGGTGGACTCTGTAATTGCGAGGAAGGGAGGACTCAGAAGGATGGATTTCGGGAGGTCGTGCATGCAGCTGCGTGTTGTCTTTGAGTGACTGGATGGAACGGCAAGTGATATGAGTATGGATATGCTTCTGCAAGCTGGTTTGGGGTGGGCAGAGTGGGAGAGATGACAGTATTTGTGTCTGATATCGTGTGCTGGGTGTTGTTTTGATATTCCTTGGAGTCTGTGGGTGTGTTGCCATGTGGTGTTAGTTTGTGGAGGCTGCAGCCAGGAATTGAGTGCCTCTCATGCCTAGGTGGTCTTTGACTTTGAGGACTTTGGTGTCTTGATGCATGTGATCTGTAGGTGTAGTAGCTGTGCAGCCTATGATGAATTTTAGGGCTTTGTTTAGAATGGTCTGCAAGGTCTTGTGATGTGTTTCAGATAGATTAGAAGCCCAGGCAGGGCTTGCATTATTCTATCACTGATCATGTATTGCTTGCATACTGTGGTGGTAGTGTCTTTATTGTGTCCAAATTTTGTGTGGGCAAGTGACCTAAGGGCGTTAAGTCTGGGTGTCAGTATATTTGTTATGTCTGTAATATGTTGTTTGAATGTCATTAGAGTATCATATGTTACTCCTAGGATATTGTGTGTGTGTGTTAAGGGGGTGTTGTTTACGATGAGGAGTGGGGCGTTTCTGTATTTGGCTGTCCAGCTTGTGAGGAGGGTTGCAGTGGATTTGGCTGGGGTTAATTTAAGTCTGTTTGTAGTGCACCAGTCATGTAGTGTGTTGAGATACGGTTGAAGGAGATGTTTTGCTGTGCCTGAGTCTTGGTGTGTACATGTGAGTGTTATGTCGTCTGCGTAGGAAGCTATATTCATTTGGGGTGTGTGGGGTGTGGGTATATCATGCATGCATAGGTTGAAGAGTGTGGGCGACAAGACGGATCTTTGCGGGACTCTTTGTGTTGTAGATTTTGTTTGTCAGGTTGTGGCGAGGGATGGCATCGAAGGCTTTACTAATGTCGAGTGTTTTATTTTTTATTTTTTTTTCTATATTCCAACTACTCCCTCTCGGGCATAGGCTGATAGCCTTTACACTCAACCGCTGAACACGGTGAGGCCCGTGAGGTCTTGCTCCAGTCTAGGGAGTGAGACATGCGAAGCTTCACGGCTCGAAGAAACTCCATCTCTGAAGCTACTCCGCCTCTGTGCTTCACAGTCTCATCCCCCAGGCTCGGATCCTCACTCTCAGAATGCCACCTATTGAGCAATTAACTCACTAGGCATTGCCCCCCTGTAGCATATTTTTGAATATGGGAATATTCATAGAATGCTATTTAATCAGGGAACAATGAGGGTACTTATTTGGCGTTTCGGTGTGCTGTGGTAATGCACTGATACTAGGTACAGCACAAATTCCATCCCAATAATATCTTCCCATTGACATATTGGGACTCGACCCCGGGTCCATTGGATTACCAGTCCAGGGGCAAGACCACTCCGCCACACCTCCCAAAAGTAGTGATCTGTGTGGTGGTCTAGCTGAGTTGATGCCATCAAAAGCTCTTTGTGTAAGGTCTTTAAGAAGAGTGTTTGTGGAGTGTAGTGACCTGAAACCATGTTGTGTTGGAGCTAGGGGTAGAGTGTGTGTGGTCAATTGTAGTAAGAGGCGTTCTGAGACTTTGGAGGGGATGCAAAGGAGTGTGATGGGGCGGTGCGAGGAGGGTTGTGTGGGGTCTTTGTTGGGTTGGGGAATGTAATGATGACATCATGTTTCCAGATGTCTGGTATTGTGTTGTGTGAATAACTGTAGTTTGAGATGTTGGTGAGTGCTTGTATGCCTTGTGGTCCTAGGTGTCTGAGGTGTATGTTACTTATGTTGTCTGGACCACAGGCGGGTGAGTGCTTGAAATTGTTGCAGGATTGTAATAGTATCTACATTATTTTATATTCCTATGTTCATTTATATCATGTTCTAGTTTAGTTTTGTACAGTATTCTGCTACGTTCATTGATGGAGTTTAAAGTGTATTCTTTCCTTTACAGGGAGGAAGAGAGCGAGGGGGGGTTTTGAGTTCACAAGTGTGAATGCCAAACTGTGAAGGCGGTTGCCTTGTTTGGGCAGGCAGGAGACGGGATCCTTCTTATATTGGAGGGCCATAGACCATTCTATGATCCTTTAAGGTTAACTAGATGATACATTGTTTTCCTGCCTTGCTTTTGCCTATGTTGTGTATACATCCAATAGGGACGGAGTCCTTGAATCTAAAATTTGTATGGAGTTACTATCACCAAATTTTTGCACATATAGTCAATTACGAACAATTTAATTGTTCGCTAAAATAATTAGGTATCTACAATTAGTGCATAATTTTAGGTAATTATTCCTTTACCTCAATGGGCGATGTATGGAATGACCTCCCATATATTTACTTTGGATTATCTTCAAAGCATAAGCAGAGATCAATGCGAATATTGATGACTATATTCCATAAATACCTACATTAAATTGACAAGCTTATGGTGATGACTGTATTAGCTAATTCTGACACTGATCCACCAAATCGTAGCTTAGCACTATATCAAAAGTTAGACAATAAATTACACTTGTACTTACGAACTGAATAACATTTGTTCAGTATTCTTTGTACTAAGGATTTTTGCTATTCATTATAATATGAGAAGAAGAGTTAAAGGTTCTAGGAATAGATGAAGGGAGGAATCGGCTCATCACTTTATTGATTGCCACTCATCTTGATTTTGTTTATATTATTGTGACGTATAAATAACTAAGACACTGACCTATGGCACTGGCTCCCCTGCGAGCTGTGTGGACGGAGCAATAACCACGGGAGATGCAATAGTCCGCCAGGCTGCCCCAGAAGATACAACCCAAGTACCGAGACACAAACGGTAGTGCAGATACCACTCCGTTCTGTATGAACATGGGAACAATGGAGATTATCCCTTTATGTATTTGAAGACATACTGTTTCATATTATTTAGGCTCTCGTTAGACGATATATATCAGTTTGGGAAGGATTTATGGAAGTCGGCGTTTGATTGAGAAAGCCTTCACCATTTTTCCTACCACAGGTTCTTCCTAAGCTGCATGAAATTGTTTAAATATCAGCCAGAATAATATGAAGGCAGATGTCCAAATACTGAAAGTACTAATGTATCACACATAACAAAAATCCCTATTTGTCATCTACTTCTTGAATCCCAAGACTTACTTTCTGCTCACCAGTGGCTCGCTGGTGTAGTGACTAGCGTCTTGGACTTCCATCCAGAAGGCCCGGGATCGCGCCCACGCTCGGCGCAGTAAAGGTTTTTCACAAGCACTGAGTCGTTACCGTCCCTCATGAGCAAGGGGATGGGGTGGTAGTACAGGACCCCAATGGAAATACGCCTAATCGGCCTTATTAGGCTATCCTTAGCTGGCTTAGCATGCGCTAGCTTTAAGAACTATTATTATTATTATTATTAACAATTATTAATCTAAGAAAACAATACTTTCTTTGCAAAGGATGTAATAGCATGCAGCTTAAATATTGTTCATACAACACTCATTACTCTTGCCTCTTGGCAACGTCCCACAATTGCTCGTCAGTGCAGATTTTTTTTTTTTTTTTTTTTTTTATATTATAAGGGAACTTCACTCCAACATTAATTCTGTACATCAATTTCTACGACCAAATTCCCCACTCTTTTCTTTTTGACAGAGACCCAAGTAACATCTACCTCTGACATATCCAGATTCTATTTTCCTGACTATCAAGTTGCTTCACAAAAACTGAAATCACCCCGGAGGAGGTTACTAGTTTCACTTGTTTGACTATTCTGTTTTCAAATTAAATTATCTTGGTAAATTTAAGTACATCTGTTCCACATACCGTTCCCAAAAAGCCCCTCCAGAGCCGAGTCTTGTATCTCTGTCCTCCCAATTCAGTATCCTCAATATAAATGCTGCTTCAGAAATTAGAGTACTGGGTGATTTTAATGTCCATAATGTTGAATGGCTCACTCATTCAGCCAGGCCTGATGACCCTGGTCTTGAATGTAAGCTACTTGCAAACTCAATTAATCTCACCCCGCTAGTCAACCAACCAAGCCGTATAACCCAGACCATAATTCCCACCTACTGAACTTGTTTTAACAACCAATTCAGAAAATTATGATGTTGAAGTGATGTCCCCACTTGGAACTTTTGACCACTGTCTGATACAGGCCAGTTGCTTAAGATCGCTACCACACCTTCCCACTCTGAACCGGTTTTGGTGACCAAATGGTACTATGACTGGGAGGGTCTTCAATGTTTTTTCATGGACATTCGTTAACCTTCTTTCTTTTCTAATGAGGCAAGCTCTACCTTGGGTCGCATTGAAGATTTTATAAAAAATTAACACATTTATCCCTTATCAAAAGTAAAGTAAAAAATCTAATTCTCCTAGCACAACTGTGCTAGAGGCAGGGGCGTAGCTAGATATTTGGGGGCCCGGGCGCATATTTCCGAAGTCGAGACTAGTATATATCATAGGGGAAATTAGGACCAATCAGAGGCCGCAGTGGCAGTGACGTCACCCACAAGGGGAGGAGCCAGTCTGTCTGTCACTCTCTCTCTCTCTCTCTGGGTGAGGAGCCTGCCTGCCTCTCTTTGGTTTCTCTCTCTCTCTCTCTCTGGTAAATAGAAGAAGTAAGTCACCTAGTATAACAAGTTATTTCAAATATTAACTACATTAACACCTTACGAGCGGCCTATGCGGTTTATTTATGTGTACCGCACAGCGGGGTGTTTTTAGCCAAAATAGGGCTGTTTACGTGATCATTTTCATGCCTAAATAAGACCCAGAACGTAAAACAAGTACCTATCCCTGAAAGGGCATAAACAGAGCTTTCGAATGACACCATAACGATCCTTGTATGATGGATAGTTTTCTTGCAATAACCGTGCAACGCGAGTGCAAAAAGCAGGTAATTGGGTACTTTCAGTACATAATTGAGTATGTAGCGAGTGAGAGAGGGAGGAGGGAGCTGAGATTTGTGTCAGTAGGTTCGCCGCGGTGGTCTGGAGCAGTCATACGCTCGCTAGTCTCCTGCCACCACTTGTCTCTCTCTCTCAGCCACATTACGTGCTGAAATTGCCACTCGAGTTATGTCGAGCGCCGCCACATAGTCCAGCTTTATTTAACTCGACTTATGTTGCTCGCCGCTAATTAAGGGTTAAGGATACATTATGATTGTGCTATGTTATGGTTATGAGTAAATAAGAGTAGCCTACCGTATTACGCGTATTGCACAACCATGGACAGAAATTCCTTGACAATTTTTAGAAGGCACAATATTATTTCACTGGCGAACTATATTGATTCCTGTGACACTTAAGCAGTTAACCTGTGCTGATAATTTCAAGAAGGAACTTAAGTCACTCATATATCTAAAGGGTTATATATACAGTATATACATAGCCTATACATTACTTTATTTTAAATGTCATTAACACATTAACATTATCAGATAGTACAAAATATATTAAGCATCAAATGTTATGAAATAGTTAATGGTTTAAGTGCATAAGGTAGAGCCAAAGGCTAATTAGTAGGCTATATAATTATACGATACGTGTTAGTGAGTTGGGCCTAGGCCTATAGGCTACTTAGGCCTTATAATTAGGGTTGGGTGTGAAGGGGATCTGCCTTGTGTGAGCCAATCGACTTTCTGTAGACTCCCATTTTCTTTTATTCTTATGTATGACAGCTATTTCTATATTTTGCTAAATATTACTTTGATTGTAGTCGATATGTTATGATGTGACAATGTTAATGAATATTTATATAAGTACAGTAGTGGTTAGGGCTACTTGAACACCTCTTAACCCCATTATATCCAGGGCGGTACAATATTGTACCGCCCTCGGTACTTTAAGCCAATATAATATGTCATTTTTAAATAAAGCACAATGTTACAAATAATCCTGATCAAGACACTGGGAACACAACAAATAATGATTTTAAGCAAAAAAAGCAATGAGTTCAATCAGCCTGTTCTCTAATATTAACGATTTTTATCGTGAAAGGCGCTGAACATAAAGAAACCATACGATATGAAGTGAGACATTTGGCATAAAGGTTACACTCACCTGTAAGGTTGGACTGTGATTCCAGATGTACGATGAGATATAATTGTGAATTTTGTTTTTCCCTTCATATCAATCTATCACTTTCTCTCCTATCATTGATCTTTACTTATTCCCTTAGTCTATGTCTCGATTCAGCCACCCCCAGCTATGGGGTATGTGCCTGAGTGTATACATACATACATCCATACATACATACAGACATACATCTGTAGGCCTACATACATAATATTATGGAATGAGATCATTACATATGCGGAGAGAGAGAGTGAAAAGTGACCATTTATAGTTTATTTACGTTGTGCATGAATGTAAATTTAAATGATAATGATAAATAAAACAGGAACTATTTGAAACAATTTAACTGTCTAAGGAGAACTGGCAACACCCTCCTCCTCAAATCTTGGGACGAAAGATGCCAGAATCGCAAAATTTTCATTGTTTACTCGTTGCTTTTCAAGTAAAACCATAATTAATGGGAATAACATATTGTACTCTGGATGCTTATTTAATCTAGACAGAAACTATGCGAATAAATATTGATAACTTGTTATACTAGGTGACTTACTTCTTCTATTTACCAGAGAGAGAGACAAACAAACGAGAAGCAGGCAGGCTCCTCACCCAGAGAGAGAGAGAGAGAGACAGACAGACAGACTGGCTCCTCCCCTTGTGGGTGACGTCACTGCAACTGCGGCCTCTGATTGGTCCTAATTTCCCCTATGATATATACTAGTCTCGACTTCGGAAATATGCGGCCCGGGCGGCTGGGTTTCTGGAGGGGGCCCCTCCAGGGTTTGCTGATTTGTTAAGGAGGGGGTGGGGGGTGGCGAGCGAAGCGAGCCAAAGCAGCAGGGAGGTTTTTGGGGGGGGGGGGGGGCTGTAAGCCCCTCCCAAGACTTTTTTTGGAAAAATATTCCTATCTAGGTGCATTTTGACGCTATCCATGAATCTATAATGAAGTAATAATTAAAGTAATGTACAATGATTATCAAACCATTATCTAATGGATTAGGCTCGTTTTTTTCCAATTAGCAGCACCACTTTGATGAACTTTTTGTCGTTCATTAGGCATGGCTGAAATAATAATAAAACATAATAATAATAACATAATAAAACTTAATAAATAATATACGGAACTACATGAACTGTGTTCAATTATATTTCAACCCCACCACTGGTGGTAGGCAGTTAAAATAGGCCTTATTGGCTATCAAACCATGAATTACTTCAATACTGGGGCCTCTTCTTGAGAACACCATCCCTTGTTAGAAAGCAAATTGTAAGAGGCTTGCCGCTTGAGTAGGGGTTCTGCTGCTTCGAAACGTCGGAGTTTGTACCTGACCCTGAATCAGCCGAAGGGTTAGATTACAAACGAAAGGGTTCAATGCTTACAACTGTGCTCCTTGTCTCATTTCACAGTTCCTGGGCTCCGTATGTAGGTCTACAAGCACCATAGCCTATATACGGGAGGTGTAGGGTAGCATTACAAAAAAGTGCTCCAGAGTCCAAAATTGAATGAATGAGTCATAGCCTAACCAAGATACTGTACACTCTATGCCATAAATGTTGCCTCACTTAGGCTCTACTTTAGCTGAGCTGCTGATGTATTGTATCCATACTTAATTGACTAATATAAAACGACAATGAATCTTTTGCATGATCAAGCTAAGGTTTAGTAAGACCATAGTTCACCACAAATTAAAATATAACTGAGAATAATGATAAGAACTTTGTAATCTACCCTCACCTGAGAGTAGAGTATAAGTTACTACATAAAACCTCGATAGCAAAAACAATGTCTAAATTGCAGGCTATATATTAGGCCCCCTACAGTTAGAAAAAGAATTAATGAGAAGACAAAAACATACACATTTCTAGGCCTAATAGTTTAGCCTACTCTACAAATATCTTCGATAGCCTACCACTCTACTTTCTCACAAGGTTAAGTTCATAGGTTATCTATGAAATATAGAAAACGATTAGGGGAGGTGTGGTGGAGTGGTCTTGCCACTGGACTGGTAATCCAATGGACCCGGGTTCAAATCCCGATATGTCAATGAGAAGATATTATTGGGATTGAATTTGTGCTGTACCTAGTATCAGTGCATTACCACAAAGCCCACCGAAATGCCAAAAAAAAACCCTCATTGTTCCCTGATTAAATAGCACTGTATGAATATTCCCATATTCAAAATAATTATGCTACAGGGGGACAATGCCTAGTGAGTTCACTGCTCAATAGGTGGCATTCTAAGAGTGAGGGTCTGAGTCTGGAAGGTGAGACAGTGAAGCACTTGAACGAAGCAACCAGCGGCTTCAGAGATGGAGCTGCTTCGAGCCATGAATTCACATGTCTCACTCACCAGACTGGAACGAGACCTCACGGGCTTCACCATGTTGAGCGGTGGATTGTAAGGGCTCTCAGCCTATGCCCGAGAGGGAGTAGTTGGAACATAGAAAAAAAAAAAAAAATTAACGAAAAAGGAAAAAATAATAGCGAAATTCCGAGGTCGTATATTTATAAATAATAATATGTATAGGCCTAATCTTCGATTATACTATTATCTATACACTCAACTTACTAGCTACCATGTTTCATATTTTGAATACTTCAAATTAGAAGTTATGTGTGACCTCCCTACTGCCAACCTAGAAGTTGGCAGATTGGGAGCCAAAGCGTCACATTTTTCCCTTGCCCCTTAACTTTCCCTTCATAATTGCTGAGTGGCACAGGGCATTGGGTGGGGCTTCGATTTCCCGGGCGTTTCCGCACCCTCCTCAGCTCCCTGCCTTGGAGTGGCTTCGGTCACCCGGGCTTTGTTAGTGGTAAGCAGGGAGGGTTTTGTGGGGGCGCTTGTTTATGGCCTTGGCCTTTCTCGAGACCTTGGGGCTGCTTGGCCAGACAGCCTGGGGAACAACAACAACAACCATAAATGTACCCCCTAATACCAAGCTATGTGGTAAAAATGGCTTTAAAGGCAAGATATAACAACCTGCCATCTCAAAAGATGGAGGAATACTGCCTCTCCTAGCCTGTGAGGCTTGGATATAAGCTGAGAAGTGTTGCCAAGGTCTTAGAGCAGTACTCTAATGTCGTGGTACCAGGCACTGCCTGATACTGCAGTTACAAGGATCTTATATTACTGACGGCTTGTAGCCGTCGCTGGGACTGGGGAGTGATTTATCTACTGACGGCTCTCTGCCGTCGCTGGGATTGTACGGGTTAACTTTGTGAAACTTTATTATATGCTTTGATGCGTTCAAACGAAAATCTAAATTAGAAGAACATTAATTAACTCTGAAACTATCATGCAAGCCATATCTCCTTAAAGCCTTGCACTATTCATCATTTTGCACACGACAATATATACAAAATAAATGTTTTGCTGAGACTAAGCTCACACCAGCACATAGTATTAGAAGTTTTAGACACTTGCCTCACGGATGGGAAATCCAAGGACGTTGTTCATGTACGTGGGAAGGTATGAGAATAATAGGTAGATCCCCCAGCTGTTACCGACGGACAACATATTGATCGACCACACTGGCAGGCTGGTCATCACACTACGCCAGGGCACTCGCTCAGGCTTTTGAGTATTACCGTCCTTGTTGAGCTGCTCTTGTATTGAAGACTCTATGTACGAGAGTTCGGCCTCACTGATTCTGAGAGAGAGAGAGAGAGAGAGAGAGAGAGAGAGAGAGAGAGAGAGAGAGAGAGAGAGAGAGAGAGAGAGAGAGAGAGAGAGAGAGAGAGAGAGAGAGAGAAAAAATACATTCAAACATTAAATTCAGTATGTATATTAGATATAAACATATATTGCATATGTGGCATCCGTTTGAATATTTCAAACACTAAATTTACATTGTTGTGCAATGAACCGGTAATGAAAGTAACATTTTCTTTTATTTATTTTATAATATTTGTATATATATTTGAAGTGACGTCTTGTTTGATATACAAATTAGCACAAGCTAAATTAACAATAACAAAATCCAGATCAAACTTATACGGTACAAACTCCTAACAATCCTAACTTACACAAGCCTAGGCGTGAACAGATTAAATGTACATGATATGACATTTAAAATAGTTAAAATGACATGAATATGGTAAAGGTTATAAACAGCTACACTGATAGGCATCATCAGTAACTCAGGACTGGAGAAGAGAGGTGCATAGTTCTGTTAATTAATCCATCTCTGGACTATGATATTACAGAGAATAAGTAAGTAATTTAAAATGAATGCCTTAGTACACTGTAAAGGCTTCAGAGGTTTTCTTCACATAATGAGTAATTGAAAAAAAGTATCCAGAGTACGATGAAGGTCTCAGGAAGTTATAGCGCCATAAACATAATTACATTTGTGTGAAAGAAGGAGAGGCTAGGCCCACACTCAGATATCAAATTGATTAACTTCGTCTCACTTCGCAGCTTGTAAAGTTGCCCCTAACATTTGTGACTACCCTGTGGTTTGGTGTATGGAAGGGAACATAGAATGATTTAATTAGAATAGTAGTTTGTTATGTTGTAGTTATTATTATGTCTAAGCTAGTGTCCCTTCAACTTGAAAGGCTGCTAGTTAGCCAAATTAAAGGTCAATTAAGCACACCTAACTTCTGGGAAACTGACTTTGCAAGTGTTGTAATATGATTCTTACAGGAATGATTATCGGACTAAGAGACCAAAGCGTATTAAACGAAGTGGAAGGATTGCTATGTGCATCTGCCCCAGTCCTAGATAGCTGCCAGATCAGAATAGGTGTGCTATAACTCCATCACTTGATATATTAATGGATTGTAAGTGATTGCAATTGGAAGGTGGTTGAGTAGTCTAGACCGGAGTTAATAGGCTTGGGAGAGAGCGGTGGCTGTCCATAACATCGAAGGCTTTTGATACACCTAGCACAATAGAACACATCTCACCAAATCCCGAAAGAGGATGAGCAAATGTTAGAAAGGCAGAAATGTAAATTTCCAGAGAGTATGCTTTAGAAATGCAAAATATGAACCCATTCTTTCCCATATTGGCCAAATGGAAACTCAATGTGCGAACGCAGTCACCGAAGTAAAGCAAATCAACTCAGAACCCTATTAGTTGGCCTGATCACTGACGACTGGCCTGTCTAAGTAAAAATAATTTAATGGGGAATGAACACCTGCCCATGTGAAGACGGTATAATGTGTTACGACCGGGGCTCGTATGAAACAAGGGCTCTTAATCATTGGACTAGAAAGGCACACAGCCACAACGGTAACACTAGATCCAACCCTCGAACTTATAATGCCGGCGCACAAAAAACACCTATACCTTCCAGAGTTAAATCTGCGATAACGGGGTATCCTATAACTCAGTATAAATGCACTACTACTACAGGCTGATGATCTCTGATACAGCCTGATCACAACAACATACAATTACGTTAATAAGGTATACAAGGAAAGGATAGAGATCTTAATTAAATCACTGCAATGATTTAATGCAAACTAGAAGAAGGTATATTTAAAGTTACTCTAAACAATAATGAACTGTCACTCCTATACTAAAGAAAGTGAACGAAAGTCCCAAAGCATCGAGCAGGAATCTTCTGAAGAAAGTCTGATGCTGGGGTAAGATGATCGTATCAGATTTTGAACTGTTATATAAAGCAGGGTCAATATAGGACAAGTGTAGAGACAGACAGTGTCAACTGACACGGGAATAACGATAAATGCACACTAGTATTATCTCCAACAACAAAAGAAGTACTTAGTCAGGCAACTCAAAAAGCCTGCTCAGGTTTTGCAGCTCAACAACAACCAAGGCTTACAGTCAGCGTGAATAAGAATGCTGCATACATAACATAAGAGCTTATAATTCTAAACGGGTGTCTGCTAGGCTAATAAAGTCTAGCTGGGATGTCGTAGGCTAGGAAACAATGGCTGAGCAAGTGGCTCGTAGCCTAGCGAGGTCCTTAAGACTGTGCGGCCAAATTACGTTAATTGACGGGGTGCTCTTTTGAGAGATCCAGATCGCTAGTATCTGGTTCTCTCCTGGCGACCCTCGCAAAGTCAAAACAAAACGAGTTAGCACAGTGCTGGGTGGCAGAGGCAAAAGCCCTCACTCGCAGCACAGTGCTAAACTCACAAGGTACACAGTCAGAAAGACCACCTAGGCTTCCCACGTCTCCGTTGCGATTGTACAGGTTCAACAAAACCTGTTACACATCGGAAATCACAACACAAGTAGCCTTACCCCCGTCTAGCATTAAATAGCCCAGCAGACAGCCAAGGAATAGGCAGGGAGACACCGTGAGTGTGTCGAACCTCTACAGACAAAATGGTAACCCCTCCAAAATGCCTAACTAAACATATAATATCTGAGAGCTTCAGCATATAATACGATGGCCGATATATGAAATCGTGCAGAACCAAAGGGGAGTTATGATATTAAATAGAGAGGAAGAATGAGAGGTAAGAAGTTGAGAGAGAGAGAAAGTGCTCTATAGGTAGAAGTCGGGGACAGGTGGCAAGGGATATGTTAAGGGTATGCTGGTCAAGCAAGCTCTGACCAAGGAAGGCACAAGGCAGCAGGGAAGTGCGGGGGAACTACCTCCTGACGCGGCGGGAGGGGTGGTGAAGCGTCCAGCCACTCAGAGGGCCCGGCCGTGGCATGACGTCACCGAGGCAACGTGTAACCCTCCGCGAGTGCCCTCTGTCTCCTGCACTTACTCACTCACACTCTCTAGCTGTATCATTCAGTCTTATACATTAAACTTACAACTGATGATATAAAATACAATGCATTGTCACAGGCGAAAATAAAGACTACTTCTGTACTACCTGTGACATGACGATTCACAAGAAAGAAAGTACAACATTGTAGATAGACTGTAGCCAAATACACTGCCCTGGCGAGTGCTAGCGAGTGGCCAAGCGAGCGGCTGAGCCCTCGTGGCGTTCTGCCAAGCTGCAGGCGTCACACCTCCCCCAAGATATTAGATGCTCAACCATGAGCTCCATATCTGACAAGCAGAACGCCGACAAGACTCGCCACTGCTAATCACCTCGCAACAAAGAAGGCAAAGCTCAGTTCTCATCAACAAAAATTTACAACCCCTCCCAACACAATAGCTTAATTAATTCACACTGCTATGCTCCTAGAGCGAGCTTCTACTAGCCCAGCCTTCTGAGAGAAGCATAGGTTCGACTCAGAACTTTAGCTATAACATACTTAAAACAAAAATTAACTATTAAAGAAAGAGTTTTTATAGAATTTTCATTTTTAATATGTTTATGGCGGCTGCACTTACAGGGGCAAGCCAATTTTACTCCACACAAACCCGCACACCTGTGGTAGCCTAACTCGGATCCTCCACCCTCGATAAACAATCAGCAATCACGTTATCACTACCGGCAATATGGCGAATGTCTAAATTGTACTCCTGTAACATCAACGACCACTGTGTCAGTCTCATATTCCGATTGTGAAACTGATTGAGGAATTTAAGAGGGTGGTGATCAGTATACACTACCACGACTGGTCCATAGGCCGGAACATACACCTCGAAGTGCCTGAACGCCAGCACTATCGCCAGTAATTCTTTCTCCACCACTGAGTAATTCTTCTGGGCCGAATTGAACTTTTTGGAGAAAAAACTTACTGGGTGTTCCAGGCCCTCTTCGTCTGTCTGCATCAAGACGGCACCAGCCCCAACCCCGCTGGCATCAGTTGCCAACTGAAACGGCTTGTCGAAGTCTGGGGCCCTGAGTATTGGATGAGTGCATAAAAGGTGTTTAACAAGGGAAAATACCTTTTCACACTCTGGCGCCCACAGAAACTTTTTGTCCTTCGCTAATAAGTCAGTCAGAGGTGCTAACACAGTTGAATATCCTTGAATAAAGCGGCGATAGTACCCGATCATGCCTAAAAACCTCATAATCTGCCGCTTGGTGGTCGGTCTAGGGAACTGATTGATAGCCTGTATCTTATTCTGCGGAGGGCAAACCTGGCCTCTCCCGACCACAAATCCTAGATACTGCACAGTTGCCCTTACAAAGTCACACTTTTTTAGATTCACCACCAAGCCCGCTTCACTAAGCTTGTTAAACAAGGCTTCAATGTGTGCACAGTGACTTTCAAAGTCGTCGTCATAAATTATCACGTCGTCTAAATACACAGTACAGTTAGGGATGTCTGCTACTAGGTCATTCATCAGATTCTGGAAAGTCGCTGGTGCATTCTTGAGTCCATAAGGCATGACGTTACAACGATAGGTGTTACCATCCACCACAAACCCGCAAACCTCCTTCGCTCGCTCCGACAGCGGCACTTGCCAGTAACCTTTCACTAGGTCTACCTTGGTCAAATACTGTGCCTTTCCGATCTTGTCGACACTGTCATCCACACGAGGAAGGGGGTAAGCATTGGTGGGGGTTAAACCGTTTAACTGCCGGAAATCAACACAAAAACGAACTTTCCCATCAGGCTTGGGCTGCAGAGTGACGGGAGATGTCCACCTAACTGCACCCTTCTCTATCAGGCCCCGATCCAACATATACGCTAACTCGTCCCTGAGTGCTGGGAGTTTGATAGGAGGGACTCGGTATGGCACTGATTGAAAGGGTGGGTGATCTCCTACATCCACATCATGCACCGCATGAGTTGTGAGGCCTGGGTGCTCCGCAAACACAGCAGGGTATGAACCGAATAGGTGCTGCACGGCTACACGCTGTTGCTCAGGCAGGTGCTCTAGAGCCTCGTGAGCCACCTGTCTCGAGTTCCCCGCCCACTGGTCTGCGGAGACATGACAATCCCAGTTATCCTCCTCCTGAGCGTGACTGTCCCTTCCTCCTTCTCCACCTTGACCGCTGCAAGTCATCACCGGGACAGTGAGAGGCTAAGGGGGGCGCCTCACAAACTCCTTCATCAGGTTGACATGGCACAACTTATTTCTTTTTCTCCTGTCTGGAGTGGCCACCAGGTAATCCAGGTCTGAGATCTTTTCCACTACCCTATAAGGACCAGTATACTTAGCGGATAAGGGATGACCCACCAGAGGCAGTAAGATCAACACCTCCTGACCCACCTGAAACTCCCGGAGTTTCACCTTCTGGTCGTATCTGTCCTTCATGAGGGTCTGGGATCCCACCAGATTTCGGCCAGCCAACTTCAAGCTCTTCAACATCCGTTCGCGGCTCTCGAGGACATATTTTAATAATGAGCACGGCTTAGTAGTACCCTCCCAGATCTCCTTAACCATGTTGAGAGGGCCTCTGATGCGATGGCCAAAGACAAGCTCATTTGGACTAAACCCGAGGCTTTCTCCAGGTACCTCTCTCGCAGAGAACAATACATAAGGCAAACCCAGGTCCCAGTCCTTACCTTTCTCCAGACAATAACAACGGAGCATACTCTTTAAGGTCGAATGCCACCTCTCTAACACCCCTTGGCTCTCAGGGTTATAAGCCGACGACACTACTGTTGTGATCCCGTGTTGCTGCATTGTCGTGTAAATATGTTCGAGGTAAAGTTAGACCCCTGGTCAGACTGTATTTCCTGCGGAAAACCATACCGGGAAAAGTACAAAAGCAAGTTCCTAACCACCGTCTTTGCCATGCCATTCCTCATGGGGTATGCATCAGGATATCGGGTCGCTACATCCATTATCGTCAGGATAAATTTATTACCGGCCCCAGTAGAAGGGAGGGGGCCAACCATGTCTATAACTACCTTACTGAAGGGGGGCCCCATGACAGGAATAGGTTGTAACGGAGCCTTTGGGATGCATTGGTTCGGTTTACCCACTTTCTGGCAGGTACTGCACATTGCCACCCATGACACAACCTGTGCTTTTAAACCTGGCCACCAAAACAACTCCACCAAAGCCGCAACCGTCTTGCGTACTCCCAAGTGTCCTGCCACCGGCACATCATGGGCCAACCTCAGTAGGCTATCCCTGCACGCCCTCGGCACAACCAGCTGGTCTACCACTCCTGACCCACCCTCCCAACTTCTCTTCGAGTCTTGAAATCGCCGATACAATATTCCCTCAATATAAACAAAAATCTCCTGGCTTTGCATCCCCGTTCTCCTCGAGCTCGACAGCACCATTACCACACTTCTGAACTTCCGGATCCTCCAACTGCAGTTTACTAATATCCGAGGGAGCCAATCTGTCTAGATGCTTCCGAAGCAACCCATGTCCTCCCCCAATATCAAACTGAGCAACCCTTTTTTCTCTCTGTGTGTAACGTTGCTGCCTCGGAGTCTCTTCCTGCCCTACCTCCTCACTAGCTGTGACAGGTCCTGGGGCTTCTCCAGACTCCAACAATGGTGCCAATACTGAGTCGCCAAGAAGCGTTGCTGGTACTAAACTCTCCAAACTTTTACCAACATCAGCCGTCTTCTTCCGACCGTTCCTCCGTTGATCAGAAGACTGAGGAATAGGCTGTGACACTTTGGATGCTAGAGATCTTGTAACAATGCAAGCCATAGGTTGTACATGACACTTCTCTACCCACTCCTGTTCCTCCCTACTCACGTCGTACGGCTTCTCGGCAACGACTAAGGGGGAAATCTCAGAAGTAGGTACCGCAAAGTCATTGCCGAGAAGGAGGTCGACGCCCCCAACAGGCAAGTTCTCCACAATTCCCACATCCAACTCTTGTGTCACACCATCTACCTCCAGTTCCATCCTGACCAACGGGTATGACCTGATAGCATTGATACCTTGCACCACAACCACCCGTGCCGCGTTTATTGGTCTACCAGTAAAGTTCTTCAACAAAGTCTGAGAGGCACCCGTGTCTCGCAACAGCTCAACTCCATGCTTCTTACCAGCCCACTTCACGCAGCCATGCCCTCGATGGTCACAAAAGACATCGCGGACAGGGTTCGAGCCTTCCGGATTCTTCTCCACTGGCTGTGTCCCAGCCTCTGACGTTATACCCCGGGCAAACTCAGACGACTTCGGGGACACCCCAATGTTGCGAGCCAAAGACACAACTGCATTAGGTGGCTTGCTTGGACAGGCTCTTGCAAAATGCCCCTCCTTATGACAATGGAAACACTCTAGCTTTCCCTTGGGCTTCCCTTGAGGTGGGGAAGGACCCGGACCCTTTCTAAACGGGACGGTACTAGGTTTATGGTCAGTTTTGGTGTCGTTGCTCTTGTTCTTAGTGTAATTATATGTATCAGTGTTTCGGGGAGGGGGAGGGTTACGCTCCTTATTGCCTGCATCACTTCTCTGTGCAGAACCGCACCCACGAATCAAAGATAACCGAAGGTCAGCCATCTCAGCTGCCTCCTGAAGAGTTTTCGGGTTCTTTTCTTTAAGATTCAAAGTCAGATCGCCGCCCGTACACTTGAATTTTTTTTCTAGAAGCATCAACTGTTTCAACTCCTCAAACGTCGATGCCTTCTCAGAACGCAGCCAGTTTCTAAATGCATTGGACAGATCCCGGGCATGCTCAAGAAAGGTGCACTCACGACCCTTCGTTACACCCCGGAACTTCAATCTGTACGTCTCTGGTTGTAACTCATATGCCCGCAGGACAGCCTCCTTCAATACCTCATAATCGATGCACGACTCCAAAGGCAACGCATCATATGCCTCGAGTCCTTTGCCAATCAACCTAGAGGAAACAAGGGCTGCCCACTTAACCTCGGGCCATTGGTGCTCCCGGCACTTCTTCTCAAAACGCATAAAAAATTCAGTAACACCCGACTCGTCAAATACAGGGACTAACTTAAGAAGGTGCGATAAAGACTGATCAAGGCCTCGATTCCCAGAACCGAGACGCTGCCCTGTCGACTCCACCCTAGACTTCTCAAGATCTCTGTCTGCACAGTACTTCGTAGCCTCAACCTGAAGCTCAGCCTCCCGTACGGCCTTTCTCTCCTCAATCTTAGCCATCTCAAGCCGATGCTCAGATTCATGCTTTCGTTGCTCAGATTCATACTTGGCCCTTCTCTCCTCAGCCTGAATCTTAGCCATCTCAAACTGCCGCTGCTGGTTAGCCATCTCAAGCTGGAAGAGCATATCTGGAGTCAAACCTTGAGAAGGAGGAGATGCAACAATTGGAGACTCACCCAAGTGCAAACCACGCTGCCAGTGACTATCGGCCTGCGGGAACGTACCCGGCTCCGGAGCCTGAGGGGGCGCCATGGTAGGAGTCTAGTGGAATGGGGCTGGGCAGAAGGTGCCCCAGCTCCCGCTCCACCCGAAGCCCCACGCACCCCGCCGAGCACCCAGGCCACCAGGTCACCTCTCGACATGCTGCTAGTGCCCACATGCCCCATGACCGTGGCCAAACACTGGAGACCATACCGATCAATCCCCGACACCCGGTCAACAGTAATAGGTATCTCCAGAAATTTCCTTGCATCCTCCTCACTAGTTATAACTCTAATGCTTTCGGACAAACCCCGCTGCTGCACCTCAGAGTCTGTTTCCCGTACTGTGTCCTCACTGTACACTGATCCGTCGTCCGACATATTGTCTACGGAAAATTCTCAACGTTTATAAACAAAAAAAGAGAAGTACCTAAACTCTTATGTAGCACTATTCACTCAAAAAATATAAAATGCTTGAAGACTCTTAAGTGTTATACTACTTGCCAAAAAAAATCCACGTGTCCACTATATTCCTTTAAACAAAACAAATGACCACAACACTCCTGCAATATTTCTCTAAGTTCACAAAATCCTAAGCAAGGTCGCCATTTGTTACGACCGACCGGGGCTCGTATAAAACAAGGGCTCTTAATCATTGGACTAGAAAGGCACACAGCCACAACGGTAACACTAGATCAAACCCTCGAACTTATAATGCCGGCGCACAAAAAACACCTATACCCTCCAGAGTTAAATCTGTGATAACGGGGTATCCAATACCTCAGTATAAGTGCACTACTACTACAGGCTGATGATCTCTGATACAGCCTGATCACAACAACATGCAATTACGTTAATAAGGTATACAAGGAAAAGATAGAGATCTTAATTAAATCACTGCAAAGATTTAATGCAAACTAGAAGAAGGTATATTTAAAGTTACTCTAAACAATAATGAACTGTCACTCCTATACTAAAGAAAGTGAACGAAAGTCCCAAAGCATCGAGCAGGAATCTTCTGAAGAAAGTCTGATGCTGGGGTAAGATGATCGTATCGGATTTTGAACTGTTATATAAAGCAGGGTCAATATAGGACAAGTGTAGAGACAGACAGTGTCAACTGACACGGGAAATTAAAATAGCATCAAGGTTTAGCAATGTGTGCATTATGGGGGATTTTAATTTTCCGAACATTGATTGGCAGCACCAAATAGGCGACTCCGATTCAGTAGAGTTTATTGAGGTAGTACAAGATAGTTTTTTATTTCAATTCATAGATACGCCGACTAGAGGTATTAATATTCTTGATTTAGTTTTCAGTAACAATGAACATATGATAAATGATGTAGAGATTGGTGACCACCTAGGAAGTAGCGATCATAAATCTATTTATTTTAATATACAATGGACAGGGAATGCTAAAGAGAATACGACACTTCCCAGATTTCAGAAAAGCCGATTATGGTGGGCTAAGAAGTGACTTAAGGGTGGACCCTATTGTTAAGCAATTAAGTCAGGATATGCCAGAGTTAAACTTGCACCTACATATAACCAGTTTATTATTTCACTCCACAATGCTCAAAATAAATATATCCCTAAAAGAAGATTTAGATCGACGCAGAACCAACCAAAATGGATGACTAATCAGCTAATAATAGATCTTATAGGAAAAAAGAAAGGAATATATAGAAAAATAAAGAAAGGCGAAAATCATCTACATAATTATATACTATCAGACTCTATCAAGACAGGTCAAAAAGGAAATCAGGAAAGCAAAAAGAAAATATGAAATAAGGATAGCCAGTGACTCAAAAAATAACCCTAAAGCTTTTTACCAACTATATAAATCTAAAGTTAGAGATGTAATAGGCCCCCTAAAAACTTCAATAGGAGAAATAACAGAAAATGATTTAGAAATGTGCAGTACATTAAATAGTCAGTTTCTTTCCGTTTTCACTAATGAAAATTTGGCACAGATTCCAGAAGTCAATATGGTATATAGTGATAGTATAGAAAATATGTTAAGTACAGTTAGTATAAGTAGAAATGATGTGCTTAAGGAAATTGACAGACTGAAACCTCAAAAATCGCCTGGTCCTGACGAGGTATATGCTAGAGTATTAAAATAATGCAGAGATGAGTTAAGTAGCCCATTAGCATTTTTATTTAACAAGTCATTAGAAACAGGTTTAGTTCCAGAAGCTTGGAAGCTTGCAAATGTAGTTTCGATCTTCAAAAAAGGTGATAAACCGATAGCATCCAATTACCGTCCCATTAGTCTCACATCAATCATAGGAAAGTTGCTAGAGTCTATTATTGCTAGGAAAATTAGAAGCCACTTAGACAAATTTAACTTAATAAATTCTTCTCAGCATGGATTCACTCAGGGACGTTCTTGCCTTACTAATTTGCTTAGCTTTTTCTCAGAGGTATATGAAGCAGTAGATAGTGACAAGTCATATGATATTATTTATTTAGATTTCAGTAAAGCTTTCGACAGAGTCCCTCATGAGAGATTGATGAGAAAGGTTGAGGCACATGGAATAGGAGGATCGTTGTTGGGATGGATTAGGTCATGGCTAATTGGTAGGAAACAGAGAGTCAGCATAAATGGTACCAAGTCAGAGTGGGGAGCAGTCAAAAGTGGTGTCCCCCCGGGATCGGTATTAGGTCCCCTGTTGTTTCTTATATACATAAATGACCTAGATTTAGGTATAACTAGTAGGATAAGTAAATTCGCAGACGATACTAAAATAGGGAGATCAATTGATTCAGATAGCGATATAGAGTGCCTCCAAAGGGATCTAGATACCTTACATGAATGGTCAGTAAATTGGCAGATGAAGTTTAACATTGACAAATGCAAGGTATTAAAGATAGGGAAGATGCAAACAAATGTTAAATATAAACTAGCTAATTTAGAATTAGAAAATTCAGACTTCGCGAAAGATCTAGGTGTGTTTGTTAGCAATGATTTGAAACCTAGAAAGCAGTGTATAAGCGTTCGTAATAAGGCAAACAGGATTCTCGGGTTCATCTCTAGGAGTGTGAGTAACAGAACTGCTGATGTTATCTTAAAACTTTACTTGTCATTAGTGAGACCCCATATGGATTATGCTGTCCAATTTTGGTGTCCTTATTACAGAATGGACATAGATTCATTGGAGAGAGTACAGCGTAGAATGACAAAAATGATCCATAATATTAGAAATCTTCCGTATGAAGAAAGGTTGAAGAAATTAGGTTTACATTCGTTAGAGAGATGCAGAGTTAGAGGGGATATGATAGAGATGTTCAAGTGGGTTAGTGGGATTAACAAAGGGGACATGACAAATGTACTAAAGCTCAGTGATAGCGAAAGAACTCGTACCAATGGTTTCAAATTAGATAAATTTCGTTTCAGAAAAGATATAGGCAAATATTGGTTTGGTAACAGAGTTGTAGATGGGTGGAATGGACTACCAAGTGCTATAGTGGGATTAAAAACGGTAGGGAGCTTTAAGATAAAATTGGATATACATATGGACGAGAAGGGTTGGGTGTGAAGGGGGATCAGCCGGGTTGGGCCAATCAGCGCTCTGCAGACCCCGTAATCCTGCGTTAATCTCTAACCGTTTTGGTAAGATGATCCTCAGGGTATTAGAGTGTTAAGCCTATAATTGGGCTTTGTAATTGGGGTTGTGTGGGACAGGGATCTGCCTTGCTTAGGCCAATCGGCTTTCTGCAGACTCCCATTTTCTTATGTTCTTATGTTCTTATGAATAACGATAAATGCACACTAGTATTATCTCCAACAACAAAAGAAGTACTTAGTCAGGCAATTCAAAAGCCTGCTCAGGTTGTGCAGCTCAACAACAACCAAGGCTTACAGTCAGCGTGAATAAGAATGCATACATAACATAAGAGCTTATAATTCTAAACGGGTGTCTGCTAGGGTAATAAAGGCTAGCTGGGATGTCGTAGGCTAGGAAACAATGGCTGAGCAAGCGGCTCGTAGCCTAGCGAGGTCCTTAAGACTGTGCGGCCAAATTACGTTAATTGACGGGGTGCTCTCTTGAGAGATCCAGATCGCTAGTATCTGGTTCTCTCCTGGCGACCCTCGCAAAGTCAAAACAAAACGAGTTAGCACAGTGCTGGGTGGCAGAGGCAAAAGCCCTCACTCGCAGCACAGTGCTAAACTCACAAGGTACACAGTCAGAAAGACCACCTAGGCTTCCCACGTCTCTGTTGCGATTGTACAGGTTAAACAAAACCTGTTACACATCGGAAATCACAACACAAGTAGCCTTACCCCAGTCTAGCATTAAATAGCCCAGCAGACAGCCAAGGAATAGGCAGGGAGACACCGTGAGTGTGTCGAACCTCTACAGACAAAATGGTAACCCCTCCAAAATGCCTAACTAAACATATAATATCTGAGAGCTTCAGCATATAATACGATGGCCGATATATGAAATCGTGCAGAACCAAAGGGGAGTTATGATATTAAATAGAGAGGAAGAATGAGAGGTAAGAAGTTGAGAGAGAGAAAGTGCTCTATAGGTAGAAGTCGGTGACAGGTGGCAAGGGATATGTTAAGGGTATGCTGGTCAAGCAAGCTCTGACCAAGGAAGGCACAAGGCAGCAGGGAAGTGCGGGGGAACTACCTCCTGACGCGGCGGGAGGGGTGGTGAAGCGTCCAGCCACTCAGAGGGCCCGGCCGTGGCATGACGTCACCGAGGCAACGTGTAACCCTCCGCGAGTGCCCTCTGTCTCCTGCACTTACTCACTCACACTCTCTAGCTGTATCATTCAGTCTTATATATTAAACTTACAACTGATGATATAAAATACAATGCATTGTCACAGGCGAAAATAAAGACTACTTCTGTACTGCCTGTGACATGACGATTCACAAGAAAGAAAGTACAACATTGTAGATAGACTGTAGCCAAATACACTGCCCTGGCGAGTGCTAGCGAGTGGCCAAGCGAGCGGCTGAGCCCTCGTGGCGTTCTGCCAAGCTGCAGGCGTCACAAATGCCACTTGAACGCGTTTTTGTGGAAGGACCACTACTAATTCCCCATCTTCACCTTGCCACTACCTCAAGCCAAGCCACCAAGAAAGACGAACCGTCTCGATCACCTGAAAAACCGTCTCCAACAACTAAAATATTGCCACCAGACAGCCCAATTTCACCTGGAGAACAAGTGATGGTAAATCAAATTCGGGACCATTCACCATCAACCATATCCCCAAATGTTATAAGGTAATAGTTGCCTACCACAGTGAAAATAGAAATGAATTAAATTGCCATGTCCTACGCTACAAACCGTTAGGTACTCAAGTACAAGCTGAGCAGAGAACTAAAACCGAAAATAGCACTCAAACCAACCCCGCTTGCAATAGCGATCTCAATAAGATAATTCAAACCAATTCCTTTTGCTGCCAAATTCAGCATATACCCTTAGGCCCTCAGACCTATCGCACTCAACCAAACCGCCAAATTCTACTCCAACCTCAAAATCCTATTCCTTCCTCACCTATAATTCCATCACCACTTATTCGATTACCCCAAGGGCTGCAACATTCCTTCCGAAAGGTGTTAAATTATTGACGCTCCTTCCGGTAGATGACACATGAAAAAAAAAAAAAATGCCCTAAGGCTGGTGAAATGAAAGTAATATGTGATACGGTGGTATGTCTCATTACCAGCACCTCCTATCCTCCCCTTACTTGTGTCTTAACCCCCTCCCTCTCCTCATCCCCCCTTTCTTCCTCCACTTCCCCCTCCTCATTTATCCTATATTTTCCCTCCCCCAGTCCCTATAAATCCTCCTTCCCACCTCAAGTACATTTAGTCACCCTCCTCTACAGTCCCCTTACCTCCCTCCACCCATTTACATGCACGAGAGTCGAGAGATGGCTCTGTCTTGCCAGTATCTCGAGAGATGTCCGAGAGGGTGGACCTATGTCGCGCTCCCTCCCATCACTTCCGTCAAAATTATCCGTTTCTTCACTGGATATATTTCGATCTTTAATGTTCACATGTACATTATACAAGTAAAATATGCGCATATGGATCAGCAATATTGCTTTACAGTAAATATAATATATTGTGTTAGAATTAAAGCTAAATCTTTCGCACTTTTTTAAAAACATGCTTATTGCTCCGAACCTCAACACCCTTCAATCTCACCAACGATCAACCATCATTAACCTCCTAACCTCAACTTACAGTCAAAGTGAACAACAAACACCAGATCCCCCCCGTAGATTGCTAACCCCACCAAATCTACATCTGCCACCTAAGCAGACTAAACCACCTACCACGACCACACAAAACGTGGAAACAAGGGACAATGTACAAGATGCACCTACAAATTCAAAACCAAGATGCACCCGTTCTGGCTGCCTATCACGCTCACCATTATTTTTTGTTTTTCTATGTGGACGAGGGAGACAAAAGGCAAGACTGCCTGTGACAAGTGTCTCCTCCAGAGCTAAAAGAGTGACAGGGCCAAAATCAAGGAATGTTCGAGCTAAAATGTCTGGGCACATGGAGTTAGAAACAATTTAAGTCATAGGATGAGGGAAAGATGGATTCAGGGAGAGAGTTCCAGAGCTCAGCTGTTGAATAGAAGAATGATTGGGAGTAACGTTTCACTCTTGAGTTGGAAAGTTGTACAGAGTAGGGGTGGGATTGTGTTACGTACCCTACGTAGAGGAGGTGGTATGCACTGAGAGAGCTCTGAGGAACCCTGCTTATTGTAGTAGCGTTAGAATAGCGAAAGAGATGCAACATTTCGGCGAAGAGGAATCTGGAAGGTGAATATATACTGGAATCTTGCATTGCACTCAACATGGTTGTGTGTAACACGAAGTTCAAGAAAAGACAGAGCCATCTGGTCGCATATGACTCTGGGGTCTTTAGTAGCCAGATAGATTACTTCTTGGTTAACAGGAAAGACTGGAAACTGGTTCTGTGGGAAAACAAAGGGTCACCCTAGGAATAAGACCTCTTGGTGGTTGAACGATGAGGTAGAACATGCTGTGAAAGAGAAAAGGAGATGCTTCAAAGCATGGAAGAAGGGAGGCAGTAAGGAGGAATACCAGGCAGCTAAACGAACTGCCAGAAGAGTTATTTACAATGCTAAAATAGGCGTTAAGGACCTGGTCCTCGAATAAGTGTGTAACGCAGTAACACTGCCAATCCCAATGTGATCTTCAACCTAGCTAGGCGAGTTAAAAATGACAGTAGGGATATTATAGGTGAATAGTGTGTTAGAAACGATAATGGGAAGATTGTATATGCAGAAGATGAAATCAGAGAAGCATGAAAGGCACACTATGAACAATTGCTAAATGTAGAGTTTAAACGGGATAAGGAACAGCTTAGTGTCGAAAAACTAATATTGGGAACCCCTCCTTTGATAGCACCAGCTGTAGTGAGCAACACAATCAATAAAATGAAGGACAGTAAAGCTCCAGGTTGCTCTGACATTGTCGCTGAGATGATAAAAGCCTCAGGGGAGACTGGTGTCAGCTTAGACACTGAGATGATAAATACCATTATTAAAAATGAGAAAATCCCCGAGGATTGGCACAAAAGTGTAATAGTAAATATATACAAAGGAAAAGGGGATGCGCTAGATATAGTTAATGCTTGACCAAATCATGAAGGTCTGTGAGAGAGTCTTTGAGGGTTTGATCAGGCAAAGCATCTCCATTGATGATATGCAGTTTGGTTTTTGCCAGGACGTGGTACAACCGATGCTATCTTCATAGTCAGGCAGATACAGGAAGGATACTTACTAAAAGGCAGATATCTTTAATTTGTGTTTGTAGATCTGGAGAAGGCCTTTGGCAGGGTGCCTAGAGATGTTGTGCAGTGGGCTATGATGAAACTTGGTGTAGAAGAGTGGTTGGTGCGTGTGATAATGAAGATGTATGAGAAATCGCGAACTGCGGTGAGGGTGAAAGGTGTACTGAGTGAGTAGTTCACAGTTCGTGTTGGAGTTTATCAGGGTTCATTGTTAACCCTTTCACGTTTTTATGACGCAGAGGTTGCCAGATTAGAAATAATAAGTAGAGTTCTCTCACTCTTATAATTACCTCTCAAAAATTAGTTTTCCGCCCACAGCTAACTCAAAGACAACTGCAGAGGTTGAAGTGACTAAACTAAAGGTTTCTAAATACCCCTGATGGTAACAAAGGCTTTAAAGTATCCCTAATAGGCTCAAAATTGCGTCAAGAACGTGAGGGGGTTAATCCCCTCTTCTTTATTAAGGTTCTGGAGGCACTGTCTAGAGATTTTAGATCCAGCCTCCCGTGGGAACTGTTTTATTCAGACGATTTAGTCCTAATAGCTGACAATGTGCAAGATGCTGCGGCCAAATTCAGAAGATGGAAAGAGGGCATGGCGAGCAAGGGCTTAACCCAAAAACGGCAAGAACTATATGCAAATAGTATATCAACCTCTTCAGTGTGCCCCTGTGCTATGCAATGACCTAAACAGAGAAAATGTGAAGAAACAATATAACCATTCCCCAGAAAGAATAACTCCCAGTAACTTTACAAATAATTAGCAAAGGAAGAACAAAGTCATAGTAGACTCACCTAACCCATCAGGCCTAAATCCCCCTCAAAGTAAATACCAACCCCAGCTTCACACACAAATGCTACCTACATCCTCCTAATGCAATCTAAAACACAAATCAAGTGTTTATGTAACCGGCTCTATGAGAAAAACAAAAGTCAGAGGCTCACACATGTCCCTCTTGCCCCAGACTCCCAGAGCCCGGCCCCCCTGGTGCCGACCAAATCAGAGTCACTATACGCGTTGAGCTTAGACAAAGTAAGCCTTCATCCCTCAGTATTCTCTACCATTTTGGGTTCGGAACTAACAAACAAAGATAAAAGTCTTGGTGAGGAACTTCATTCCTTATCTACTGGAGTACATTCATTTATAAGGAGCCCAGTAGATAGTTCGATTGCAAGCAACGCTTTATTCGAGTTTGCAACTGAAACCCTAGACTTTGCACAGATCAGCCACTCAAGTCTTTCTCATGACTCAGTTATTTCAGGACGAGAATGAGATAGATTTATTGGTTGAGACACCCTTTGAAACGAGCATATTAGGTGACTCCTGTACCTTCGATGCAAATTTAGATAACCTTGCTCAGCCTCAGTTTGCATCACCGTACCCTTTCGCAGTTCCGGATAGTTTGCTTTCATCTTGTCCGCCTATGCCTGGTAATACCTTCAGTATATCAAGTGTAGGGGATCCTTTGTTATCATCCTCCAGACTCAACGTGGATTGTGACCAAGTGCGTGGTGTCAAGCCAAGGAAAGAGAGAAAGAGAGATGACCGTGCCCTGTAGTTATTTGGGCCCGAGCCTATCTAGGAGGTGTGAAATCCTAGACCCTGTAGTTAAGGACCAGGACAACTACAACTACACCGCAGTGCTCCAAAGTCACTCTACCAGTGCCTATCCCTCTCTAATAAAATCATTTAAATGTTTCTTTTGTTCATATTGGTAGCAATGAATATTCTTTACCAACCAACTTTACTTCTAAACTCAATTAATGAAATCAACAAATCTATGTGGCAGCCCGGGGATTCGAACCCAGGACGCTCACACCGAAAATCAGTGCACTTATGCACTACGCCACGAAGACAGTTAAGAATGATGTACAAGCCTACGATTTATTATGCAGTTTCGAATTCTGCATAGTAATCTGAGCATGTACATACATTCCAACTGAGGGTCTAGATAGACCAAGGTATGATAAGGTTCACCAAGTATTAACGTAATTAAAGAAGATTTTCCATTCTTCCCTTCCTTATTTATCATTCGTTGCTCTGCTTCGGGAGAACAATACACACATCTATCGGGCGGAAAACGTTTATATACTTCTACGGATACAGGCTCCTGTATTTATTAAGGTGGAAATATACAAAGGTTTATCCGGGTATAAATACATACATTTACACGTCAACTTGAATGCCTACTCAGACCTTAGTTTATACGCTACGTGTCATCAGGGTACAAGTCCAATAGTGATTAGTTCAAGTCGCGAGTAATTGCTCCTCAGTCACGTATTTCTGACTATTATATATATTTCAAGTTTATGAATTAATTATTCATATTTATGACTCTTTGAGTTTATTCAGTTTATTTACCTGTTCAAGTCGCTTAGACTTATTGTTCATTTAGAAGTAAAATACTGTCCTATTGTCCATACTTATCAGTGCTACGCTATTGACCTCGCAGTAACTATTATTTACACTTTGCCAAGCCATATTTGAGAGCTTGTATATTTATATCAGGAGTTTTTTTTATTGTGATTTGAGATTTATCCTCTCTTGTGTTATTATTTATATGTTCAGCTATAACATTATTATTTCCTTTATATGAATGTTATGTTTATTGTTCCAGAGACATATTGAGAACATATAAGGAATACAACTTGTTAAAACCTTTCATGTGTATATTGTGTCCATTGCTTATTACTAGAATGCTATATTATAGAGTTAACCCCTTCTGTACCGTCGACGTCTGTTGTATTTTATTTTAGCCATATTTAGATGATTTTGTGCAGTTTACGAAGGATCTGTGATAGTAAAAATGGTTAAGTGAGATAGTTCGAAGCCTGATAATTGCTGGAGGCCTTTTTAAAACTGTATAAAATCGTCTAATAGTCGCCAGAATAAAGTTAAATAGACGTCGCCAGTACAGAAGGGGTTAAGGTTAATCTTTGCCCAGTGGAGAGGCATCTCAGTAGATGATTAGCTCTGATTCCTAAGGTGGAAATCGCAATCAGACTATCTCACGTTTTATTACAAACGTGGCATAACAGGAACGTAATGAAATGAGAATGGCGAGATGGATGTGTGGGGCCAAGCTGCAGGATAGAATAACAAATGATGAGCTGAGGTGACGTTTAGGTATAAAGAGTATTGGCGAGGAGATGCGTAAAAGTAGACTGGGATGGTATGGGTGTGTGGAGAGAATGGATGAACAAAATTGGGTGAAAAGATGCAGGTCTGTGATTGTGGAGGGAGCTGCACCAAGGGGTTGTTACGACCGGGACAACAAATAAAACAAGGGCACTCAATGATTGGACTAGTAATAGGGCACTATGCAACAACGGTACGCTAGATCCAAACCCTCGAACTTATATGCCGGCGAACAAAAACACCTATACCCTCCAGATTTAATCTGCGATAACGGGGTATCCTTAACTGGGCATAAATGTACTCTACTTCAGGCTAACCCACACTGGTATAGCCTGATAACAAACAAGATGCAAGTTACGTTAAAATGCATAAAAAAAGAATCTATGGAAAGATCAATTAAATCACTGCAAGATTTAATACAATAAAAAGATGCTTCAATACAGTTACTCTAAACAACAATAAACTCTTCACTCCTATCTGAAAGAAAGTGAAGTATAGTCCTACAGCATAGACCTGGAAACTTCTGAAGAAAGTCTGATGCTCATAAGATGCTCGTATCTTAAACTATATAAAGGCAGGAGGCAGGACACCACACGTGTAAACTGAATACACTAAAAGATAGGACATATAATGTTAACTGACACGGGAATACTATAAATGCGCAACGGTAGTAATGCTCGACACTAAAATAAGTACTTCCTCATCAACGAAACAGTCTGCTATGGTTGTGCGGCTCAGCAACAACCTAGACTAATAAATGCTGTGAATAATAATGCGTACATATCAAAGAGCTTATATTAAATACTAACAAGTGTCTACGCAATTAATAATGTCTAGCTGGGATACTCTAGGTAAGGAACTGGGGTTGAGCAAGACAGGCTCGTAGCCTAGCGATGTCCTTAAGACTGCATCCTTTAAGTTACGTTAATTGACTAGGGTGCTCTCTTGATAGATCCAGATCACAAGTATCTGGTTCTATCCTGGCGACCCTCAAAAGACAAGCTAAGAGGCAGCAAAGTGTGGAACTGGTACAGGCCAAAACCCTCAGTCAACACAATGCTGCACTCGCAAAGGACGCAGCCGAAAAGACAACCCAGGCTACCACAGGACCGGTCGAAGTCGTGTAGGTATAAGCAAACCGTACACACATCGGAGACAACGACTACAGTTACCTTATCCCAGTCTAGCATTAAATAAAAGAGCAGAAAAACTAAATCAATAATGGAGACACACAGCCTCAAACCTATTCTAAGCACATGTAAATATCTCAGAGGACGGCGCATGCAATACAATGGGCCGGCTATGGAAACCGTATGCAGAACCCAAGGGGATAAGTAATTGAATAAAGGCGAGAAGTAATAGAAAAGAAAAAGTTGAGAGAGAGAAACAGTGATAAAGGTGGTGATCGGGGGAGAATATGCAAGGGGATGATAGAATCACGCGCACCAAGCCTGTCCTGAGGAGGGCAGCTCCTGGGAACCCTCATGGAGGAGGTTAGTTACACAGGAGCCCGCAAGGGCGCGATGGTCGGCCAATCAAGGGCCGAGACGTCACAAGGCAGCAGGCCCCTAGGACGCGCCAGGATCCACCAGCCAATCAAGGGCGCGGGAAAGCCCGCGCGCGAGCGGGAAAACTCCTCCGAGCGAGGGAGGCAACACATACATACACACGCACATATTACCACCATACTGCCTATATCTCTCTTTCTCCTTAACTTTACACAATGCATCTTATATTCTATTAATGATATAAAATACTTCCCGTTGTCACAGACGAAAATAAAGACCACCACTGGGCTGTCTGTGACAATGCGAGTACTAGGAAAGAAAGAACAACATTCTCTGATAACTGTAGCCCATTTCGATGTCCCTGGCGAGCGCTAGTGGCTAACGAGAGGCGATTCTGCCAACGCTGGTAGACGTCACAGGGTGGACCGAGGAAGGCCTGGGATCGGACTACTGTATACATGCCGATCTCAAATCCAAAAACTTGACAAGTGAAGCAGCCCTTAACAGGGTTGCCTGGAATGCCGCCATTAGGACAAGAGACTGAAACTGCACGTATGTGTGGAACACTCAGTCTTAAAATGTTATGTATGTATGCATGTACTGTATATCCCTTTAGGAAAACATTACACACAACTCTATTCTTGTCATCCCCTATTTAATACTCTTATGGTTATAATTGGACATTCTGAGTCACCATAGCTAAATATGTGTAATAGCTGGATCTAGCTGAGAAAACACAGCACCAGGCGTGAAACTACGTATTAAATTATTTCTGTTAGAGTTACCGTCCTACGCGGTCGAAACAGAAAAACAGGCAATAAAATGAAAACGAATCTTCAGTAAAAATGCACGGGGAACCAAGATAAATTGTGTTTTAATTAGTCTAAAGACACCAATCTTCAATGTGTTCTTAAATCCATTCCTATAATATATATATGTGTAAGTTGATAGCAATAATATTGTTCTAGTAATATTAATACTTGCTAGAGTCTATATATCTTGGGGAGGCTCGGGGGCTCCGGTCTTGCATACTTCCTGACTTTTCGTGGGCTTAACCTTTAAACGTTGAAGCTATGGCATTTGAAAGTGCCCGCCAGGCGAACGTATTGAGGCCCATTCCCGACGAAAATCGTCATTATCCGATAAATATCGTTATTACTTATTCATATGTGGATATTTTACGTTTAATATGAAGATATTAATATGTAACAGCAATAAAACAAATGGGAATAGTATTTGGGGGGTAAAAAGACGAAGTATTGCCGACCGGTTCATTCATGAGAGGAGAGCCGGCGCGGCGCACACCCTCCCCCTTATCGATCGACACTGATGTCTTGCAAGTGAAGTCTCTCTCTTGCTACGATCTCTATATGCCTCCCCTTCGACCTTGAAACCGGATGGGGGATATTGGCGTGGAAAATAAACCGATAAACAAGGAAATAAGAGGAATAATAGGTGATAATTGAAGGGGGCGAAAATGGGGGGTAGGAAGGGAAAGGGGGGGGTGAGATATGTGGAGAAGTGATAGGAGGTATAGAGGGGAATCATCTCACTTAATCACATATTCCTTTGTTTTGAGTGTCATTGAGGTCTTTTAAAAGTTTTTTTTTAGGCCTTGGATCTTAAGAGTCCCATCGCCTTCGCCCAGTAAAACTCTT
The DNA here is from genome assembly GCA_032716605.1 of Paralithodes platypus. Classification (NCBI taxonomy): domain Eukaryota; kingdom Metazoa; phylum Arthropoda; class Malacostraca; order Decapoda; family Lithodidae; genus Paralithodes; species Paralithodes platypus. Next base: position 24,507,013 of record CM064491.1, on the reverse strand, counting down.
AAGAGTCTCGGTGCCGTTCCCGGGTTAATGATCTTTTAGAGTCGATAGGCTCTAAAGTCCTATTTTAACTAACTAACTTGCCCTAAATTATGTAAAGTGAGGATTGCAGTATTTCTTGTGATATCTAATTATTGATTATATGTGTTACGTTTCAGCTTGTGAGATATTCTTTGTGTGTAAATAAAACATTGTCTTGTACTACTTGTATAACTCACCTTGTATTTGTATTGTATGTATGTAATGAACTCCTAATAACTTTTCCCCGTTAGAAGAATCCACAATACTTGTTTTGTCTAGCATAACAATAATTACATAAGTCCATAACACCTATTACATATGGACAGTGTATGTAAGAAGACACACTTGAATAATGATGTGAACACAAATAATGTTCACAAGGAGAGCACACAAAGACAATGATTAACAGAAAGGGGAGGGGAGAAAACCGAAAAGAGTAAAATGTTAAACGAGTTACAATGAATGGCTTGAAATATCTGTTGGTCGGGGGATTTTGTATGTATATTCTGAGCAAGTATCTTCCAAGGTTAAATTTGCACTACATGCATAGAATTGCTAGCCTATTTAATTAGCTCTGTGTGCTAGTCCTTTGTAACAATATTCCCCCAGAAAGGCTATTTTAAAAATCTCTAAAATGCGGCAGGACTTGATTGTGGTTTTATTGATCGAATGCAGCTGAATTCAATGGAGTCACTATATTCAAATATGCACCAAAACCGCAGCAAAGGTGAGATACGCATGAAAATTCGGTGACAACTAGGACGAAGTAGCAACTCTCGATTTCAAACCTCACAAAATGTTCACAACACACTCGCACCTCACCATTACTCCTCCCTTATCATTGTGAACGCAGTGGCAGGGCTGAGGGACCGTCACAGTGACTCTGACTTGATTACCTATGCGGGCCAACCTTGCAACTATTGACCACAACATCACCACTGCAGCATTGTTTCTGTACACAAAATATATTTGTGGTGGATGAGTGGATGTATTTACAATATGTTGTACTTTTTAACCTGTATTGCGAAAGTCGTATTTCTGGCAAAATTGACGCAACAGGAATACATGCATTCAAACCTATTCACACACTTGCAAGGCTAAGATATAACAATAATGATATTGGTAAAGACTGTATGTACTAGTGAATCCAATTGGGGATGGTCGGCAGTGGTGTAATACATGATACTGATCCAGACGAGTCACCAGGCAGAGACAAGGTAACTCTACCTGGGATGGTTGGTGGGGGTGTTATATATGAGACTGATCGAGATGAGTCACCAGGCCCCAGAGATAAGGTAACTCTACCTGGGATGATTGGCTGGGGTGTTATACATGAGGCTGATCCAGATGAGTCACCAGGCCCCAGAGACAAGGTAACTCTACCTGGGATGGTTGGCTGGGGTGTTATACATGAGACTGATCCAGATGAGTCACCAGGTCCCAGAGATAAGGTAACTCTACCTGGGATGGTTGGCTGGGGTGTTATACATGAGGCTGATCCAGATGAGTCACCAGGCCCCAGAGACAAGGTAACTCTACCTGGGATGGTTGGCTGGGGTGTTATACATGAGGCTGATCCAGATGAGTCACCAGGCCCCAGAGACAAGGTAACTAACTGGGATGGTCGGCGTGGGTGTAATACATGAGACTGAACCAGACGAAGCAAGAGGCCAGAGACAAGATAACCCTATCTGGGATGGTCGGCAGGGATGTTTTAACTTTAATTTGGGGACCCACAGAGGGCTGCACACAGGCAGCATGATATGTGGGGGTTGTTTGGGGAGTTATGGGACTATTGGGAAGGATGAGGATTAGGAGAAATTGTTTGGTGATCCTAGCTTTAAAACTATCAAGAGTGAGTCTGTTAATTATACGAGATGGAAGATGACTCCACTCTTGGATGCTGTGGGGAAGAAAATATTACCCAAATATGTCGGTGCTTGCCTGGTATGTGATATTTTCGGTTTTGGCTGCTTCTTGTGGATCATATATGTGTAGGGTATAAGTATGTGTCTTTGTCTATGTCTACTAGGTTGTTTGTGATTTTGTATAGCATTTGATGTCTGTGTATTTGTCTTGTTGCAAGTGTGTCTAATTTAATGTCTTGCTTAAGCAAAGTGACTGATGTAGTGTGTCTGTAATCACGTTTGATCCATCTTGCTGCGTTATTTTGTATGGCTTCTAATTTATTGATATTGTTGTGAGTGTGTGGATCCCAGACAGTGTTGCATTATAGAATGTGTGGTCGAACTAGTGTTTTAAAAGCTAACATTTTGATGTCTGTATTGCACTTCCTTAGGTTCCTGCGCAGGAGCCCCAGGGCTTTGTTGGCTTTTGCACAACTCACATGAGTGCTCCACCTCATGTCTGCTGAGAGGTGGACTCTCAAATACTTATGTGTATGGACTGTATCAAGGTTGGTATTATGGAGTTTATAGGCAAAAGGGACAGGTTTCTTGGAGCGGGTAAAACATATGTGGTGGTATTTGTCTGGTCAGAAGGTCATCTGTCACTTGACTTCCCAGTCTTAAAGGGTATTCAACTCATCTTGAAGTCAAAGGCAATCGTTCCTATCAACTATTGGTCGGTATACTAAACAATCGTCCGCAAAAAGTCTAGTAGTAGAAGTTAAAGATGATAGAAGATCATTGATGTATGAGAGAAAGAGAAGGGGACCAAGGACGATGCCTTGGGATACCCTTGAAGTAACAGGAATAGAAGATGAGTGGGAGCCTTCGAGAACAGCGCGCTATTCTCGATTGGTTAGGAAAGTATTACTCCAGTGAATTAATTAATCCAGTGAATCCATAGTTATCCAATTTAGCTAACAGTCTACGGTGGGGGATTTTGTCGAAGGCTTTGGCAAAGTCAAGAACAATGGCGTCGACGGTCGACTGTTTAATTTTAGCATCAATTAGGGACTGGGATATGTCACACAAGTTTTTACAAGTAATTGTGTCTTGCGCAACCGTTTGGGCCGAATGCCGTGCTGTGAGTCAGTCAGTATATTTTGGATGCTAAAATGGTCCATTATGTGTCTATGGGGATGTGTTCTAAGATTTTGCAAGGCACTGAGGTTAACTGGGAGGGTTCTGTCTCCAGAGACAGGCCAGAGACTAGGTAACCCTACCTGAGATGGTTGGCAGGTGTGTTATACATGAGACTGAACCAGCCTAAGCACCAGGCCAGAGACAAGGTAACCCTACCTGGGATGGTTGGCGGGGGTGCTATACATGAGGCTGAACCAGACTAAGCACCAGGCCAGAGACAAGGTAACCCTACCTGGGATGGTTGGCGGGGGTGCTATACATGAGACTGAACCAGACTAAGCACCAGGCCAGAGACAAGGTAACCCTACCTGGGATGGTTGGCGGGGGTGCTATACATGAGGCTGAACCAGACTAAGCACCAGGCCAGAGACAAGCAGCCGGTAACATAGAAGGCTGCTGCCCACCCAAGTTGGTCGATCACAAAGCCACACAGAAGCATAGTAATGGATGTGCTCAGGGTCGCAGCTGGATTAAGGGAAAACAAATTTTTTGTTCAATGAGGAGAATTGATACATAAATATTTATCAAAACAGGGACAACAATAATAGATAGGAATGATCAAAACTGATATTTGGGTGGCGGTGGGGGTATTAAAAGGACAATGTAAGTTAGGACATTAAAGACAAGAGTTGATTAATAAGGGAACGCAACTGGGAATGTAAGCAACACAAATACAGTAATAGTTTAAAGAAGTTGAAGGTGAGACTAGGACATATTGTGAACCCGAGACAAAGCATATTTCTAGTTAACACACCAATTATTGTTGTCACTGAGTTTAGATAAATATTAATTGGGTATAATAATGTGCCAAGTACAGAACGATTTACACCATATAATGAGCATGCTGAAAACCTATTTGATATAATTTATGACCCAGTAATTATCTTCAGGCTTTACCTCCAATCACACCAGATGGGCTTGTCATTGTGTTTATTAGACTGAACTCAATACAGACATCACATTTTTGTTCACTGAACCTCACTGCTGTAAAATGTAAAGTCTCACCAAAGTACACATAGCCGATAAACCTTGATCTCTCGTAGGGTGGAATCCAACGGGAGAGGAGTGCATGCATGGAGGGCCAAGACACTCCCTGCAATATAATGCATAACTTGATATGTTGGGAAAAACAGTCACATGTTAATTTATTTTGATATTCTTATCGGAAATTCTACTCTGGGAACTTATGAGATGTGTTTTTACATAAATTGAGCCACTTAAAACTATGAAAATTTAGTCAACTTGCTAATATTCCTCCCTCTCCAACCCCCTCTCCCTTACTTATGCCTAATATCATAATGTCTTCTAAGGATGTACTTTCTGCCCTCTCTGGGCTAAATACTAAGTCTAAGAAGGCGTATGGACCAGATGGTGTTCCTCCTGTTGTACCCAAAAGCTGTTCTTCCGTGCTGACTCCATGCCTAGGCAAACTCTTATGTCTCTGTCTTTCCTCTAACATCTTTCCTTCTTTGCTGGAAGTTTGTTCTTATTCAACATGTCCCAAAGAAGGGTGACCGCTTTCAACCCTCCAACTATCGTCCAATTGCTCTCATTTCTTGTATCCCTAATTTTTTTTAAACTATTCATTACACAAATCTTCTTAAGCATTTATCTTCCCATAATATACTTTCAGATCACCAGTA
>CM064491.1:24099802-24499802 GCA_032716605.1 Paralithodes platypus | reverse complement strand
GAGATTGGATTATTTCTTGATGTGCACCACATCTTCATGACCTTGTTCGATGTTTTGCAGAGCTTGAGTATTGAATTGAAAGGCACTAAATAAGAATAACAGACCTGTCCACGAGCGTGTGTGATTGGGAAAAGTATCCAATGTTTACATACAATGTCGTCACACGAATCAGCTGGAACTCTCTCAACTGACGGTCCAGATGCCAACGGCGCTATAAACTAGTATTTTTTTCTGGAGTTTAATGGAATTATATCGATATTGCCCATATACATATTTCAGTATATTCATGCCAAGTTATGACCCTGTAGTAAACTTCGTTTTTTTTTAATCCCTGTAATTCACCTTTAAGTAGGAACAGGTAAGGGATCACGCATATACCTGTAATGTTACTGTAAGATCTAGCGATTTTAGGATAATAGATAATTGTTCAGACCGAGATATTCGTATATTAGAGTCCCTTTACATACATAAAATGAAACCAACTCTAAACAATGATCAATCAGCTGCTCTGCTTAATACACTCTAAATATCCATGCATTCCCTCTTCCCTCCCCCCATTTTCAATGTCTTTTGTCTCCAGTATTTTAAAATTCATAATGTTATGTAATTATTTATTTTAGATACCTTTTCTCGCATTTTATAGTTCACTGAAGAGGACATAAGCTAAGTCGAAACGTTTGGCAATAGAGACGATGTTGTTTACTGCGACTTTGGTTATCCTGTTCCTACATATATATATATATATATATATATATATAACTCCTAATCTGTGGACGTGGCCGTCACGTTCACTCACCGGATATTGCTATGGAACTGAAATATATCGTACGATGACACCATAGTCATCTAGACTATCGGGTGCCTGACCTGAAACGGAAACCAGGAACCTGGCAGTGGCAGGTTGTGAGCGGGCCGAAGAGGCCGACTGACTCCGCCCACTTTTGGTCGGAAGAAAACCTCACACACAGTACAATTCGCTTAAGATTCCGGCGGGCGGATCCGGCGGTCGAATCATCAATGGGGGTCTTTTCACCCTCCACTACAAGTCCTGACTTAGAAAGAAGCCGTTTCACCAGTGTCATATGCTCTTCCAATCAGCCTTACTGTGTTTGTAGGTTTACTAAAGCTAAAGTGCGTGGCCAGTGCTGCATACTCTAGATATAGTAATTCCTATACCAATGCAATGTTCTCGATGTTGGGTTGCACCAGTGTGGCCCAACAAGGATACGTGTAAATCCAAGGTGTCTTCAAGAAAACGCGTCGAGTAGTTCCACCAGTGTCTTACTCCCTCAAGGCGATTTTCTCGGAGATTAGCCCAAGTCTTCCAGATACCTAGCCTGCCAATGCGGTCAAGGATATCGTTCCAACTGTGCTGATGATGAGGTGGGCTGGAGAGGTCTTACCAATTCCGTCATTCCCCCCGTTTAGACATCTCGCTGCTAGAAGGGCGGATATGCTTGGAGGAGGGTCTGTGTCGACGTCGGTTGCCCTTCTCGGAATTCACGCCATGGCGGTGGTGCGTCTCCGGTCAAGATGGGCGTGTGGTGTGTTTTTGTCTATGGATAATTTCTCCTTCCTCGTGTTTAAGCTGGACATCTCTCGTTGTTATGTGGTCTGTGGAGACTCTTGTCCGTATGTCTTTTCCTGGGGTCGGGGAAGCGGCGAAGTGATACTGGCGACGTGGTGAGAAAGCTCTTGTGCTCTCATGCCTTGGCGGCATGGTGACAGGAATTGTTGTTGTTGGTGGGGCTTCGTTGCTTCCTTTCTATTCTTTGGTGCTTTTATCCCCCATCTCGCTCTCATCCCTGGGGTAGTGGCCACGACCTCGTGGCTGGATTTCGAAGCACCAGACATCTCCCTGGCGGAAAAAATGGTAGCGGCCCTCCAAGCTTGGGAGCAGGCGCCTGCTGGTCTGGAGGGGTTCGCATATACTGTGAGGTAGGAGGTGGTGTGAGTGTACTCCAGGCTTATTTCCAGCTCATCCTGAGACCTGATGGTGGACAGGGGGCCGGTTTCTTTGACCCATTTCATCTTCTTGATGAAATGAAGGCCAGGGTTGTTGCCGGAGTTGGAGTCGGGTAGCGGAGCTTTGACTGAAGACGGCATGTTGTGGAAGGTAGGTGGGGCATCTCAAAGAGGTGTTGTGCTGGTGGTGGCTGAGCTGAGAGTAATGATTCTCGCTCTGACAGGTCCTGTTTTAGGCCTGTGTGAGAACGCAAAGGAAGCGGTTGACCTCACTTGTGAGGTGATCTGGCGGTTGATGATGGTAGGGGTAGGTCGAGTTGTGTTAGTTGCACTCGCTATTCTGAGTGCTGGTGTCCTAAGGGGTGCGTGAGGTGACTGTAGAGCTTGGAGATGAGGTAGAGTTTGGAGAAAAACTAGTAGGGGGTTTCGAGAGGCGGCCCGATCTAGTGTGAATGGGTGAGGGATGAAAGGAGGAAGAAGGTGAAAGAGGTGCGGATAGAATGCGAGGTGGCTGGGGAGGAGGGTGGGGTTTTGGTGGTGGGTCTAGGGTTGGGAGGTGGGGGGGGGGGGTGAGTGGAGGTGGAGAGGGTGAAAGGGTGATGGGGTCGGAGATGGATGATTTGGGTGGGTTGGGTGACATTCTAGATGGGTAGGGGCGGAGGTGTGGGGCGAGGCGATGGGATAGCAAGGGGCAGGGAAGAAGAGGTAGAGGGTGTGGAAGAAGAAGGTGTGGGGGAAACAGGGATTTGCCTGCGAGTGGGAGAAGGTGTGGTAGGTGAGGATTGAGAGGTTTGAAGAGGTGGAAGTGAGGGATCTGACGAAGTGGCTGTCGAGGGTGGTGAGGTAGATGAGGGGCAGGGGGGGTCTGCGGGTAGCGGAAGGGCGAGGGCGTTTGGGTTTAGAAGGAGGGGTGGTCAAAGGACGTCAGGGTATGGCCCGGCGTGGAAGGGTGAACTGAGAGCAAGGGTGAAAGGAATATCTTTGTCGAGAGGGGGCTGAAGAAGGGGGAAGACCTCTAGGAAGAGAATTGGTTGAAGGGCGTTGATGAGGTTGAACGAGAGAAGGTTGAACTAAAGTGGGTGAAAATGAGGGGGATAGGGGTGGTGACAGAAGGGATCTAGAGGAATGAGGTTATGGTGGAGAAGGGGAGGGGGCTTGTAACTCATGGCAGGGATGGCGGCGAGGCAAGTCGAGCTGTGGTGTGGTGGCTGATGTAGGGTTCTGCAGGGTCATGACCTTGTCCCTGTCCATAGTCAGAGGACGGTAAATCCTCACGAAGCGATTGCGGTAAACCCGAGACTCTCCGTGATAATTTACGATAACCTGATATGGGTTAGGGACTTTGGTGATTTTGTAGGGCCCGGCGTACCTGGGGCCCAGCTTGTTGGAGATGGGCAGCTTGGCCACCATGACCTGGTCGTCTACGGCGTAAGGGCTCTGGGGGGGTGTGGTATCTTGGGCTATGTCCTGGCAGATTTGGACAGTGTGTAGGACGTTCTTGAGGTGTTGTAGAGGGTCGTTGGAGATGTTGGTGGAGGTGGGTGGCTTTGCTACATTTCGTAAGGGTCGCAGCAGGAGTGCTACGCCATATAATCTCTCGAGAAGGGTGATGCCGTCTTCTCTGGGGTATGAATTCATCTCCCACTGGATCATCGTCAGTTGAGCCGGCCAGTCCTGGGATTGTAGTGCGATGAAGCGAGTCGGGATCTGGTTGTTAACGGTCTCGTGGCTCCTCTCGCAAACTGAATTTCCTTGTGGCCAGTAGGGGACGAATGTGACACCTTGATGCCACAGATTTGTGAGAAATGTTCACAGACTTGCCAGAAAATTCAGGGGCGTTGTCGGAGGGTAGCATTGCAGGGATGCCGAAGTTAGCAAATACTTCGATGGCGAGGACTTCTGCTTCTGAAGAGACGCTGTGTTCTTTTACAGGGCATGTGACCACAAAGCGGGAGTACACGTCAACGAATGTCACTACGAACCCCTTGCATTGTTTGAGGGGGAAAGGGCCCATCACGTCCAGGGACAGGATCTACCATGGCTGGATAGCAATTAGTTTGCCTGCTGGTCCTGGAGTTCTGGTCCTATCTTTGCCCATGTCGCAGGGTCTGCAGGCTTCAGTGACTTTCTTGGCAATGGTGGAAGAGCTGGTGGTCCAATATACTTGTTGAAGCACCTGCAACATTTTGCTCTGTCCCAGGTGAATGCCGTTTCCCTCGTGGATGATCAGGAAGATGTCTTGGGCTGTTTGATGGTCGACAGCTATGTGGCCTGATTCGGTATAGAGTTGGTCTCCTATTCGATGTAAGTGGTAGAAAACGTCCTTGGAGATCCACTTGGGTTTTACTTTGGTTAGCCATGATGTGAGTAGGGTGGGGGCGTCGTTTTCTGTGGCTCGGTCCGGTTGCGTTTTCTGTGATGTATTTATGGGGGTCACTATACTATTTAGTTCCACACTGGTGGCGGGTAGGTGGGAGAGGGCATCGGCGTTTGTGTGCAACGTTCCGGGTCTTTAGTGGATTTCAAAATCGAACTCCTACAGGGTTTCCCGCCAGCGAACGAGGAGGGCACAGGTGGTCTTCGATCGACGTAACCACTGCAGGGATTGATGGTCAGTGATAATGTTGACTTTGGTACCCAGGAGAAAATATAGAAAATGATTCAGTGCCCAGATAACACCGAGGCACTCTCTTTTCATAGCGGCATAGTTGCGTCGGGCGGTGTTCAGGGTGGCACTAGCGCAGGCGATGATATGTTCGCATCCATCCTGTACCTGAGCCAGGACAGCTCCTATGGCGTGCAGTGACACGTCCGTGTACAGGTGGAACGGCTGTATGTAATCAGGAAAGGCGATGGTAGAGGCTCGGATCAGGTGTTGCTTGAGGGTGTTGAAGGCCTGGTCCCTTTCCTTGGGCCACTCGAAGGGCTCGTCCTTCTTGGTGAGCTCGTGAAGAGGGCATGCGATGGCTGCAAAGTTCTTCATAAACCTCTGGTAGTAGGTGGCGAGTCCCAGGTCCCAGTCCCAGTACGGAGGGGCGTTTGGGCTGCGATGGCGGAGAGTTTGTGGGGGTCTGGTGAGATGCCCTCGGCCGAGATGACTTGGCCGAGGAATCCGTCGGAGGTACGAGCCACCGAACATTTGGTCGGTTTAAGCTCGATTCCAGCCGCTCGTATCCATTCGAGGACTTGTCGCAGTCATTGTAGATGTTCCTCCCATGTTCTGCCATAAACTATCATGTCGTCCAGGTATGCCAGGCGGATCTCCCAGATGAGGCTGTTGAGGACGGACTCCATCAGGCGTGAGAAGATGGCAGGCCCGTTGCAGAGACCGAAGGGGAGTACGTTAAACTCGTGCAAGTTCCCCCACTGGTTGAGAATGCAGTTTTTTGCTGGTGCTCCTTCTGTACGGGCACTTGCCAGTACCCAGCCTGCAGGTCCAGAGCGGTGAACTATCTGGAGCCGTGTAGGGAATCTAGGGAGTTGTCTATCCTGGGCAGGGGGGTGGCGTCCTTGATGGTGGCGTCGTTTAGTCGGCGATAATCCACACAGAATCTGGTGAATCAGTCCTTTTTCACTAACATGACGGGGGACAACCAAGGGCTGACTGATGGAGTGGCTATCCCTGCGTCTAGCATCTCCTGGACCAGTCGCTCCTCTTCTTGTCGTTGCAAGGGGTTCTTTCTCTGGGAGGGCTGACGGATTGGGAGTCCCGTGGTGTGAATCGGGTGCGCCCTGGTTTGCCCGATCTCCATGGGACTTTGGGTGAACACGTCAGCGAACTCATGGAGAACTTCCAGGAGCTTTTGGTGGGAATGATGGGGAGTACGGGCTGGGGCGTAGTAGTAGACGTAGGAGGTAAATCGTCGCCGAACGTCTCCAGGTCGCCGATGATGAGGCCCTTAGGTAAGGTGAGGGGCTCGTCAGTGATGTTGGCGACCAGAGTGCCGTTGTGGTGAGGGGGTTTGAAACCAGGTTGGATTCTGCACCTGTCTGCTCGAGGTTGATCCAGCTGGGGGGAGTGAAAATCATGGGGGCGTTGGAAGTGTGACGCAAGGGCACCCATTGCCGGTGTTGATCCGGAATCTGCACAGTCTGTGTTGTGACTGCTGGAGCACTTTCGTGATGGAGGCAGTTGTGTGTGTTCCTTGCGGGTAGTCAGAGGTGGTGGTAGGTGGTCGATGGCTCTGTATCGTGGAGGCGGTAGTGGGGGGGGGGGCTTGTCTTGTCAGCGGTTGAGCTCGGGTTTTTCCTTGAGCACTTTGGTTTCCGCTGGGCCCTGTTCCTTGGGGTGTGTTTGGGGATTAACCTTTTCCCTGCGGGAGACGTTCCCGAATGTCATGGCAATTTACAGCAATATACAGGCTTTTAAAGTCTCTTAAAGCCTGTAAAATCGAGTGCAAGGGAGCGGGAGTGCGACAGGCCACACGTCCTTCTCCCAGCCAGGCAGCTCTGGAACTGAGAGCTCTGAGTCAGAGTCTTGCGAGATATACAGTGTTGCCAAAGGCAAATGTAGCGAGAAATTAGCGAGAATTACTAATTTTAACGAATGTCTATGGTAGCGCTGCGGGTGAATCCCGCGAGCTACGAAGCTTGTTCTGGCGTAATTTTGAAGCTATTTTCGTCTAGTTTTTGGCTGAATACATTTCATTTCATTCAAACACTTGCCTAATAAATCAGGAGTGCCTGAATGAGCCCTAATATGGCGGAAATAGGCGGAAATATGCCTGCAGCGTAAGTGTTAAGAGGACCGACCGTTTTTTTACCCAACTTCCAGGTCTTACTTTCAATTTAAATGCAATTTGGCACATGTGTATGTAACTATAAAACTAGGTCAAGGATATATTTTTTTTCCTACAGAAATCCATATAGCGCCTGTTTTTATGTGATCAAACAACTCACAAAATGCGTGTTTGTAGTTTCTATAAAAAAACTGTATATACTGTATATATTTGGGTATTATTGGATTTAGGTGATTATGAATTTAGGTGAAATTATTTTGTAGAATTTTACGACTGTGACAACATGCTGCAAACAAACAAAGTTGGCTAGAGTAAATCAAATTTATAGATTTTGTAGAGTTTCCTATGCACTTTACAAAGGTATATAAAACATTCCTAGAGGCCCAATAATAACTGACTTATTAGATCTCATAGTTGCCAAATTACTTTTTGAGAAAAACATGTGAAAGTCTAAGGTAATTAGGTGAAAATTTTTAACATCTTAGTTTTTGTTTACAATATTTCACGCAGGAACGCGGCAAAGTAGAAGATAAAGCTTTTGGGAGGTTGTAGAATATTGTACACTCTTTCTATTTATATATGTACGATCCTCGTACGACCAGTAGTTACTGAGCCTGTCAATTTCAAAGTTCGCTATATAACGTTTTTAGAAATACAGGAAAAGTTTGGAAAACATAAAAAAAAAAAAAATTCCAATGGGTTTTCCCTAATAACATTTCACTGGTTTATGAAGGGATGTTGAGTAAACACCTAATGGTATTTTCAGGATTTCAAGCTTTTTAAGCCTAAAAAGCGGTCGGTCCCCTTAAAGGGAGCTGGGATATATATTTTTGTTTTAATGTGAGCCGTCGTTGGCTGCAGTCTAGCTGTGCTTGCAGGCGCTGCAACACATCCAACCCCATGTAGCCGTCGTACTGCGTGCATTCAGAGTAGAACACTACAAATGGATGATGGTAGGAGGCTTCTGGGTCCAGGGTGGTGAGGCAGTTCTGTGGTCTCTCCTCTGATGGACAGGGGTGTGTCGCCATCACTGATGAGATTAGTGGTGGTGGCGTTCAACATGCCGAATCTGCGACGATGTTGATTGTAGAATCTGTTGAAGAGGCAGGACCTCGCAGCTCCAGTATTTATGAGGAGGCGTACTGGTACTCCTTCAATCTTCGCCAGGTGGTAGATGGGAGGTGGTTTGATTAGAGTTGAATCCACCGCCGAAGCCATGATGGGTGGGGGATGCTTTAAAAAACCTGAGGGGATCTTCTTCTTCTTCCTCGCCTTCTGGGCTCTCCTCAATGGCTTGGATTGAGCTGGGCTTTTCTGGGGAGTACTCCTCTTAGTGATAGTTTTCTTCGATCGCCAGCATTCGTGATACTTCTTACACGGCAAGAACTCTGGAGTACTGCTGTTGCTGTTGTTTAGCTTGATCTATTATGTAGTGCAGGGGACAGGTAGCATTGCAAGCACTGAAGTCGAACGGGTTGATCAGAATCAGGGGCCCGTTACGGAATCTAGGTGCGGTTTTGTTCGTGGGTCGGCCTCGACTTGTGATGTTAGTAGGTGGAGGAACCCTGTTCGTGGCGTTGCTCGGTGGGTACACCCAGTTATAAGAGTGTGGGCGGGTCTGGGGTGGTGGCTGTCTTGGTCCGTAGCTGTGCGGGGCTCCTGGCTTTAATCCTCCTTGAAGGTGCGTGGGAAATCTTTTGATGGCTCTCACCGTCGAGGTCTTAGGTTTTGTTGCTAGAAGCTTCCAGATGGTGATCAGGTCCCGGTCATAGCCTATGGGGTCGTGGATGGTGAAGTGTTCCCTGATGAAGGTGGGTAACACTCGTAATAAGGTGTTGAAGATATGTTGTTGATGTTGCACGGTGGTCTGGAGAGGGTATGCGGATCTAACATATCCAGATATGTCCGGATGTCGTAAGTGTCTGCCTCATACTTAGGTATGGGAATGTGTGAACGATTGGTCATGATGACTTATGTTATAAGACGCTCTATCTCCTTTGATTTTGTGCCAAATGGCCTCTTCCCCCCAAATCAAGAACCACCGTCTTCCGCCGATGTTATACCAGGTTTTTACAGGGGTTGTATTGACTAAATAGGTAGGTTCTTACTTGACTGGAGAAGATGAGACCACACAAGAACACAAGCACGAAGGTAATAGAGGATAATATAACACATGAGTACAAACATAGATTATTCTTAGTCAACATTGATCATGTGTATAGAGATGCAGAATTACATTAGACATGGATAGGCAATATTATAACAGCACAATCGAGGAACCTCTAGGCATCTCAAGGGGAAGATGTTGAGCAGATTCCAATGCAGCTGCGTGCCACTCCCGACAACTTCCTGGCCCGTGGTGGAGGTCCTGTCGTGTGACGGTGAGAGAAGGTAGGGAAGACTTCCTCGATGATCTTCTGAAGACTTTGATGTTGAGGTCTTACATGAAAACGAGACGTTCCACCAGTGTCATACGCTCTCGTATCATGGGACTTTAAGTAGGGAGTCGTTTCACCAGTGTCTTACGCCCTCCATTACAAGCCTGACCTAGATTTCTGTAGGAGTCTTGGGAAGAACTTTATATGTTGGAATTTTGGGACTTTCACAAGTACGAGCCGTTCCACCAGTGTCTTACGTTCTTGTATCGTTAGGACTTAGTAGGAAGTTGTTCCACCAGTGTCTTACACCCTCCACTACAAGTCCTGACTTAGACGGAAGCCGTTTCACCAGTGTCTTACGCTCTCCCAACCAGCCTTACTGTGTTTATAGGTTTACTGAAGCTAAAGCGCGTGGCCATTGCTGCATACTCTAGCTATAGTAATTCCTATACTAAGGCAATGTTCTCGATGTTAGGTTGCACCAGTGTGGCCCAACAAGGATACGTGTAAATCCAAGGTATCTTCGAGAAAACTCGTCGAGTAGTTCCACCAGTGTCTTACTCCCTCAAGGCGATTTTCTCAGTGATTAGCCCAAGTCTTCCAGATACCTAGCGTGCCGGTGCGGTCAAGGATATTGTTCCAACTGTCCACGATAGACCTTTCTTTTTCCAGTTGGGATTGGTAAAAAAGGGATTCAATAATTCTGTATATATATGAAGTATCATGCAAAGTTAATTGAGTATGTATTTCAAATAAGTGTTATATAAAGGGTAATTAAGATAATGCCATGGTGTACATAACAAGTTAACCCGTACAGCCCCAGCGACGCGTCTGACGCGTCGGCGATGTATGGAACGCACAGCCCCAGAGACGCGTCTGGCGCGTCACCCTAATTGCGCCGACCGTAACCTCAGGTGTAGCCACTCAAGAGGGCTCAGATTTGTATGGGAACTGTGTACGTATCCCACGCAACCGTGCCGATGGTTGAAAACTCTCAAAGTCCACGTGCGTGCGCGTGAGCGCGCAATAACCTGTTTTTTTTGGGTAATTGCCTTCAATTTTTTACTCTTGTAATATATGTTTTCGGGGGCTCTGTAGGACCATTCTTTAAGCTTTTTGAAAAGTTTTTCGTGGTTTTTCCTTCATTCCTAACCCATTCGCTATTGTTTCAGGAATAAAACCATTTTTTGAAAACCGGCCGGGTTCTGGTGAACAAACATTACAAAACTAGCCGGGGCTCCACGGGTTAATTCAAGAATATAGTATTCCATAAGTATAATTAACATAGTAATTAAAGTAATATGGAGAACGTTAACAGGATCAAGAATGATTGCGCATGTCTAGATTAATTTGTTTACCAAGTTGACGTTCGAAGCATTCTCCCTATAAAGGGCACCACTCTTTAACCTAAGACGTGCGCATGGGGGGTATGAGACACCACACGCCTGTGCGCACGTATTTGAGCTGTTCCCATCACTAACATCGTTATTTTACCATAAATATCGTTAATACTTATTCATATGCGCCTATTTTACCATTAATATGAAGATATTAACCAGTTACAACAATAAAACAAGTGGAAACAGCGTTTGGATGGTCAAAATCGGCGATAGAGGCTGGGAGTTACATAACCAAAGGCTGAGGCAGCCTTCCACTCCCCCACTCCTCCCCATGTCTCGGGAGACACTGTTGCGCAATACTCTCTCTCTCGCTCTTTCCCACGCTTGGTAACAATGATGACAACGCCCTGCTTGCAACTCGCTAATGTTAGCACGAAAATAGACCACAGAATAAGGGAATAACAGGGAAAATAGGTGATAAATGAAGGAGGGGGGGGAAGCGGGGAAGGAGGGGATGTGGAAGAGTGATATTTGGCATGGCCCAGGGGAAAAAGAAAAGAAAAAGGGTTCAAGTTTTTTTTGGGTGTTTTAAATAGATTTTTTTAGGCCCAGGATCTTAAGAGTCTTCCCGCAGTCGCCCGGGGAAACTCTTAAGAGTCTTCCCGCACTTGCTGGGTTAACAACACCAGCCGACAGCACGAATTGGCCATTTTATTTTATCGCTCTATAACTTCACCATCCTAGCACCTGACATTCATCAACATGCTCCACTAACCAGCTAAGTCTACTGTATATATAGTCACTGTTGGCCATTAAAATATACGTAGACTATTATAGGGCATGTGAATTAATATCAAAGGTGAGACAATATAATGTTTCCCCCTAGGCTAATAGTTTAACTTCCTTTACGGTCTTGTTATTAAACCCCTATCCACTATAAGATCATAAGTCTTGACAGTAAAGTGTGGTGCCTTGTAACATGATTTAACCCATACTGTACCGTAGGATACAGTAATAAAAGTCCCCAGCAGTCCCAAGCAATGTGGCAAAAATGGCAGGAGAGACCACCTATCCACCTCCAAAGATGAGGCAACACTGGCTCTGTCACCCTTCAGTGGGTTTCATATAAGCTGAGAAGTGTTGCCAACATGGGAGCAGTGCTCAAAAGGTCGTGGTAACTGGTACAGGGTTGTACAGGCAGTTACAAGGAAAGTACATTACTGACGGATATATACGTCGCTGGGACTGGGGAGTTACTTATCTCTTATCTACTGATGTATATGTTATGCCCTGTTTTTCTACAGGATTAACTTGGGTAATGTGGGCTCTAACTGACTGGGTATATAAGGCTGCATGCACAATACAAGGTATGAGGAATAGAGAACACAAAATAAACACACGGTAACAAGACACACAATCACGTTTATTTAAGTAGATGAATAGGGAGCATAGGAAAATAGGAATACTCGTACAAGACAAATGATAGAAATGAACCGCTAGCATTAGTGGATCTGGATGGAGCCTAGTCTCCCACTTCCAACGTTCAGGTATACTCTTCTGATCACTGGTTTGGTTCGCAAGTGTATATACTGGAAGACCTCAATGTTACTTATGGATTCAATTTCACTAATTAGATTTATCACTGGCAGGTCTGGTGCACAAGTAGTAGTTCACAGCTAGAATTAGATACGCGTATGTTGTAGAACACGGGAATTCTAGTAACCTCAGGGGGGGTACTGATCTAAGTTTTATATTCTTATGGCAGAAATACGTAGAACACAAATCAGTGGGCGAACGTTAGATATCACTAGGGTTTTAATATCTGGATAAAGGTAATTACGAGAGATAATGTCGCCTGTTAATTAATTAACACTGATACGCTTAGTACTTCCCAAATGGAATGGTTATATATATGAATTACACTGGGCAAAGTTATAGCCACTTCATAGAAAGATTAATAAGTGAATTTCGAATTAGTACTATAACACGTTAGTACTAATAAGTGAATCTTGGATAGTATTTTGTTGGTCTGGTCCTGGTTATCTTGCGTCCGTGATGTTGGGGGCTAACGACTGGTTCCTCGGCCGTCCAGGTGGTCCAAATGTAGGAAGTTCTCAAGTCGGATCTCTTGGCGATCGGTGCTGGCTACACGCTTATATACCCACTAGTGTGTGTGAAGGTTATAATGTGCACGTAGATACTTGTACGTGGACAGATGCTTCTATTTTATCTCTGCCACGGAGTCTGCCGGCTCTGGAATCTCACAACTCAGGAACAACAAAAGGGCAGAGCTAGAGGTTAACTTCAGGGGGGTTAGCCACTGGTTGGTGTCTAGCTTTCAACTGATTTTACTGGGGGCTGGAGCTGGGTTTATAGGCTCGGTTTTGGACCCTGTAGGCCATAGGGATCTCGAGTCTTATGGAATTATTTAAGCTCTCAATAGCTATGGAGACTAGGTAAGGTGGTGATTACTGTTGTGGCACATGGCTATAGGAAGCCTTCATATTGTGATAGAACTGAGCCTTAGTAAGAGGTACTATTTTGGCTATACTGGAAGTATTTAGGGGAGGGAGACTGGATCTACTTTGCGGGGCGGACTGGGACAGCTGTGGTAGGGGCGTCTCTCTTATATTGTTCAGTCTTCATTCTATGGTATAGCTGAGGTGCTAATTTGATCATCCGAGTATGCAAGAAAGGTGAATGGGTTATTGTGGGTAAATAGAGGTTAGTCAGGGGGTTAGACATGCATGGTTAGTTCATTGATAGGAAGAATTCCGGTGCTACCTGGCAATGACCCGGAAGTCAAAACAGGGGTCAGGTATACCTCCGCAGGGGTGGGGGTCTCCCTCCTCGGGTGGGTAAAAAGGGGTAGCTGGGCGCCCTCTCTCTTGGATGGTCGTCCGGCGGCTGTGGCTAGGGGCTTGCCATATCACCAGTGTTTGTAATAACCCTCTGTTTATTAGACAGATGTGGGTGTCCTTAACCCATTGAGACCCAGCGTCGCACGTGATGCGTCGGCAGTTTGTTATCACCAACTCCCAGCGACGCATCACGTGCGTCCGGCATATTAAAATCATTTACGAGGCTCGTAAGGTAGGAAATGACGGGAGAATAGGAGGGGGAGGTACCGTAGTGTGTGTGGGAGCCGGGCTGGTAGGTGTGAGCGGGCCAAGACAGCCGCGCGGCCGGTGGTGGTGGGCTTAGTGGGGATACTTTACACCCTTAGTTCACCGCCACTTTGAACCTTCATTACTCGGGTCGTATGGGAGCTAGAGACTTGAGATTTATGTGAGACACTCCTTAGGATGTATGCCGTACAATGCCATACTCAGTTTTCACCCTAGTGCTCCCGGGCGGGTGGTCATGCGGGGGAGACGAACTTTCGACCCCCCCCCCCTGCCCCCCAAATGACCGAGGTGAGTTTTTTTCCTTCATTTCTCACCATTCTCTTCCATTTTGGCTCAACAGTTTTTGTTGAGGCTCCCCCCCCCTCCAACCGCCCACCGGCCCCCCCCCCAAAAAAAAAAATATCCGAGGTGATTTTTTTTTTTTTTTTTTCATTTCTCATCCTTGTCTTCCATTTTAGCAAACAAAAAAAAAGAAGTGAAAATGGCTTGGGACTGGGGTGAACAAGATATTATAACTAGCCAGGGCTCAAAGGGTTAATACCAAAACCGAAGGTGCCTTGGCTAGCTGGTTTTAATCGGTTGGTTGTTAATTGTATGGTTTGCTGGGTGTGGTGGAGACTGGGTTGCTAACTCTGCCACATTTATCTGGAAGTATGGCAATAGAGGTTAGTTACTGGCGAGGCGGCTAGCCTCGCACCGACGAGCATTGAGTGCAGGGTTGTGAATTGGTTGTAAGGGAATAGATGGCATGCAAGGGGTTAGTAAAGTTCTAATGTTGTTCCGGCCTACTAAGGGAAGGTAGGCTGGATAGGAGTATATATATAAAAGGTTGGAGAGCGTTAGCAACGGAAAAATCAAGGATCTTCAAGAGGTATGAGGGAGAGGCTAGGTCGGACAAGAATCGAGGAGCGCGGGGTGTTAATGAGAGGGGGGGAAGTTCAGGGGGGCTATGTGGAAAATGTGACCCTAAGGTCTCCGGGCGTGGGGGTGGCATTAGGCTACAGTTGATTTTGGAGTTTGAAAGGACAGTGAAAGTACGTTAGCCAAATGCTACCGGGGGATGCAACTATGGGGTGGTATATGAGTCTGGAAAAGATAGAATCATGTGGACTGTGGGGCTGTGGGGGGAGAAGGAGGTTAACTGTAGGTGTGTGCTTGACTGTGGATAAAGTAGGGAAAAACATGGTGTATTATTACTCGTCAAGACGAGGGGTTATGGACACTATTAGTTGGCACGAGTTTTTGTATGTCTAGTTGTCCCTGGGAACTGCGTTTTCTATGAAATATAGACTAAAGAAAAGCGGCAGTTCGTAGGGGTACTTCGTTATTGTTTCGTGATACTATGATGGCAATGGACAAAGAAAAGGTTATCTATACAATCTCTGGTTGGGGTAAGCATTAAGTTATAGCATGGTGGCTAACATCTGTAGTCATGGCTGTCTTGGTCTTACAGGGGCAATGGTTCTATATCACTGGTGTACCCGTGGGTATCTTAATCTCTTATTAATTTGGACATGGGGTTTTAACATCTACTTCTCGGATAGAAGAACATACATAGATATATGGCTGTCTGATTGGTTGGCATTGGCTCAACCTAGGGACAGGGCATGGGTGTTTTTAATATGAATGTATATTCCTGTTCATCATCATGTAGGTAGAGTCGGGCGGGTAAGAGGTGTAGGACACGAAGCAAAATGGAGTAGTGTGGACTGTGGATACGAAGGAGGTGAGTGGAAGACGTATAACAATTGTGGAAAAGTAAATGGAAAAGATGAATACAATGGCGGATAAAGATAATTAACCTAAGGATTGAATACATAGATTTATGGGGGCGATTGGTCTTCAGAAACTTAGTCTGGCAAGACAAGGTATTTTAGGGTATGTTGATATTAATACTTATCCTAAGGATTAAATACATAGATTTATGGGGGCGATTGGTCTTCAGAAACTTAGTCTGGCAAGACAAGGTATTTTAGGGTATGTTGATATTAATACTTAACCTAAGGATTGAATACATAGATTTATGGAGGCGATTGGTCTTCAGAAACTTAGTCTGGCAAGACAAGGTATTTTAGGGTATGTTGATATTAATACTTAACCTAAGGATTGAATACATAGATTTATGGGGCGATTGGTCTTCAGAAACTTAGTCTGGCAAGACAAGGTATTTTAGGGTATGTTGATATTAATATCCTAAACTTAGGGACAGCATGGGTGTATTAACTTTAAGGTGTATTTATGTTCGTCATCATGTAGGTAGAGGTGTAGGACACGAGGGGTAGTGTAAGTGAGGTGTGGAAAAAGGTCAGTGTTTAGAAGGGGTAGGCAGGTGTGTTTTGGAGCTGCTTAGCCCTGCGGCTTGGGCCTGTCTGAACTGGTTGGCTCGGTCAGCTGGTCCTTTCGTTCTGTGGACCTTTCTTTCGGGTGTTTCTGTGTGGTGTTCGCTCGTGGCTTCTGTGGTGGGCTTCTCGTTCTGGGGCATTTTAGTATATATACGGCGCTGGGATTGGAGGGTTAATAAAATGCCTGATTGATTAATATGCTACCGTAATATACCCCATTCTTGTACTTTGACCTAATTGTAGCTGGGCGTCTTCTTGGTCCCGTTCAACCATCCCTACTCTCTAATCCATAGTGCTTCATAGTTCATCCTAGCCAATGATTTAATGACCTGGAGAGGCAGCACGGGGTTGCGGTGGTATTGATGAGAATTTTGAGCCGTCACCATTGCCAAATAAACACGCTTTACACAAAAGTTGCGGTGTTTGGACACTCATATGTCAACAGATTTGAACCAACTCCCATACTCCGACAATATGAACTGAAGTAAGTACTTCACCATCGACCAATCTAATTACACGTGGGGAAACGGTTGCAAAATTATTGGTAAATATTTTAACTCACACGAATCTCAGAACTTCTTCTTCAATCGAGTTATCAACTTGTGAAATGGGCTTCCCCGATATGTTATAGACTGCAGCACCGTTGATTCTTTTAAACTTCGCATAGACAAATATCTGGCGTCAAACCGGCGACTGACTGCCTTTGTAAATGAATAACTTTATTTTATTCCCCCCTCAGATTCATCAAGGATTATTGTGTATATACTGTATATTACTAAGGCGTTACTCTCTTTTCCCAGATGTACGAAAGATCACTTATAATTGTGTTATGTTACTAAACCATCTGTCCCCTACTAACTTTCTAATCCTGCCACGGACATTAGTTCCAGGGCAGTAGTTCCCTTTCCAATTTTCCCTTACCCACACTAAACCACTGTTTGGACACTTGATCCTCAGTGTTTTGGAGGACGAGCAGCCTAGAGGGGTCAGTAGATCTATTGTTGCTTGATTTCCTTTGTACTACTTTGTTCTCCATGAAGGCTTCCAGTTAAAATTTCTGGCACAAAGTGGGGCCACGGTTACTTCTATCCGTAATTCAGCAGCTTTCGATAGTGTTATACCAGGTTTTTACGGAGGTTGTATTGACTTTATAGGTAGGTTCTTACTTGACTGGAGAAAATGAGAACACACAAGAAGTTCAAGAACCCATACACAAAGGCAATAGAGGAAAATATAACACCGAGTATAAACATAGATTATTATTATTAACACAAAGTGATATTATGAATTTTGCAATAGTATATAAGACAAGGATAGGTTTCAATTTGCAGCACGATCGAAAATCCTCAAGGTGTCTCAAGGGTAAGGCACAGGCAGGTTTTGAAGATCTGTGAAGACGTTGCTGCCTGGTATTCCCTACGACGTGCTGGTCCGTGGGGGTGGTCCTGTCGTGTGACGGTGACAGCAGTGAAGGGAAGACTTCTTGAAGATCTCTGAAGACTGTAGAGGTAAGGATCTTACATGAAAATGAGCCGTTCCACCAGTGTCTTACACTCTCGGATCATGGGATTAAAGTATGGAGCCGTTTCACCCGTGCCTTATGCTCTCTCTTACAATCCAGGTCTAGACTTCAGCAGATGATTGAAGACTTCCTTGAAGATCTCTGAAGACTGTAGAGGTGAGGATCTTACATGAAAACGAGCCGTTCCACCAGTGTCTTACGCTCTCATATCATGGGATTAAGGTAAGGAGCCGTTTCACCAGTGTCTTACGCTCTCTCTTACAATCCAGACCTAGACTTCTGTGGGAGTCTCTACAGGAACTTCTGTAAGGAATTCTTGGGATTATTACGCAGACGAGCCATTTCACCAGTGTCTTATACGCTCTTGTATCGTATTTATTATGGTTTTGGGTTTACTAGAACCATAGGTCGCACTCCGCGAGTCCCGTAATAAAGAAAAGTAAAAATGTTAGTTGTCCACCAGTGTGATCTAACAAAGGTACAAGCAAAAGTACGTACTATGTTTTTTGGGTTTACTAGAACTATAGGTCGTACTCTGTGTGGTAAACCTTCGAACATTAGAAAAGAAAAGCAAAGACTACGACCCCCCCCCCCCCCCTTACAGTGGTGTATACAGCGGTGGGATAATTCTGGGAAGGTTGGGTTTAATTAGTGACAACATTAATTTTTTTTTCCCGGGATTATCCGTATCCTTATACTCCGAGTGCCGTACATATTTCTTATGTCACGCTACCACATTTCGGAAAAGAAATATTGCAAAATTTTTAAGTTTTTGTTTTGTTAAGTTACCACGTTTCAGTTGTTATGATTACCATAGTTATGTATAAGTACGGAATGGGTTTGTATTGTAAAATGTCGAGAAATGAAGGAACCAATTCCCTCAACATCCACGTGGGTGAAGAAGGGGGAGCTTGGAGTGACAATCCTCTCACCACCCACATGGGTGAAGGAGAGGTGATCGATGGCAGGAATGGTTAGTGGAACAGTGCGGAGGAAATGGAAAAGTGGAGTAGAGGAGTAGAAACTAGCACCTCGTGATCACAGGAAGCCCCGTAGACTGGATGAGTAATATTTAAAAGGGCTAGAGCCATAATTTGTAGTACTGTATTGTAGTGTGTGACCCCTCTTTGGTCAGCCAGTATTGTAGTGTGTGACCCCTCTTTGGTCAACCAGTATTGCATGTTGTTGCCCTGGTTAGTGTGTGACCCCTCTTTGGTCAACCAGTATTGCATGTTGTTGCCCTGGTTAGTGTGTGACCCCTCTTTGGTCAACCAGTATTGCATGTTGTTGCCCTGGTTAGTGTGTGACCCCTCTTTGGTCAGCCAGTATTGCATGTTGTTGCCCTGGTTAGTGTGTGACCCCTCTTTGGTCAGCCAGTATTGCATGTTGTTGCCCTGGTTAGTGTGTGACCCCTCTTTGGTCAGCCAGTATTGCATGTTGTTGCCCTGGTTAGTGTGTGACCCCTCTTTGGTCAGCCAGTATTGCATGTTGTTGCCCTGGTTAGTGTGTGACCCCTCTTTGGTCAGCCAGTATTGCATGTTGTTGCCCTGGTTAGTGTGTGACCCCTCTTTGGTCAGCCAGTATTGCATGTTGTTGCCCTGGTTAGTGTGTGACCCCTCTTTGGTCAGCCAGTATTGCATTTTGTTGCCCTGGTTAGTGTGTGACCCCTCTTTGGTCAGCCAGTATTGCATGTTGTTGCCCTGGTTAGTGTGTGACCCCTCTTTGGTCAGCCAGTATTGCATGTTGTTGCCCTGGTTAGTGTGTGACCCCTCTTTGGTCAGCCAGTATTGCATGTTGTTGCCCTGGTTAGTCGCCTGTGTTTGGGTGGCCTTTAAATCTCTTCATAGTGACATGGGGTAGCGCTGTAGAAGGGGGAGCCTATGGGTTCTCCCAGGACTTGTCTACCACACCGAGTGTGTAGGGCAACCTTGTCTGGTGGACGCCCGCGCTCTACCTACACCTGGGCTTCTGGGGTTCACAGTAGTATTAGGGGTGGAGGGAGGTGTACTGGGCTGTAATGATTGGGTTAGTTAAAGGTGGGCCACACACAGTTGTAGTTGTTTTTGTTTAATTGTTTATACGTACTACTGGCAGGATTTTTTTTTTTTGTAATTGGGTATGTCCAACGATCACGAGGACAGTGCTCTTTCTGACTCCTATGGCTCAGTTGATTAAGTGTAATCGTGTTATGTTTGTGCCCATTTTCTTGTAAGGCACCGTATTGTAATAATTTAGGCTGAAAGCGAGTGAGTAAATGTCTTAAAGGGGGAAAAAAGCTGTGTAATGTATCTAAATTGACTAGGCTTGATTTTGGCAATATTTACACCAAGACTTTTACTGTTCACTCACTTTAAGCCCAATAATGACCCAGTCAGTGTTGAGATTAGTTGAGATGTTCGGTATTATGTTATTATCGTGATTAATATATCAGTTAACATATAATAAATTGTAATGGTTAAAAAGAAATAACTAAATAGGCCTAATGGTGTCTCATAGGTACGAGGGTCATTATTCTCCCTTTATATATTAAAACTTATGGTTTGGTATTATTATATTAAGTTTAGAAAAGGGGTTTCACAATCAGAGCAATGTTATTTGAAATTAGAATGAAATTGATTTGTGTTGGCCATTTAATCACTTCCAGGTGTATAAAGTTAATTGCCGAGCATAACTTTAACTTTGTGGTTCTAGTATAATGCTGAGATTTGGCCTAATAATTGCTTGTACCTAATCTCTAGTGTGATACCTTGATTCTGAGGCCTTAGCGACAAGCGCCCACCTCGAGAGGGCTTGGCAGGTCGAAGTTTATGAGGTTTAGATCCACCTTAAAAACTATAGTCTTACCTAGGATATCGTAGGGGCTAATAGTTAACGTGTTTGTGCCTGAAATTCGTTTTCTTCATATAAAAGTAATTCAATTATCCTTTGAAAGTCTTATTAGAATCGTTAGTAAATTGAAAAGCTCACTTAATCAATGTATAGTATTGTTAATATGCCAATTAAGGACGTTGACCCCCAAGAGTCCTACAAATCTACAATGCGCGGCCCTCCACCACCAAAGCTGCGTTTTCTGTTACCCCAAAGTCTGATAACCCACTCTCATTATAGTGGGGTGGCACAAAATGAACAAGGGGTGATCCAGACTTTTAAATATATACATTATATGGACAACCTTTCCTGACTATTTTTAACAATGAAAGTAAATATGCATTGCAGAATAATTACTACACAGCAAATAAAGACAACATAAAAACGAAATAGCGTAATATACCAAATATCATGAGGTATGTCAGGGACTGGAATAATCGACAACAGAACATATCGGCAATAAATTTGAATATATACAATTTAAGATGTGTTGTGACATTACATATTAGTTGAAATTATACAACATATTTATTTGTTTAATAGTAGAGCAAGAAATAATCGCATACATAGAAATTTCAATAATTCTGAGGAGGAGTGACGGATTAATTACCGTGACGAACACTGATTTTCTGAACTTGACTCTTGGGAAGACGACGTCAAGGTCACGAGGCTACAAGCACATGCTCAGCTCGGCCACTTCTCCCTCACTACCCTCAGCACTCCCCACGCAGCCGTGGTGCTTTGCTAAACTCTGACAAATGTTATGATATTTATATATATGCGTGTACTGTTACTTAGTAATGTTGTATTGTGTAGCCTAATCAACCCAATTGATATAAATTTAAGTAAGAATACACCGAAATATAATCGTGATTAGGCGCGAATGGAGTGGCACCATGGCTGCGGCCATGTGCTCCAATGTTTATAAACAACAGGCTTTACATATCAAGATCAATATTTGATCCATCATTTCGATATTATTTTGATCTAGTTGAATTTGTAAAAAATTGTGATGACTATTCCTATAATATAATCGCTTACTTTGAGGTATTATATATAATAACTCCGGTAGGTTATCGGCCTTCTATAGGATTATGACGCTTCTTTTGGACATTCTGAGGATATAGCTAGGTACATTTATAATTATGACATCCAAATTGATTATTTATATACCGGTATGGATATATACAAAAAGTCTTAAAACTGTTATCAAGCTCCGAAAGTCTGAATCGGGTTGAGTTTCGACCCTGTGGAAGAGCAGAGTTGAGTTGGCTTGACATTGGACACCCCTCAGGGCATTTGGGTGTGAAATTTCAAGTCTATCGGAGATAATGATGGTAAAGGAAAATGCAGCTCTAGGTGTGTTCATTCCCTCCCAGTCGCCAGCCTCGGGCGGACTTAAGGAGAGATAAGCCGCATTTTCCTTTACCATCACTACCTCCGATAGACTGGAAATGGTGTCGTATTTCACACCCAAATGCCATAAAAGGGTGTCCAATACCAAGCCAACTCAACCCTGCTCTTCCACAGGGTCTAAACTCAACCCGATTCAAACTTTCGGAGCTTGATAACAGTTTTAAGACTTTGTGTATATATCCATATACAAATAATCGATTTGGATGTCATAATTATAAATGTACCTAGCTATATCCTCAGAATATCCGAAAGAAGCGTCATAATCGTATGAAAGGGTGATAACCTATATTAGACTTTGTATACATATACTCAAAATTAAGCAATTATATTATATGCATACCCATTACAATGTTGTACAAATTCAAGTAGATCAAAATAATCCCAAAATAAGGACTCAAATAATAATCTTAACATGTACAATTATTTTGTTTAGAAATGTCGGATCATAGCCGCAGCCGTGATGCCGCTACATTCGTGTTTACAATCAGTAATCATGATTATATTTTGATGTATTTTACTTGATTTTATTGGATTAGGTTACTTATTATTGGTTAGTTTAGTCAATACAATAAAGCCAAGTTAAATACATTGACATAGAATCGTGATTAGGCACGAATGTAGATCGGGCATAGCGGCTGCTTTACCATAAGGGTAAATATAGGGAGCATCTTTACGCAGCCGGATACCTTACCCTCTACGCATGTGCGAAAATGTAAGCCTCCCTTGGCCCCGCCCCCCGTTACCCGCGTTTAAATAAACCCTTCAAACCGTTCCTGCCAGCTCGCTCTGTAGTACAGTCACTCGAGCTCCCGCCTGGCATTCAGAAATCCAGTGTTCGAACCCACTCGAAGTTTAGTATATTTTTATATTTTTATTTTGTTATTTGTGTTATGTTATACTATATTATATTATATTAGGGTTAGGTTAGGTTAGGTTAAGTTAGGTTAATCTAATCTAATATAATATAATATTTGTACATTTTCGGCAGTGGGCGGGGCCTGGGGTAAGGTATCCGGCTCCGTACAGACCCTCCCGTAAATATATGCCAAGCACGCCAGTATTCGTCTGCTATAGCTGGGAGGTGGACTGAGTTTCGGGATAGCCCTTGTACCGGCTGCATGGTAGTGTTCGTCACCTACAATATTCTGCCACTCATACTCAGAATTATTGAAATGTTAACCTAAGCAACTATTTATTACTCTAATGTTACAAAGAGAAATGTTTTGCATAATTCCACCTCATATATGATGTCACAAACAATCTTCAATTGTATAATTCTAAGTTATTGCCGATATGTCTAGTTGTCGATCATTTCAGTTCTTGAAATACCTCATAATATTTATTATATTACGATGTTTCATCTGTATTATATTCTTTGTTTTACTTTGTAGTGGTCATTTTGTAATATATATTTACATTCATGTTCAACAATAATAAGCAAATGTTGTATATATTATATAGGCCTATACATTTTGAAGGCAGGCTCGTAAAATTTGTACATTTTGTGCCACCCCACTATAGCTGCGTTTTCTGTTACCCCAAAGTCTGATAACCCACTTTCATTATAGTGGGGTTGCACAAAATGAACAAGGGGCGATGCAGACTTTTAAATATATACATTATATGGACAACCTTTCCTGACTATTTTTAACAATGAAAGTAAATATGCATTGCAGCATAATTATTACAAAGCAAATAAAGACAAAATAAAAGCGAAATAGCATAATATACCAAATATCATGAGGTATGTCAGGGACTGGAATAATCGACAACAGAGCATATCGGCAATAAATGCGAATATATACAATTTAAGATGTGTTGTGACATTACATATTAGGTGAAATTATACAACATATTTATTTGTTTAATAGTAGAGCAAGAAATAATAGCATACATAGAAATTTCAAGAATTCTGAGGAGTGACGGATTAATTACCGTGACGAACACTGATTTTCTGAACTTGACTCTTGGGCAGACGACAAGGTCAAGGTCACGAGGCTACAAGCACATGCTCAGCTCGGCCACTTCTCCCTCACTACCCTCAGCACTCCCCACGCAGCCGTGGTGCTTTGCTAAACTCTGACAAATGTTATGATATTTATATATATGCGTGTACTGTTACTTAGTAATATTGTATTGTGTAACCTAATCAACCCAAATGATATAAATTTAAGTAAGAATACACCGAAATATAATCGTGATTAGGCGCGAATGGAGTGGCACCGCGACTGCGGCCATGTGCTCCAATGTGTATAAACAACAGGCTTTAGATATCAAGATCATTATTTGATCCATCATTTCGATATTATCTAGTTGAATTTGTAAAAAATTGTGATGACTATTCATCTAATATAATCGCTTACTTTGGGGTATTATATATAATAACTCCGGTTGGTTATCGGCCTTCTATAGGATTATGACGCTTCTTTTGGACATTCTGAGGATATAGCTAGGTACAAATTTTATAATTATGACATCCAAATCGATTATTTATAAATGGATATATACAAAAAGTCTTAAAACTGTTATCAAGCTCCGAAAGTTTGAATCGGGTTGAGTTTCGACCCTGTGTAGGAGCAGGGTTGAGTTGGCTTGATATTGGACACCCTTTTATGGCATTTGGGTGTGAAATACGACACCATTTCCAGTCTATCGGAGATAATGATGGTAAAGGAAAATGCGGCTTATAATGAGAGTGGGTTATCAGACTTTGGGGTAACAGAAAACGCAGCTATATTTTGGCTAACTCAGTATAAATTTCCTTTTGTGTTGTGTTTAGATAAAACCTTCAGTTGAAGGTGAATTGAAATGAATTGTGAAGTATTTAAGATAAGTTTTGAGACCATTTTTCAACCCAGTTTGTTATATGTAATTACGAAATTATACGACCTCCTTTGTCTTGGTCGAAGGTGAAATTATTCACTCCGTCTGATAATTGATAATTTAGATTTCGAATTCCATACTATTTTTCCTGTCAACCTTATTATTATAAGATAATAATATGTTAATTGCATTATGTTAGTGTAGTATCATCACAGCAATGATATACCGTATGTCGAGTTTAGTATGTAACTTAATGTAAGCCAACATTCCTTTGCAAGTAGGGTGTATAGGCCTACACTCAGTTTTCTATTTTGAACCATTTTCTTTATATATTTTTGAGGGTCAACTAAGTAAATTATATCTGTATCCCCAACCTTCCATTTTCTATTTGGACCATTTTTCTTTATATATTTTTGAGGGTCAACTAAGTAAATTACATCTGTAATCCAATAATTTACATACTCATTATTTTGTTATCTCTTAATTGATACATTTGACCACATTTGTAATGGTAATATTGTGACGTTAACCACTCCGTTAGAACCGCATGGCTTGTCCTACAGTGACTCGCTAGGATCGCCAGGGCAGTGGATGTGGCTACAGTTGATGTATTGTTGTGTGCTTTATTTCATATGAAAGCTAGTGTCATGGGCAGTCCAGAAAGGCTCTTTGTTTTCACCCATGTCAAGGCTTTATATATTTAATTGCAAAGTATATGTTTTATCATTAAGTAGTAATGATAGGATTTGAGAGAGAGAGAGAGAGAGTAGAACAGAGTGTGGGGAGGCGCGCAGTGTTTTGCTATACTCGATGACGTCATAGCTGGCTGGCCTCGTGGGGATTCGTTGGAGGAGTTTTTTACCATGCTTGGTGACGTCATGTTTAGCTAGCTTCTTTAACATTGGCTAGAGGACTTGTTACCGCTTTTCCTACGCGGTTCGAACTAGTGCTAGTATATATACTGCTCTCTGGCCACTCTCTCCCTCAGATCTGGTTTCTAGAACGCATCCCTCTTATCCCTTTGATACCTGTCCCCCTTACTGCACCTGAGAACATTTTCCTCTGCCTATCTCTCTCATTTTCCATATCTTTCACCACCTTTTATTAATATTATACCCCCTCTGGTTAACTCTGCAAAATCAGCTTCATGCTGGCGTTGTATTGTGCGTTAAGGTCTGATATAACCCATGTATGTTAGTTGTTAAGATAAGTTGATCTTGAAGCATTGGTTGGCATTCATATTGTTCAGTACTGCTTCCTATAATTATTAGTGTTCTGCTGGATTAGATAATGCTAGACTAGGAGTCTGATACTATAAGGTATTGTTTCCGATGGGTGCTGGCTTTAATTAAAAGCTGCACGACATACCTGAGAACTGGAGTTGATTGGGTAAATTCTAGTCTGTGTGCCATTGAGAGTAGAGCATGCACGAGTGAGGGCTTTTTGCCTATACCATTCTGCACTGTTCTAAGCTCGTTGTTTGTCTTTGAGGTACGCCAGGAGAACACTTAATACTTCGGTATTAAGGTTTCTCAAGAGAGCTACCCTTCCCTATAACGTAATATTTGACGCACAGACTTGAGATTTGCACTAGGCTATTCGGCATGCCATGCACACCAGTATCTCGTATCATTGACTCTAGCTAGACTTTATCAGTCACAGTAGACATTAAGTATATTAAACCAATTACTCTTTTTATGCATACCCGTTTATGATTACACAAGCATTTCGCAGCCTAGTTTGATGTATTGAGACACAAACGACTTAGGCTCTTTTTGTTGATAGGAATACTGCATTGTCGTGGCGATTATTATTATTGTTGTGGTGTTTAGGATATTCTTGGCTCCGACTGCATTATATCTCCTGCCTTTTTGTGTGCATAGCCTGCACGAGCATTGTTCCGCTGCCTGCCTTTTTGGGTTCCATTTCCGATTCGAGCATCTTGATAGCATCTAACATTTAAAGAAGATTCCTTGTTGGTGTTGAAGGACTTTAGTGCACTTTCTTTCATGCAGGAGTGCCTGACATTTATTGATTAAAGTAACGTAAGCTGTAACTTCTCTTACCACCTTACTTTGCATACCATAACCAAGCACCTTCGGTTATAGGTAGTAATAGGCTGTTTTCACATAACATTAAGCCTAGAGTAGACGCACATTTATTGAGAGTTTAATAACCTATTATTGCATATACAACTCTGGAGAGTATTTGTGTTCTTTGTTCACTGGGAATATACATCAGAGGTTGGATCTAGCGCTTTCCGTTGTAGCATTTATGCCATTACTAGTCCAATGAATAAGAACCCTGATATATTTAAACCTCAGTCGTAACAAATGGCGACCTTGCCAGGATTTGGTGAACCTACATTTATTAGCAGGGAACATTTGTTGTTTTGGGGAATATTTTGCGGGGATCAGCAAGAATAATTTTTTTTGCAACATAGTATAGCCCTTGAGTATTTCCGAGAATTTTTGTGTGTATATTGAGGTATAAAAGTTTGGGGTGCTTCTTTTCTGAATATTGAGGTGAGAAATTTTTGTGAGCATCATGTCTTATACCGGATCAGAGGAAAATGGAGACACAGTACGTAATGTCGAAACTGAGGAACAGCAGTATGATGAAATGGTTAATCAGGTGAACTGTGAGGAGGATGCTAGGATATTTTTGCAATGGCCTGTTACTGCCGAGCGGTTGGAGGGTATGGATCGGTACGGTCTTCAATGCCTGGCCACAGCTATCGGTCATGCGGGTACTAGCAGAATGACCAGGGATAACTTGATAACGTGTGTACTGGGCAGGGTGACTGGTGAGCGAGATGGGTTGAGTACTCAGAGCCCTTCGGCCATGCTTCTCCTACACTCGACTCCCAGCCATCCCAGTGGTTTGCCGACCCCGGGTACGCTTCCACAGTTGGGTGGTGACTGGCAGGGTGGGTTGCCCCTGGGGGGACCACCGGTAATTTCAAACATTGTAGCACCTTCACCTCCTCCAGGGTTAACTCCAGAATTATTGTATCAGCTCGAATTAGCTAAGATCGAAGAGAGAAAGGCTATCAGGGTATCTGAGCTTCAGCTTCAGCAGCAACAAAGGGCAGGTGAGCTTCAGCAGCAAATAGAGCTAGCAAAAATCCAAGCTGAGTCGACTAGGTACTGTGCCGACAGGGGGTAGAGAAGTCGCAAGTAGAGACAACGGGACAGCGACTTGGGGCTGGTAACCGTGCTCCTGATCAATCTCTCTCGCACTTATTGAAACTGGTTCCGGTGTTTGATGAGAGTTGGGTAACAGAATTTTTCGCACGCTTTGAGAAGAAGTGCCAGGAACACCAGTGGCCAGAGAATAAATGGGCAGCACTTGTATCCTCTAGATTAATAGGCAAGGGTCTTAAAGCCTACGATGCGTTACCTTTGGAGTCATGTATTGTGTATGAGGATCTCAAGGAGGCTGTCCTGAGGGCTTACAAACTGCAACCAGAAACGTACCGTTTGAAGTTCCGGGGTGTAACCAAGGGAAGAGATAGCACCTTTTTGGAACACGTCCGGGACTTGTCCGATGCTATGGGGAACTGGCTCCGATCTGAGAAGGTAACAACATTTGATGGAATTAAGCAGTTAATGATTTTGGAGCAGTTCTTTAAGAGCACGGGCGGTGATCTAACTTTGAACTTAAAGGAGAAAAATCCAAGAACTCTAGTCGAAGCAGCAGAAATGGCTGATCGACGGCTGTCGTTGATTCGGGGTTGCGGGTCCTCACAGAAGTACGATGCAAGTGCTAGGGACCGTTATCCTCCCCCTCCCCGTAGCAATGACACATTTAAACAAAAGAGCAATGAAACTAAAACTGAATCCAAACCTAACACCACGCCTTATGAGAAAAGTCAGGGGCTTTTTACATCACAGTATAAGCTGAAACCGAAATTTATGTGTTTTAAGTGCCACCAGGAGGGTCATAAGGCAAATGAGTGCCCTAGTCGACCTCCTCCGGCAGCCGTGTCTTTTGCTCACGGCATTGGAGTGTTCAAGAGGACATCGGAGTTTGTTAGAGGCAATTCTTCCGAGGTAAATACACTGCCAGTGCAGAAGGATCCGGAAGGCTTATTCCCTGTCCGTGATGCCTTTAGTGACCACAGGGGACTCGGTTGTGTGGAGTGGGGGGGTAGAAGACATGAGGTGAGAATTTTGCGTGACACTGGGGCATCGCAAACACTGTTGAGAAATTTCACTGGTAAACCTGTAAATACGGCGCGGGTGGTTGTGGTTCAGGGAGTTAATGCAACAAGGTCATACCCGCTTGTAACAATGAAGATGGAAGTTGATGGTGTGACTCGTGACCTGGATGTAGGAATTGTGGAGAAGTTACCTGTTGGGGGCGTCGACCTCCTTCTCGGCAACGACTTTGCGGGGCCTACTTCTGAGGCTCCACCCTTAGTCGTTGCCGAGAAGCCGGCCGACGTGAGTAGGGAGGAGCAGGAGTGGGTTGAGAAGTGTCCAGTGCAATCTATGGCGTGTGTTGTCACCAGATCACTTGCATCCAGGGAGTCGCATTCTGGTCAACAGTCTTTAGACAAGCGGAGGATAGGTACCGAGAAGGGGTTGAAAGTTGATGCGGTTGAGAGTTTAGTATCAACGGACATTCTCGGGGACTCATTATTAGGACCGATTTTCGAGTCTGGAGAAGACCCATTAACTGTTACTAAGAAGGCAGAGGATGGGCTTAAAAAGACGAAGAGACAGAAACGATACACATGATACACATGAGGCTGACCAGGTGGTCACTAAGGTTATTGGTATATAACCTGGACATACGCCATATTGCCGGTTGTGACAACTTGGTTGCAGATTGTCTTTCGAGGGTATATGATCCTGGGTAGATTGACACACGGGTAGCCTCCTGCTTTAGTTTGAATAGTATTTTGCGCTTGGTGCTTGTTGGCTCGCGGTTGTAGCCCAGCGTATTGGGTCGTAAAGCAGGAGTTGAGCGTTTGGTATAGAAGAAAAAAACTAGGCTTGCCCCTATAGTGCAGCCGAAATAAACAAATAAAAAACATAAAAATCAAATAAAAAACTCTTTTTCAGTATGTTATAGCAGTAATTCTGAGTTGCACTCCTCTCAGAATGCTGGGCTAGAGAAGCTCGCTCTTGAGGAGCATAACTACATATGATTTAACCTATTGTGTTGGGAAGGGTTATAATTTTGTAAAATGTTTTGTTGAGAACTGTGCCAGATATTTTACTGCCGCTGGGTGATGGGAAGTAGAGATATAGCATGGGTTCTAACAATCAGATTTTTGTGAGCCTTGGGCCTCTGAGAAAATCTTGGGAGGGGGGTGACGTTAACCACTCCGTTAGAACCGCATGGCTTGTCCTACAGTGACTCGCTAGGATCGCCAGGTCAGTGGATGTGGCTACAGTTGATGTATTGTTGTGTGCTTTATTTCATATGAAAGCTCGTGTCATGGGCAATCCAGAAAGGCTCTTTGTTTTCACCCATGTCAAGGCTTTATATATTTAATTGCAAAGTATATGTTTTATCATTAAGTAGTAATGATAGGATTTGAGAGAGAGAGAGAGAGAGAGAGAGAGAGAGAGAGAGAGAGAGAGAGAGAGAGAGTAGAACAGAGTGTGGGGAGGCGCGCAGTGTTTTGCTATACTCGATGACGTCATAGATGGCTGGCCTCGTGGGGATTCGTTGGAGGAGTTTTTTACCATGCTTGGTGACGTCATGTTTAGCTAGCTTCTTTAGCATTGGCTAGAGGACTTGTTACCGCTTTTCCTACGCGGTTCGAACTAGTGCTAGTATATATACTGCTCTCTGGCCACTCTCTCCCTCAGATCTGGTTTCTAGAACGCATCCCTCTTATCCCTTTGATACCTGTCCCCTTCACTGCACCTGAGAACCTTTTCCTCTGCCTATCTCTCTCATTTTCCATATCTTTCACCACCTTTTATTAATATTATACCCCCTCTGGTTAACTCTGCAAAATCAGCTTCATGCTGGCCAGTTGTAGTGTGCGTTAAGGTCTGATATAAGTTCATCATATAACTCATGTATGTTAGTTGTTAAGATAAGTTGATCACGAAGCATTGGTTGGCATTCATATTGTTCAGTACTGCTTCCTATAATTATTAATGTTCTGCTGGATTAGATAATGCTAGACTAGGAGTCTGATACTATAAGGTATTGTTTCCGATGGGTGCTGGCTTTAGTTAAAAGCTGCACGACATACCTGAGAACTGGAGTTGATTGGGTAAATTCTAGTCTGTGTGCCATTGAGAGTAGAGCATGCACGAATGAGGGCTTTTTGCCTATACCATTCTGCACTGTTCTAAGCTCGTTGTTTGTCTTTGAGGTACGCCAGGAGAACGCTTAATACTTCGGTATTAAGGTTTCTCAAGAGAGCTACCCTTCCTTATAACGTAATATTTGACGCACAGACTTGAGATTTGCACTAGGCTATGCGGCATGCCATGCGCACCAGTATCTCGTATCATTGACTCTAGCTAGACTTTATCAGTCACAGTAGACATTAAGTATATTAAACCAATTACTCTTTTTATGCATACCCGTTTATGATTACACAAGCATTTCGCAGCCTAGTTTGATGTATTGGACACAAACGACTTAGGCTCTTTTTGTTGATAGGAATACTGCATTGTCGTGGCGATTATTATTATTGTTGTGGCGTTTAGGATATTCTTGGCTCCGACTGCATTATATCTCCTGCCTTTTTGTGTGCATAGCCTGCACGAGCATTGTTCCACTGCCTGCCGTTTTGGGTTCCATTTCCGATTCGAGCATCTTGATAGCATCTAACATTTAAAGAAGATTCCTTGTTGGTGTTGAAGGACTTTAGTGCACTTTCTTTCATGCAGGAGTGCCTGACATTTATTGATTAAAGTAACGTAAGCTGTAACTTCTCTTACCACCTTACTTTGCATACCATAACCAAGCACCTTCGGTTATAGGTAGTAATAGGCTGTTTTCACATAACATTAAGCCTAGAGTAGATGCACATTTATTGAGAGTTTAATAACCTATTATTGCATATACAACTCTGTAGAGTATTTGTGTTCTTTGTTCACTGGGAATATACATCAGAGGTTGGATCTAGCGCTTTCCGTTGTAGCATTTATGCCATTACTAGTCCAATGAATAAGAACCCTGATATATTTAAATCTCAGTCGTAACAATATGAATTAAGATATATAATTTTGTCAGTTTTATTAATGGTAATGTTAATACCAGGTCCCAGGTCAGGAGCAAAGTCCCGGGAGAAGTACCAGGTGCAGAGAGTCCTGTGTCCACCCCAGTGGGCATGACCTAGTGGCTGTACTGAGACAGGATGCTGTTGGTGTTATTGGGTCTTGAGCTAACCTTCACCCCATTGTGAGCTGTTTTACGCCTTATGAACCTAGTGACTGAGTGTGTGTTTACTAGGGTAGTGGCCTTGGGGTCACCTGTTGAAGGGTTTTAGTTAACTTTGATGTGGTGATAAGAAGTAGTTCATTGGGCCAATAATACCAATATATTCCGTGGTTGGCTAAAGTAATAATCCTATTGATTTGTGTATCACAGTGAAAAATTTATTTTTCATTACAGTGTTTTAATATAGTTAAGTAATACCAACCGGTATATTGTGTTTTTATTTATCCTGTGTCATTTAGACAATTTGCATTCATTCACCTGTATTTCTTTGCATGCAACGGCCATTAAGCTACCAGAGTAATTAATTGGACCAATCATCATTAATTAAGGAAGAAACACAATAATGGAATGAACAGGAAATAAATAAGGAGGGGGTAACAGCAAAGTCCAGGAACATTAGAAAAGAAAAGTACAGTAAAAGACCCCCCCCCCCCTTACATCTTTTTTCCCCCTTTAAGACTTTTACTCACACACTTTCAGCCTAAATTATTTCAATACGGTGCCTTACAAGAAAATGGGCACACACATAACACTATTACACTTAGTCATCTGAGCCATAGGAGTCAGAAAGAGCACCATCCTCGTGATCGTCGGACATACCCAATTGCAAAAAAAAATCATACCAATTAAACCCAAAACAACTACAACTTTGTATGGCCCACCTTTAACTAACCCAATCATTACAGCCCAGTAACCAGATTGACCCAAAGAGTCAATATATATCCCAAAGAGATATCCTCCCTCCACCCCTAATACTACTTGTGAACCCCAGGAGCCCAGGTGTAGGTAGAGCGCGGGCACCCACCAGACAAGGTTGCCCTACACACTTGGTGTGGTAGACGAGTCCTGGGAGAACCCATAAGCTCCCCCTTGTACAGTGCTAGCCCACGTCCTGATGTGATCAG
Organism: Paralithodes platypus; assembly: GCA_032716605.1. Classification (NCBI taxonomy): domain Eukaryota; kingdom Metazoa; phylum Arthropoda; class Malacostraca; order Decapoda; family Lithodidae; genus Paralithodes; species Paralithodes platypus. Next base: position 24,466,954 of record CM064491.1, on the reverse strand, counting down.
TCTATTCCCTACCCCCGAAAACATCTGTATGCGTTGTACTAAAGATCCACGGAGGCTATACACACGACTTAAAACAAGGTCCACAGCAGCTAGAGTTACTATGAAGAGATTTAAAGGCCACCCAAACACGGGCGGCTAACCAGGGCAACAACGCGCAATACTGGCCAACCAAAGAGGGGTCATACATCACAATACAGTACTACAAATTATGGCTTTTAAACATTACTCATCCAGTCTACGGGGCTTCCTGTGATCACGAGGTGCTAGTTTCTACTCCTCTACTCCACTTTTCCATTTCCTCCGCACTGTTCCACTAACCATTCCTGCCATCGATCACCTCTCCTTCACCCATGTGGGTGGTGAGAGAATTGTCACTCCAAGCTCCCCCTTCTTCACCCACGTAGATGTTGAGGGAATTAGTTCCTTCATTTCTCGACATTTTACAATACAAACCCATTCCGTACTTATACATAACTATGGTAATCATAACAACTGAAATGTGGTAACGTGACAAAACATTAAGCACTTAAAAATGTTGCAATATCTCTTTTCTGAAATGTGGTAGCGTGACAAAGATATATGCAAGGTAATCGGAGTAAAGGATATGGATAATCCCGGGAATAAACACAAGCGTTGTCACTAATTAAACCCAACCTTCCCAGAATTATCCCACCGCTGTATACACCACTGTAGGGGGGGGGGGGGGGGGGGATTTCGTAGTCTTTGCGTTTCTTTTCTTTTCCTGGACTTTGCTGTTACCCCCTCCTTATTTATTATTTACTGTTCATTTGGTTATTGTGGTTTTCTTCCTTAATTAATGATGATTGATCCAACTTATTACTCTGGTAGCTTAATGGTCGTTGCATGCAAAGAAATATAAGTAAAAGAATGCAAATTGTATAAATTACATGGGAGAAAATAAAAACACACTATACCGTTTGGTATTACTTGACTATAACACTGTAAAGGAAAATACACTTTTCACTGTGATACACAAATTAATAGGATTATTACTTTAGTCAACCACGGCATATATTGGTATTATTGGCCCAATGAACTACTTCTTATCACCACATCAAAGTTAACTAAAACCCGTGACCCCAAGGCCACTACCTATTAAACACACACTTCAGTCACTAGGTTCATAAGGCATACAACAGCTCACAATGGGGTGAAGGTTAGCTCGAGACTCAATAACACCAACAGCATCCTGTCTCAGTACAGCCACTAGGTCATGCCCACTGGGGTGGACACAGGACTCTCTGCACCTGGTACTTCTCCCGGGACTTCGCTCCTAACCTGGGACCTGGTATTAACACTACCATTAATAAAACTGACAAAATTATATATCTAATTCATATTAACATTACAAAAGTGGTCAAATGTATCAATTCAGAGATATTAAATGAGTATGTAAATTATTGGGTTACATATATAATTAATTTACTTAGTTGACCCTCAAAAATATATAAAGAAAATGGTCCAAATAGCAAATGGAGGGTTGGGGATACAGATATATAATTTACTTAGTTGACCCTAAAAATATATAAAGAAAATGGTCCACAATAGAAAACGGAGTGTAGGCCTATACACCCTACTTGCAAAGGAATGTTGGCTTACATGAAGTTACATACTGAACTCGATATCGGTATATCCTCACTGTGATAATACTACACTAACATAATGCAATTAACATAATTATCTTAATACATAATATGGTTGGCAGGAAAAATAATATGGAATGTGAAATCTAAATTATCAATTATCAGACGGAGTGAATAATTTAACCTTTTGACCAAGACAAAGGGCATCGTATAATTTCGTAATTAAATATATGAAACTGGGCTTAAATATGGTCTCAAAACTTATCTTAAATACTTCACAATTCATTTAAACTCACCTTCAACATGAGGTTTTATCTATACACACAACACAAAAGGGAAGTTTAAACTGAATATCTCCCCTCACTGACCCCGAGGCAGGTGACGAGGGAATGAAGGCACCTTGAGTAGGTAGAGCCCTGCTGTAGGACTCTGGGGTCAACATACTTTGTCATAACAATAACCTTACCTTGATTAAATGAGCTCCTCAACTTACTGAAGAGTCTAATAAGACTTTCAAAGGATAATTGAATTACTTTTATATGATGTAAACGAATTTCAGGCACAAACATGTTAACTAGTACATACGATATCCTAGGTAAGACTATAGTTTTTAAGTTGGAGGTAGGACTCATAAATTTCGACCTGCCAAGCCCTCTCGAGGTGGGCACTTGTCGCTAAGGCCTCAGAATCAGGGTGTCACACTAGAGGTTAGGTACACATTTTTTTAGGCCAAATCCCAGCAATATACTAGATTCACCAAGTTAAATTTATGCTCTATAGTTAACTTTATACACCTGGAAGTGATTAAATGGCCAAAACAAATAAATTTCATTCTAATTTCAAATAACATTGCTCTGATTGTGAAACCCCTTTTCTTAACCTAATATAATAATACCAAACTATAAGTTTTAATATATAAAGCGAGAATAATGACCCTCGTACCTATGAGACCCCGTTAGGCCTATTTAGTTATTTCGTTCTAATCATTACAATAATATATATGTCAACCGATATCTTAATCACGATAATAACATAATACCGAACATTTCAACTAATCTCAACACTGACTGGGTCATTATTGGGCTTAAAGTGAGTGATCAGTATAAGTCTTGGTGTAAATATTACCAAAATCAAGCCTAGTCAATTTAGACCCCTTACAGCAAGTCCCGTACTAAAGCAAAGTAAAAATGTTAGGCGGCCCCCAGTGTGGTCTAACAAAGGTCCAAGCAAAAGTACTTACTATGTTTTTGGGTTTACTAGAAGTATAGGTCGCACTCCGTGTGGTAAACCTATAATTATAGTAAAGTCCCGTACCAAGGCTAGAAGTAAAAATGTTAGTCAGCCACCAGTGTGGTCTAACAATAATACAAAGAAATTATCCAAGGTACCTTTGAGAAAATGCCTCGAGTAGTTCCACCAGTGTCTTACTCCCTCAAGGCAATTTCCCGGTATATTATAATCCAAAGTCTTCCAGATAACCTCAGCCAGTGCCTTTGGATATCTTTCCACCTGTACCACTTCTGGATTTGGCTGGGGATGTCTTACCAATTCCGTCGTTGTTTCTAGCTGCGCATCTCGGGTCTATAAGGACGGTTGTGCGCAGAGGAGGTTGTATGTCGACGGCGGTAGCCCCTCTCAGAATCCGTGCCACGGCGGTGGTGAGTTTCCGGGCAAGATGGGCACGTGGTGGTTTTGTGTTTATGGGAGGTTTTCTCCCCTGGGTGCTGTGGTTGTTGTTCTTTGCGTTCACTGGTGGTGCTGGAGGTTGATAGTCTTATTAAATCCCTTCCTGGTGTCGGAGGACGTGGCGAGGTGATGGTGGCGACCCGATTCTGCAGGGTTGTGGAGGCTCTTGTGTCCTTGTGTCTCGGTGGCGTGGTGACAGGAGTGATTCTTTTACTGGTGCTTTCTTCTATCCTTTTCTCCCCTATCTCAGATAGTCTTATCCAATTTCGGCCGGATCTTACTATTCTGATAATCAGAGGTAATGATATTGTTGGTGATACAGTAGTTAATGAGTTAGCAAGTAAGATTAATGATTTGGCTAAGGATATAGAGGATAGAGCAGGGGGGCATTACAAAAAGGCACAAGGTTTATCTAGTTTCGTTCACGTTGGTCAACAAATCATCTTTTCAGTATGACTTCTTATAGTGTTCTTGTCCACTAAGCTAGGTCTACCACCACACACCTCGAGTGCTTCAAGAAAGGGAGGGGTTGGCTGCTGGGACTGCATGGGAAAAGAAGCTGAGTGCTTGTGAACAGCGACTGTTTACTGTCCAGTGAGGGGGTGATAGGTAGCTTGGGGAGATGAGAGGTCTCTATGAATTAAAGAGAAGGAAAGATGGAAATGAAGAGCAAAGTCGAAGAGTAAAAGGGGGAGGGCTGTCCTCCTTGCTATTATTAATTTTTGTTTTTGTCTCATTGGTGTGGCAGGCAGGACCATCCCTAGAGCAGCAGTGCCACGTGGTGTTGGTGGTGTGGAGAGGTCGCTGATGTTGGTGAAGGTGGGAGATGTTGGAGGTGAAGAAGGAGATGATATTGGTGTTGATCCCCTCATTGATGGTCTGACGAATCTTCCTGTTGGTGAGGAGATGATCGTGAATTTAGGCAATGTTGTTGCCAAGAGGTGAAGGTAGTGACTCCTGAAGAGGGTGGGGTCCACTGACCGCAGGGCGCGATGGTTTGGGGGACCAGTAGGTACATGGGCCCCCAGATGGAGTCCCCACGGCAGCTTCTTCCATGTCTCCCCAGAAGATCACGCATCCTCTCTTGCACCTACAGATGGTGGTGAGCTGCCCTGGTAGTTGGCGGGAGCTCTGGTGTTGTTCGTCAGTTGCAGTTGCAGTTGGGGGGGGGGGGATATCTAAGGATTAGAGAGAAGTAAAGATGGAAATGAAGAACAAAGTCGAAGAGTAAAAGGTGGAGGACTGTCCTCCTTGCTATTTTTCATGGTTTTGTTGACTCAGTATTGCCGGCAGGAGCATCTCTGGAGTAGTGACACGTGGTGTTGGTGGTATGGAGAAGCAGCTGATGTTGGTGATAGAAGGCCGCTGATGTTGATGGAGTTGTACTTATGTGTTGTTTTTCTTCATAAGCTGTTCAACTTTTGCCCATGTTTCTTCAGCGTCGTCAGGAAACTTTACCTGACCTGATGCCTTAGCACGTCTGAGGTATTGTATTAAAGCATTTCCGGTTGGCTGTGATGATTCTGAGCTGGCAGATTAAAGTGGTGTAGGAGAAGGGGTCTTGTAGTCTTCTTCAGGGTCTTCAGCATAAGATAACACCACATCCCCACCCTTTTCCTCAGTTTCTTCCTCTCCTTCATCTTCATAAGATTCATCTTGATGAGGGGTGTCCATGGAGTCTTCTTGAGGATTGATAGGAGGTGCTGGAGATGTGGATCCATGTGTTCCCTGCAGAGTTTGATTTTCAGGATGCTCAGCTTGTTGGGATTGTGGCACTGATATGTTGATCCTGTTAATGACTCTGGGTACGAGGGAGATCTTCTTCTTTGGCGTCTTTTTGGGTCTTTTCTTGGTCTTGGCGACTGCTGGTGATTGCTGGAGAAGAGTTGGAGGAATCACAATTGTTGGTAGGTTATTGGCTGTGAGGAGAGCAGGTAGGATGATTGAAAGTCGGCTTAAGTCATCCCCAGCAAGAGCCATGGCTGTCTGGATGATGACTGTGATCTTGTCTGTCTTTAACCCGCAGAGACCCAGCGTCGCACGTGTTGCGTCGGCAGTCTTTGATCACCAACTCCCAGCGACGCATCACGTGCGTCCGACATATAAAAAACACTTACGTGGCTCGTAAGGTAGGAAATGGCGGGAGAATAGGAGGGGGCGGTACCGTAGTGTGTGGGGGAGCCAGGCCAGTAGGTGTGAGCGGGCCGAGACTGCCGCGCGGCTGGTGGTGGTGGGCTTAGTGGGGATAGTTTACACCCCTAGTTTACCGCCACTTTGAACCTTCATTACTCCGGTCGTATGGGAGCTAGAGGCTTGAGATTTATGTGAGATACTCCTTAGGATGTATGCCATACAATGCCATACTCAGTTTTTACCCTAGTGCTCCCGGGCGGGTGGTCATGCGGGGGAGACGAACTATTGAAACCCCCCCCCCGCCCCCCAAATGACCGAAATGAGTTTTTTTTTATTTGTGTGTTCATTTCTCACCATTCTCTTCCATTTTGGCTCAACAAATTTTTTTGAAGCTCCCCCCCCCCAACCCCCCACCGGCCCCCCCCCCAAAAAAAAAATGTAAGAGGTGATTTTTTTTTGTTTTTTTTTCATTTCTCATCCTTGTCTTCCATTTTAGCAAACAAAAAAAATAAGTGAAAATGGCTTGGGACTGGGGTGAACAAAATATTATAACTAGCCGGGGCTCAACGGGTTAAGCCGACCTTCTCCCGCTTATTCTCCTCCTTTTTCTTCCCCCAAGCATGTCTGGAGCCCTTTACTTTAGCCCCGTTTGATCCTCTGATGTTATTTGCCTCCTTACCATTCCTCCCCTTTATGATGGTAAAGGTTACCCTTTCACCATCACCGAGAGAGGGTATTGAGTGGTGTTGATTTGGTGAGGAAATTCGGCTTCTATGAACGAAAATATCGGCTCCAGTGTCATCTCTGTTCATAAAGCCATATCCCTGCTTCACGTTGAACCATTTGACTGTTCCAGCAACGATGGTAGAGGTTGCTGAAGTCATAGTGTTGATGGTGGTTAAGCGAGGAATAAAAAGAGAAGGTGGTGTTTTTTTTTTTTTTTTTTTTTTTTTAAGGTAGGGGGGTGAAGAGAGGCACCACAGAGTGGGTGGGGGGAAGAGAAAGTAGGAAAGATGAAATACAGTGGAAGAGAAAAGTTAGTGGGCCGTCCACCTTGCTGTTGTTAAGGGATGTTTATTTATTTATTTATTATTACTAATTTGTAAGGTAAATTCTGAGGGATGTATAACTAATTTGTAAGATAGTTACTCCTAAAGGATTAGCTTCAATCCACATGTTGTCATTACATATCCATTTGTCTCCATTTGCCTTTGCTGTTCCATTAGTGAAGTAGAAGTATGTATCCCTGTAGGTGTTGATGCTCGTTCTATGTCTGATTCAGGAATTTTTTCTTCATCATAGCAAGTGGTAATTTTTGGAGATCTGCAAGAAATTCTGCATATTCGCTGTATGTGTTTGGTTGTTTCCTGGTTGTTGGTTTGATGGTTGTTGTATCACTGGCAGGTTTCTTCTTCACAACTTGTGGTGTTAGAACTGGAGGAGGGGGGGAAGGAAGGAGGGAAGGAGTATTCTCAGGAGTTTGGTGTGAACGTTCTTCTTCTTCTACTTCTTCTTCTTCATATTCTTCATCATCTTGTTCTGCGTTATCTTCCTCTTCGAAATCTTCGAGGATGATGGAGGAGTCATCATTGTCTTCTTCGGCGTTGTCCTCCTCTTCATCATCTTCTAAGTTGATGGAGTAGTTGTCTTCTTCAATGATGTTGGGTTGGTGTTCTCGTCTCCTTCTTGGTTTCTGCCGCGTTCTTCTAGATTCCAAGACTTCTGGAGGGATGGAGATTGATGGCAAGCCATTGTGCTGGAGTAGTTTGGGAATGATCTGACAGAGGTGAACTTTGTTATGGCCGGCAATAGCTGTGGCAGCTTGAACACAAGCGTATATTTTTTGGCCATAGTGTCAGTTTCCTTGTGGTTTTGGGTCTTGTGTGTTTTCTCCCAGCGTTTTTGTCGAGCAAGATGTGATCCTTTCACTGAAACCCCTCCAGGACTTGTAATTTGATGGGCTTCTGGTCCTTTCCTTCCAGGTTTAACACTGAAGATCACTGTCTCGCCTTCCCCTAGTGATGGAAAATACTTGGGGTTGTATTATGATATAGACTTATGGTGTGCAAATATATCTATTTTGTTGTCAGCTCTTGTTATGAATCCGTAGCCATGTTTGACATTATACCACTTAACTGTTCCTGAGATGTTAAGGTTTGGCATAGTGGCTGGATTGCGGTATTTTTGACCAGTTATGAAAGTTCGAGCCATGGTAGCAGGTTGTTCATCTTGTTGTTTCTGGGACCTTTTATAGCTGGCTGGAAAATCAGGCAGTTTTCTTCCAGCCAATCAGGATCCTCCAGCTTGGATCTTGATCCTAGAATTTTATTGATGCTTTCATGTGTTTTCGGCTGCTCGTCTTGGCCAATGGGAGGGTAGGCCGAGTGAGCATCTTTGCCAGTGGGAGGGCCTGCATTCCATGACATCATCAGCTGCAGAGCATTTCCTCGAGGGAGGGTTAGGAAATTGTAGAGGCTCAGTCTCCTTCCAGGAACTTCCAGATGAAGAGGGGGAATCTTGGGTATGCACATCTAAAGGGTCGGGACAGGGTGCTGACGAAGGGGGCTTGTGCCTTGCCTTATGGAGGGAGGTGACTGTGGGGGGTTTGGGGATCCTCATTGTCATATGGCCAGGAAGCATGTGCCTCACTGGCCCCTTTCTAGGTTGTTTGGATGTCTTGGTCAATTTCCTAACATAATAAATGGAGCCATTTGGTTAAAGGGTCAACACGAACCTCAAACAGGTTTATATGAATTAAGGTCGCAGAAGAGGATAAATACTTGGACGGGAAGAAATTGACATGTAATCATGCGTATGATTGGGGTATATATTATAGGTTTGAGTCCTGGAGGGAAGAATGAAAACCTAATAATTAGTAGTGGCCCCGAAATCATTGACGATATGCCTATTAACACTCTCCAACTCATATGACGCTAGAGCGTCATATGAACTTATCTTAATATCTCTCTAATAAGTTATATGACGCTCTAGCATCATTTAGGCCTCAGTAAGTTAGGTAAGTTAGATCAGAACCTGTCGAATGGTGGCAACCCCAAGTTCCTCCGACTTCTAACGGTCCCTCAGTGAGATTTTGACTGTTGTGGGGATAATACCGTGCGGTCCGCCTCCTCGTCAGTAAGTTAACTATTTCAGTCTGAGGGGGTTAATATAATAGCCTCCTTTCAAGCGCTCGCGGGTAGCCAGTTTGAAACTCCCGCCGCGGGGAAAAGGAGTACTACATTATAAGTGTAACGCTACTTCTCTTATGGAATCGTCTTATGATTGGGGTACACACTACGAAAAAACTTCGTAAAAATTAAAGAGAAAAAATAAACTCAAAACTTGTTTTGCTATAGCTTTCCATCTCGTGGATTTCTTGTGCGTGGATTCTTGCCCAGACCGTGGCAACCGAGACGCCATACTTCCTTCACTGACATATTAAGACTAAACTCAAGACATCAAACGAATGGGATGGGGATGGAAGGGAGGGCCCTACATCGTCAATGATTTCGGGGCCACTACTAAATATTAGGTTTTCATTCTTCCCTCCGGGACTCAAACCTATAATTTATTAGTGGCCCCTCCACCATTGACGATATGCCTGATATCTCAAAACTGGAGGGGGACATTGGTAATAATATCAAACCACTAATAATACCATAGGTAGAGACAAAGAATCGCACAGAAAATTTGAGTTCTTTATTGTTTACATACAATATAGTATACAAAATATAAAAGGATAGAAAGCAGTGCGTTACTTCGAAGAAGATCTGCTTTATATATATGATAAGATTCTCATCTCGAGATTCATAAACTTGTTGTCAGGGAACAAAATCTATTCCTGATCAACATATCTTTTGTCCTTAAACTTATTTGTACATGTTATATAATTTGTTCATTTTGACTATATAGTTGCAACTATTATAGGTATCTTTACATAGAAAACATTTATTTTAGAGCTGTAAAACCAGCTCAGCTTAAAAAGTATCACAGCTCGTGAACTTATCACAACATCCGGCGGAGGGACTCTCAGGTCTTTGGGGCTTACCTGCACCCCCCCCCCTTTTCTTTAAGATTAAACTTAATAAATAATAACACAATGACTTATGAGACCCTCTGTCGTAAAGCTACATAGGCTAGCTTTGGTTTATCCAGGGCCACCGACAGGTATCGCATCAGGAATGTATGATTTGAAGCCCACAAATTAGTGTTAGCTATGTCATCAATCGAATCATTTTGTAAGAATCTAAGAGAGACAGCTCACTTTCTGATGTCATGGGCTCTGCCCACTACGCCGGGATTACTTTCCCTAATGACTTCTACGAGTAAGGAGGCCAATCTTCTTCTCGTGCGCGAGTACCTGTGTTGGTGACCCATAAGGCTCCTGGTTGTTGAGGTTTTGCTACCCTCATAAACTTTATTAAAGCCTGCACCAGGCACAAAATGTGATGCGTATGTCCGCGTTTAAGTGCCGGTACCGTAAATTCTGAAAATACATGATCACAGTGTTCGTTCTATGCTACGAACGTGGGAGACGGAGCGATCCGTAAATGCTCATTCAATCTCCCATACCTGAGGCAATTAGGTTTGTTGCTCATCGCCGCCAGCTCAGATACCCTGTTTCTTGTCGCTAAAGCCATAAGGAACACCGCCTTCTTTAGTAATGATTCAAAGTCCGGCGCATTATTATATTTGTGCGAATGAAGCAAAGATAAAGCTTTGTCCAGCGACCAGGTATAGGCATGAGCTGCCGAGGTGGTGGGCGTAGTTTGAAACATGCTCTCATGAACCCTTTCTCCTCCTCCTGTGGTATGGTTAGACCGGTAAGGTCGTAAAAGGGGTTTCTAATGGCAGGTAAGTGATTCTTTAGTGTAATTACAGAAAGGCGCTTTTGCTCAAACAGATAATATAAGTATTTAAAGACCAAAGCAACTGATGAGTCTGATAGCGCCATTTCTACTATCCAGGTTGTAAACGATTTCCAATGAGATTGATATTGTCGCCTGGTAGACATAGTATACTGATTAAGAAATTTATTTGTCACGCTCTCCCCGTACTGAGCTAGCCATTTGGCATTTTGAATGTCCATAAGGCAAAAGTCAGCGAGGTCTCTAGGTTGCCAATTGTCTGCAAGTGGAAGTACGAGACCGGGAGTGACACCGGGTTCTCGCACCACGTTTTCAACTGGTGGCCGGCCAAAGTGGCGCGATCATCAAGACTAAGCCCCGGTAACCCCGTAGTTTGTGAACTACTTGACACATGAGTGAAGTGTCTGGAGGCAGAAAAAGATAGATTGAATTCCATTTGTTCCAGTCCTCCGACAATGCATTTGAACCCCCCGCCACGGTTATTTCCCAGCGGGATAGATAGAAAGGGAGTCTGTGGTTTCCTTCGGACGCAAATAGGTCCACTTGTGGACGGTATGGCTCTGCAATCATCTTGTTGAAGATGTTTTGCTTGAGCGCCCATTCTACTACTGTGCTCTGTCTCTGGGACAGGGCGTCTGCCCAGACGTTCGCTACGCCTGGGAGGTAAGTTGCATGAAGATGTATGCTCAACGTTTCGGCTAGAGCAAAAATCTCTTCTGACAATTCCAGCAACTTGCGAGACCTCGTTGACCCTTGCTTTTGAATGCAGTGGACTGCATTAAAGTTGTCCATCCGAAAGGCTATTGACTTTCCCTATAAAGAAGAGTCGTGATTTTGGAGGAAAAACAAAGGGACTAGAAGTTCTTGTTTGTTGTTATGAAAGTTCTCGTCTTTGGACCACAGACCTTGACCTTGGTGGCCTAGGTTCGACTGATATCCCCAGCCTATTGTCCCTGAAGCATCCGTGTCTACCCATACCGTAGGTGGGGGAGAAACCCACGTCATAATTGAGTGCAATGTTTCCTTCCTTGCCCAAACTGACAGTAAGTTGTGAATGAATAGGGGGATAGGCCATAATTTTCCCTCCGGTAAGAGTGGGAAACATTTGTTGCCTTCCATGATTAATCTCTTTGCTCTCAACCAGCCCAACTCTACAGTTAGTTGAATCCAGTTGAGAGAACCGACCTGGGACTCCCACGTCTTCCTCGTCGTGTTCAGGCTGTGGAGAAACGCGAACAATTTCCTGCAAAATCTGTCTCGGTTGTCCACACTCTGACTGAGAGTAAGGATGGCTGTGTCCCAGACCAGCCCTATCCACTGAATTACCTGTGTGGGAACAAGGATCGACTTTACCAGGTTGACCTTTAACCCTAAGGTTTGAACATGATTTATTACTTGATTGACATAGATACGGCATAAACTCTCTGACTCCGCCACTACTAGCCAGTCGTCTAGGTACCATAACACCTTGATCCCCTGAGTTAACATTGGCATAAGTGCCTGCCGGACTAATTTTGTGAATATTCTTGGTGCCAAATTTAAACCGAAAGGCATTCTCTGAAAGACATAAGTCTCTTGCTTTATCCTCAAGGCGAGGAATTTTTTAAACCTCCTGTTTATCGGGACATGCCAATAGGCGTCGGTCAGGTCTAGTGAACACATCCAGCCTAGCGACGGGAAGGTGAGTCTGATTTGATTCACTGTGATCATCCTGAAGATTGAATTGTGAATGTGTGTGTTCAGACAAGAGAGATCTACTACTGGTCGCATCTGCACACTGTCCCTCTTTGGCACAAGAAATAGTCTGGACGTGAAAACATGGCAAGTTGAATCTACCGGGACAATGACATGCTTGGTGATAATTTCCTGGACTAGTGACTCCACCTCTAACGAAACATGGTTGACTCCTAGAGCTTGACGTAAACGAGGTCGCAGGAGCCACCGCCAGGTGATTCCCTTGCATGCCACTGTCCGTGCCCATGTTCGCCGGGGCCAGGCCCTGTGACATGCTTGAAACGACCCCGTCACTAGACTGGGGTTGTCCGGCAGAACTACCCTCGAATCCAACTCGCCTGCGATAGGCCCCGGGAGAGAGAGAGTTTGATTGACTAGTTTTTTGTTGGTCCTGGTGGTAGAGGTAGACAGCTGGCTAGGTTTGGCAGATGTCGTTCCCTGATTTGGCTTATGTTGTGACTTATTCTTGTTCCACTTACCTTGAGGTTTACCTTGTTTCTGCTTTTGCTGAATACCTCCCTGCTGTGGGGAAGGCCGAGAGTCCTGAAAGGACTGTTTAGCATTGTTAGCATAAGGCTTACCTCCAGTCTTTTGTTTGGAGTATTGTTTCTTGAACGAGTCCTTCTTAGGCTGGGAGGTACTCTGCGTCAAGCTGCCTACCAAATTGTAAACTGCTCTCCATGTATCTAAATTTAAGAGAGAGGCAGTTAAGACAGGGGAAAGAGCCACCCGGCGACCAATGTCTTCCGGTAATTTCTTCACCATAAACACCCTCAAGTCCTGGCGTGCTCGAACAGCCTCAAGTAAGGCTATTCTGATGTCACCTAGGGAATGGATTGAATTTTGTAAGAGCAGCCGCCGTTTTGATTTTCAATAGCTGAAATAGTCCGTGTGAGGGACTGGGCTATTTGGCGACTTACAAGATATTGGGAAATAAGTCTATAGGTTTTGTTTCTTAGTTTAAAATCTCTATCCAAGTGAGCAGGGGGAGGAGTAGAGAAAGGTTCCCTTAACTCATAGAGAGCAAGTTTGGGGGCCGAAAGAAAATCAAAGAGAGCTTGGGACACCCCTCCCGCCTTATTTATTGGGAGTGAGAACCAAGAGTGGGTTTCCTGAGGAATTTGGTGGGAGGATTTAATTGTAATGGTAGCTGGAAACTGTTGCGCCTCAGTTTCCTAGTCCCCCCACAGACCCACACCTACCTGGCCCACCTGCAAGACTGGACTGTGTGTTTGATCTAGCGCCGGAATTGTGTCCAATTCCGGCGTCAATGCGTTTAGAGCTTTCATATCGTTGACGCAGTCAGATTTTGTCCAGTCGGCAAAAAGTCTTGCAGATGAGGCAGGGGGCAAAGCCGGAGTTGACGAATACACAAAGAAATCAGGGGTATAGACATTGGGTATAGCCTTAATAGTAACATCAAACAACCTACCCTGCATATCCTTTGCCCTCAGTTTCTTGCTTTTGCTAACCTCTATGGTCCAATCACTCGGGACCGGAATCTCCCCCGATATTGTCGTCTGTGCCATGTGAACGTTCTTGGCTATAGCCGGAACCCATAAACAGTCAGGCCTGTATAGAAGTGGCATAGGGCCTTTTCTATGAGGAATTTTGTCTAGGGGAGGGGGTGTAATATCCGTGATAACTCGGACATTTGTAGTTGTCAAGGCGGCGGACATTGTTGTGTCACTTGCCGTGGTGGTCGTTTGATTGACGTTAAGAGGGGGCATAGCAGTATTGGGAGGTTGAAATCCGGTAGGTTGTAAGGGCCTCACTGTCGATTCAATCGGGGGAGCTACCGGCGCTGGAATGGGAGGGACCTGAGAACTAGGGATATGATATTGTCTCATTACTTTATGTAAGATATCATTAAGGTCATCTGTTGTCACATATTTAATCTGAAATCCCCGAGAAGACTGAACCCGCCTCAGAGCCTTCCTCGTTCACTGGTTGTCCTGAGGATATTTCAAGATTTTCTAAATCCTCCGGGACTTCCACAACCTCCGGCACTTCCTCATCCTCCGGCGTTCCCTGCCTTTGTATTACTACCGGCTCATTCAAAGGCAACACTAAGTCCGGGACTGAGGAGGGAATATTATCATTACCCCTCTGTCTGTCTTGGCCCTGAAACCTAGCCTGTGCCTGTGGTGGCTCTGACTGTCTCCAAACACTTCTGTTAAGCACGGCGGGAGGTTGGGAGTCCGGTATAATACTAGCCTGAGAATTGTCATAATGCTGTACGGTACATGGTGTATAACCCCTATATTGTTCCGCCAGCACCCGTTGTGACACTATCGGTGGTCCCGTACGTGGCGCGGCAAGATTTACCTTAGGTATAGCAAAGATTGTATTTTGTGGTTCACTAATAGTGTCTTTAAGCCCTTCCCTGGGATTCGATTCAGTCTCCTCAGTCCCCCCTTCCGAGTTTCCTGATTGAACAGACACGGAGGCAGAGGAGGAGGAAAGTGTCCGCGGAGCCGGCGTAGGCTGGCGCCGCGACAATGTCTCATCCTTGCGGGAACTTTTATGTTCACTCACTGATTTCGGGGTCGATGTCACAGAGTCTTCCCGCCTTCTTTTACTAGACTTCGCCGCTGATTCTACTGAAGACTGGCGATCTCGACCTGGACCTAGACTTGGTCCTCGGCGAAGGAGATCGTCCTCGTTTGCGGCGGTCGGGAGGGGGGTTGCCTCGTCGCTGTCGCTATTCTCGCTACTAAATAATTTCTTAGACAAAGCTTTAGTTTTAGTTTTCGATTTGGGAGTCGACCTAGCTGACGTTGCTTTTAACACTGGAGATTTAATCACTAGGTGTTCCCACAGTGCTTCGTCATCACAAATTAATGCCTTATGGGCCACATCTTTTGCATAGACATTAAAGATAGTCTTAATCTTTTGAAGGGCTACAAGGCACGAATGATCCCTCTTCTCAAACACGTTTGACCGGAGTTCTGAACAAATGGCGCACTTCTTCGATATCCAAAGTCCCCTAGATCTGTCGAGGCACTTTACACATCTGATGCAATGTTTATGAGCAAAAACCGGGAGAAGAGGGCAGTTCGTTGTAGCGCACATAGTAAATAGAGGCATGATGGAGCGAGAAAAAAAAACCCCGCCATGATCGGCTCCCTCACCAGCTGCTGCCTGAGCTGCTACTGGAGTGATGAAATCTGGAAATAAAAAATTTCCAGGAATCAATGCTCATAAGGATAACCTGAGAGATGTTAACACATCCTATCCTTCAAGTCCGCCGGAAAATTAGCTATAGTCCACTGCTACTCTAACCTTCCGCTTGACTTGTCTTAGGAAAACTTAATTTCCTCTTGAACTGCTTACCTGTGACAAAGTGCCACTGGCCCAATTAGTCCGTAGTAACTATCTATTGACTATGGTCTAGATAGAAATATCCCCACTAGAGTGTTGCGCCGGGCGAGGAAAGTCATGCTGTGCTAGGCTATCGGTTTGGGCGAGTTCGCTCGGCGGGCCGAGATTACTCCCTCAAGAATTTTGCATTTCCGCCGGGAGGTTCGTGGTACTGCACACCATGCCGGGATTTTTTGGCTCAGTCCTTTCGCCTACGAGGCGAGGTTAGGCGTCAGTACATAGAAAGATCGCCGGAAGGCAACGAGCCGATAACATTGGAAATGTCAACTTATATGTGAAAGTCAGACCCCCCCAAAACACCCCCACACCACCATCAGGACGTCTCTTGACTCCCTGTGTACATGTTAAATATACATACACATATAAACGAGCGAAATATCTTAGGGCTATAATAGTATAATAATAATATTTATTAACACTTAAAGAGCGGGGCCCGACTTAAGTCCGTATCTAAAAAGCAGCAAGTTAGGAGCATTATTAAGGCTTTTAAAGGGTTAAAATCGAGTGCAAATGGCCGGGAGCGCAGCAGGCCACACGGCCGACACCCAGGACTTACCGCCGCCCACTGACTCACGCTCCCTCTGTTCTCGAGAGGCCGGCAGTGTAGCCAGTAGTGAGTGTAGCTGGAAAAAATATGCCGCTATACGCTAAACTCCCATGTTGGTGGTACCACTGCATCAAAACGACGAGTGCTACGTAGCTCGTTCTGGTCTCATTTTGAAGCTTATAGCGCCTAGTTTTTTGCTGAATACATTTCTTTTCATGCAGATACCTGATTGATCATTCAGGAGGGCCTGAATATGCCCAAAATAGCCCAAAACCCCCCGCTAGACGAGGGTTAATAAATACCGAACCCCTATACCCTACGGAGACCCCTTATGAGGCTGGCCACGAGGCTTGTAGTAATCATACACCTTGTAGTTTACCTTACCTCCTGAAGACACTGCTGCGACATCTGGCGTGGGGGCCCCACGAGAGGGGCAAAGCAGGCTCGAACCATGGAAAGTCCCACACCATGTGTGACAACTCTTAGATCAGGGCGTCTGCTACAATAATAAAAAAGCAACTGCCTCATATAGACGGTCAGAAGCCTATACCTGTGGATAGATGAGCCTCCTAACTAGTAGCCGATAGCAATTCTAAGGCGCAGAAAACATAAAAACAAAAAACACATGCAGCGCTGATAATGGATGATTGAAGGCGCCTGCACAATAGTACCCTATTTTAACAATTCCCTGCGGGCATACCAATGGGGTGGCCTGTGCTAGCTAGTCTAAACCTGTGCAATACAACTCAGATAAATACAAATGAGCAAGGACTCACTAGAAGCGAGCGAACGAAGAATGTGGCAGAGCACAGGCGCGCACGTCCGATTGGGATGGTTGCGGGGAAGGGAAGGAAGTATGGCGCCTCGTTGCCACGGTCTGGGCGAGAATCCACGCACAAGAAATCCACGAGATGGAAAGCTATAGCAAAACAAGTTTTGAGTTTATTTTTTCTCTTTTATTTTTTACAAAGTTTTTTTGTAGTGTGTACCCCAATCATAAGATGCTTCCATAAGAGAAGTAGCGTTACACTTATGATGTAGTACGCCTTTTCCCCGCGGCGGGAGTTTCAAACAGGCTACACGCGGACGCTTGAAAGGAGGCTATTACATTAATAGGCATATCGTCAATGATGGAGGGGCCACTAATAAATATAAGGAGTAAAGAAAACGGGGTTATATGGTAACTTATAATATAGAGTAATACAACAGTTTAGATATACTCCTAACTGGTTGTAGATGGAGTTAGTACAGGGTTATAAACTCAGTCTGGAGACACAGACTAATAGAGGTTAAGGGGCTTGTCCAATATTAAGGGGAGGCAGACCGTTTTTCTGGACCCCCTTCTCCCTCATGTTTAGCCCCACTAGTTTTGAGATTATAAGACGTTCGGCCCATTAGTTTTTTTATTTTAACACCTTTCGCCCCACTTTGTTGTCAATTTTAAGACCTTTCATGCCATTTAGGTGTCGATTATTTCCTGGCGAGCGATGGCGAGCCTGCAATTTTAAGAAGAACCGGCCTTCGGCCGGGAAATTTTTCTACCGAAAAATTTACAAATTTATCTTGAAGGTGTTTTTCTAAGTTTGATGGAGGTCTAGGGAGGAAACTAAAAAAATATATGAATAAATGAATAAATAGATAAAACAAACAACCTCCCTGTTTGTGAGAGGCAGGGGGTATAGTCCATTTGCTGGAAGTAGGCGAGAAATCATTACCTCTAACCTGTGTAACTAAAAAACGACTAGAGTAATCGAGCTAATATTTCTACCCCATGGGAAGAGTCAGTCAAGGAATTGATGTGGTAATTTACAGCCAATTTGCTCCTGCCCTTTTTGAGTTACAGAGGATAGAGGTCATGATTTTTTGCTTACTTACAGCGAATAGACTAGCTGTGTAGTCAGCAATTCTAGGTGGGTCATGAGTTTTTTTTTGTTGGGGTTAACTTGACATTCTGTGATGTCTAGGGGGGAGAGATTGTTTACAGATAATGTTTACAATCTGTAAATATAAACAATCTAGATGATTACATCTCTGTGATGAGATTAATTTATAGATTAAGAAGGTGTAATTAATGCTATGATTAACTAAAGGGGTTAATAGATTATAATTGTGTTCTATTATTAGGGGGTATAATATATATATATATATATATATATAATTATCTTAGAGTGCTGATGGAACAGTGAGTGGTCAATATGACAGTTACATTGATAGGGAGTAATTAATAAGAGCGGGCATATACTGTATATGAGAGTGAGTCTAGTTTACATGTACATATATTTAAGTGTAATACACATGTTACAGACAGACCAGTTTACATATTTCAATGGATGTTCATTAATTTTATTTATGTTGGTATGAGACAATAAAATGTATAGATACTGTTTTTCAGCCAATACTACAAATAGATCTATGTGTATGATGATGATTATTATTTGTTAGAATTATTGTTTAAATTTATTATCATGTTTTTGCTTTGGCCGAGTCATCTTTTATTGCACTCTGATTTTCTCAAGCACGAACTCTTGCATTTAGAAAATATACATTGCGAATAATATATAAATACAATATAACTACTCATGTTTAACAAATACATAATTTTATATTATCGTACCTGAGTGGTGGCGTACCCGTAGAAGAATCCTCCCAGCACGAACCCCTGAATACTCTCACTCCACTCCATCTCACCAACCTAGAATAATAACCTCATGTACAGTCGTGGACAGGAATTTCTGGACAATTATTAGAAGCACAATAACGATACACTGGTGAATTATATTGATATACTACTTGAGCCACTAAAATCGCGTTACTGGGATTAATTAGGAAACGCTCTTGTTGTTATCATCAGTAGGTGTTCATGTTTTCCTGATGCTAACTGTACAATAGCATCAGAGATAAGTTGTACATATTTTACTGACCGAATCATTAAATGATTATTTAAAGAGAATGTTTGATTTTTCTGAACTCCCTTCTCCTTTATGTTTATCCCCATTAGTTTTTGAGATTTTAAAACGTTCGTTCCATTAGTTTGGCGATTTTAAGACCTTTTGTGCCTGTAATTTACGAGGAACCGACCTTTGACAGGGACATGTTTGTACCAAATAATTTAAACTTTATCTGTCATGGAATGCAGGCCCTCCCAATGACAAAGATGAGGGTATTTTTATATTTGATTTTGATGGAGGTCTTGCGAGGAAACTAAAGAAAATAATATATACATAAATAAATGAACAAATAACTACAAATCTGCCCTTAACACCTTACGAGCGGGTGGTGGAGTATATTTCACTGTGCGGCTCAGCGTTTTTTTTTTTACCATAAATGGGGTTGTTTCCGTGCTCTTTTTCATGCATAAACAAGACCCAGAGCGTAATACAAGTATGTATCCGTGAAAGGGCGTAAATTGAGCTTTCCAATGACACCCGAACCATCCTTTTACGATCACTGGTTGTCTTGCAACGATCGTGCAACCGAAGGGCAAAATTGCTAAAATACGGTAATTTCTTTATATAATTACGTATGTAGCGAGGGAGTGAGGGTGGATGTAAGTCGAGTACATCTCAGTTGGTCCACGGCGGCCGTGGCGAGCAGTCATGAGGTAACCCATGCTCCTCCAGTCACTCGTCTCTCTCTCAGAGCCAATATTGCGCCAAAATTGCACTCAGACTTAAGTCGGGCCCCGCCAAATAGTCCAAATTTTTCGATACGGACTTAAGTCGGGCCCCGATAGACAAGGGTTAAACATTCCTTTGAGCCACATATCCCGAGTCAGTGTTTTCCGTGGGTCAATGGTCAATGTATCTAGTTATCTGAAAACAGTGTACCAGTTACTAGTGCAGGCGATTGTACGATCTGGCTGATTTGTATTTTTCTAATCTGTAGAAACACATTTGCGTACAAAGTTCCTGTCTTGGGTCTTTTATTAAAGTAAGCTAAATTTGAACCCACTTTTAATTAAATCAGATTGAATAATTCAAATAGCACTAACATATAAAACAATTGCGCCCATAAGTAATGATATATATCTATGATGTATCTTTATACATTTTTTCTCCTATTTATCTCAATAAATTGCTTTCAAACTACCTTTTAGTACACAAATAATACATGTTTGTGAACAAAATATGTACAAAAATATGATTATTATGAAAAAATGCAGTGTCCATTAAAAACGGTCATTAATTGATATACATACTGTGCATGCGATCTATTAAAATATATTATTAGGTCCTTATCTCTCATAACAATCCCAGCCATAAATGTATGCAGACCCTCGATTAATCTATTTCCAAGGGACCGCATCCAAAGTCAACCTGGCAAGGAACACATGATAGTAAAGGTTCTAAGTCCACAAGAAAGATCAAGTATTTATTTTTAAAAGCTTAGATACATGCATACATAGACTCATATGTATGCACATGCAAGCCTTGGTTACCCAAAAGGGAACACTCTTGGAATTTAATATGGAGAGGGTAATACCCAACTGTACCACGTAAGCTGTTATATGGGAATCCTCAGATCCAGCACAATTTGATTTCTCTAGGATCCATATGAGAGTGTTGGAAGCAGCGCACTTCTCTCAACTACAGGGCCCCTTTGACAATTTATTTTATAGAAGGTGGAACCAACCCTGAAACAAACCCTGGACCTATATTGTGATATACTTACACCCCTTTCTTCAGTTCTTCCCAACTTTAATCAGACTAAAATCAGACCCAAAGTTATTGAATTGAACACCTTGATACCTGTAACAATGTTGGCTGCATTCAATATGGTAATACACTGTATAATTTATGACTAAGTAGCAGCGTGCACTGATCTCACTTGATATGCCTTGTATGATGAAAAACATTAACTATTGGGCGTTTCTGATTCACTTTTTAATGATGGCTGTGTAGAACACTGTCAAGTCTCCAACATTTCTCCTGTGCTGTAATGTACCCATAGAAGTGTCTTGTTGTTAATGTGTCCATACTCCAGCTACCAACCTCGTAGCTCTCTGTTGAATATTATTCAGTACTACCAGGTGTGTCTGTGCTGCTCCTGTGCAAGAGTGGCATATTCCATACTTGACCATAGTTTAGACTTGTGCAGCCTTAGCATACTGTCAGCAGCAATGAAGCCAGACCTTCTCTTGAGATAGCAGTTTCATATTTGACACTCTTTTTGTGTATCTATAGTTTTTCGAATATGAGGGATCTGTCAAATGCTCTCCCTAGTATTGAGAGATGGTCAACTTTGTTATGACATCACCACTAATTTTAGAATAGATATTATGTACATCCCTTACTCTTGAAATTGTTAGTGTCTGACTTATTTCTGCTCCAAAATTGATCTGCCAAAGTTGTCCCCATTTAGAGTTGATGCTTTATAAAGGGGCATTCAAATAAACCATAGTCAATAAAACAACATTTGGTAAAACAGGACATTACTAATAGTTAGATATAGTTAGCCTCAATATGTTCTGAGTAAAATGTATACTGTGTGTGTGAGAGTGTGTATGTGTGTGATATAATCATAATAATATACTAGGTCCATTAAAATATGTCAAAATAATATCAATATAAAATTTAATATGTTCTTAACTCGTTCAGTACCGAGCTACCATTTTTGTAATTGTAATTGGCTATCATTAGAAAATTGTATTCATAATGAGAATGACGTACAGTACCTGTAGGTATTTTAGAACCAAACTTAATGTGCTTCCCTAACCCCATTGCGAACGAAGATAATACAACGGAGTGTTAATTTATGATAAAGGGCTATTATCATTCAGTTTAAAAAATATAACTTTGTTTTTGCTTATTTCGTTCATGGAGGTTCAGAATAACACTAAAGTGTGGTTTTAAAATACGGGAATTTAGATCGTGGTTATATACTTGTCATTCTTGGAGATCATTTGCAAGCTGAATAATAATCATAATAATGTTGTCTACAGTTATCCACAATATCAGAATTATGTACTGGTAATGAAGGGCTTATTAATATAATATTCACTATATCTGTGACCAATGTGTTGGGCAGAGAATGCAATCTTAGCTAGAAAGTTTATCGGGTCATTGACCTGTTACTCTTAATTTCCAACATCACGTCAAGGTGGTTGACAATATAGCCCGGGGCGCCAGTAAGGATGTACGGCTCCCAACAGTCTCATATTGGTTCTTGTAGTTGGTAAATAATGGGGTACTGGAGCCAGGGATTACAACATACCTGCTGTGTTGCAGGTGGGGATAACCCTTTCTGTTTCCACAACCACTTTTGGGTGACACATGCATGTCTGTCATGTGTGTGTTCATCTAGGCCTTTTAAGATAAATTATTGATTTTCCCAGTGGATTTTGAGCAGGTCCCCTTCTGAAGTGTGTTCCTTGCCTAGTTAACTTCAGGGGAGGTCTCTTGCCTTGGAACTTGATCATCAGGAGATTGCATTTGTAGGTGGGATTGTATCAAGACTGTTGGGAGATGACTGATTATATAAATAAACGGTATGTATGTATGTATATTCATGTTATGAGTATAATAATGAAAAACAATGCTTAGGCATATTAGTGTTCAGCATGAAATCTCATAAGTTCAATTAAGGGCCTTAGGCAGGGTTGCTGACTGCTGAACTTGTGAATCAACACATTGATGCTAAAACTCGCATTTTCAGTTCCATCTAGCGAACAGCAACATTACTTCTATTATAATACAAAAGCATGACAAATTAACTCTTTCCCAGATAATTTCCTTTATATATATTGGGATATTTCGATTTCCTCTTGATTTTCTGTGATAGACTACATATCGGGATACTTTCTGTACATTAGTCAAAACCAACATGAATTATTTCAGAGTCAGTGGCGTCACCTTTTTTTTTTTTTTTTTTTTTTTAGAGACAATGAACGGAGGAAGGAAAAACACAGATAAAACAAAAAGGTCCATGTGCCTAAAGGCATCCTCCATTCATAAAATGTTTGTAACAACTGGATTTAAACATTTGCAGATTGTAAGTTTGTGGAAAGCAATTCGAGGGAAGTGAATTCCAAAGAGTAGTAGCTCTGGGGATAAATTAATTCTGATAAGCAGAAGTTCTGCATTGTGGAGGAGAAAGTGTAAATTCATGGGCGCTCTCAGCTGCCCTAGTTCTACGCGGAAAGATGTGGAGAGGCGGCACAATTGAAGCAAGTTCCTCGGAACAATTGCTGTGAAAATATCTGTAGAATAATGCAAGGGATGCAACGTTTCTTCGTATGGATAATGTAGGAAGGTCCTGTGTGATTGCAGGGTTATTGATTAATCTAATAGCTTTATTTTTAATTTTGTCCAACTGCCTCAATGCAACCACTCCACTTCCACCCCACAGAGGTGAACAGTAATCCATCTGAGAACGCACATGACTTTTATATATCACGGCCAACTGCTCGTCAGTGAAGAATTCTCGAACTCTGTACAGGAGTCCCAGTTTTTTAGAGGCATTCTTAGCAATGCTTCTAACATAACGTGTCCAGCTCAAGTTAGTAGTTAATGTTACACCGAGAATGTCAATACTAGGGGAAGTGGGAATATTTACATCATTAAAAAATATATGGGAGTCAGTGAGATTCTGTCGGTTAGAAAATTGAATGTATTTGGTTTTCTGTGCATTAAAGGAAACTAGATTCTCTTGTCCCCATCCATTAATTCTAGAAAGGTCCTGGTTCAGAGAAATTGCAGTGTTTATTTTTGAATTTATAAGATCGGGTTGGGTGAAAGAATTGGTAAATGTGAAGGAACTGTGGAGTGTTGAGTCATCTGCGTAGGAATGTATTGGATTATGAGTGGTAGATATGAGATCATTGATATGAATGAGGAACAGAATTGGGGCCAAAACTGATCCCTGGGGAACACCAGCATTTATTGAGTGAAATTGAGAATAAAGGCCATCTACCATTACACATATTTTTCTGTTATGAAGATAAGAAGAAATTAGTGGAACTAATGATGCAAGGCCGTAGTGACATCTTCGACAATAAGGATTGATGCCAGACTCTATCAAATGCCTTTGATATATCCAGTGCTATTGTATGTGTTTCACCATGTTGGTCTGTAGCTTGGTTGATTTGATGCGTAAGAAGGCAAAGCATGTCTGCAGTTGATCGACATCGTCTAAAACCATATTGCCTATCACTGATTAATTTATTATTATCAAGATGCTTAATTATGTGATTATTTAATATAATTTCAAAGACTTTGCCAAGAGTGGAAGTTATAGCTATTGGTCTGTAGTTTGATGGATCTGAAGAGGCACCTTTTTTAGGAACTGGATGGATGTTTGCTTCTTTCCAGGGTATTGGATATTTTGGTGCAGTAGGTGATACTTCCATGTGGGCAGTTGATATATATCTGTAAGTTAGGCCTACACTTACGTTGTTAAATTGAATTATGATATGATATTCATCTAACCATGGTACATAGGCTATAAAGGACATATTGGCCAAGGCCTAGTTAGAAAAGCCAAGTAAGTCCATTCCATAAAATTAATTGGGAATAAATGCTTGAGGACGTTTTGCAGTTTCAGTTGCAACCTGTATTTTTGTTGGTGAAAGTTTTATCCCCATGTACTTCAAGGTTTTTTGACATCCACTTTTTGGGCTCAGGTTGGAGAGTTTTTCTGAGATATAGCTGGCGGTTACCGTTTCACCTTGAGCTAATGAGATGGGTAATGGTCTCTGGTGGTGATCAAGCACTTGAGAATCCTCGGAGGAGGAGATACAGGCGCTATGTTAGTAACCAGACAATTATTTATTATTATTACTTACTATACGTATGTCATATCTGGTGGATGCCAGGTAGGGTCCCTTCTGAACTGTTGATACCCAAGTCATGCTTCTTTATCTCTGGCCCGATCCACCAAACTCTTCCAGTCCAACCTGCTGATACTGTCGATTTTTTCTCTCCTTTGGGCTCCTCCGACCATAAACTTATCTCTGCCATCTGTCTTATCTCTCCAGTACGACCGACCACCCGATCCTTCTGGCCGGTGGCGCTTGTGGCATTTTGGTGCTGCCAACTGGGGGGCTCTTTGGCAGTACTTCTTTGATTTCCCATGAAATTATTTTTGCTTCCGTGGCCAGGGACCCTCAGAGAGTGCTGAACGCATTACCGAAATAATCCTCTCGGTCATGGAGGCCTACATTTAATTGGTTTACTCATGCTCATCTACTGCTGTTTGCAATAAGGAGGAAGCATTCAAACGGTACCATCACCTTCAAACTCAAAGAATCTCATTCTTCCTATGTTTCTGCCCAGAATCAAGCCAAATCTGTTTTTCAAATCGCCAAACACTCTTTCATCAGTAATAAATGCACTCTACTATCCAACTTTAGCTCTAAATCAAGGGCTCTCTTGATGTTGTCTAATGAGACGCCGCTCATGTCTTTTACTCGCTGTGGAATTTGTTAACTCGGCAGCTGCAACAGAAATATTTTTAAAAGTGCCGCTGGTGCGATGTCTTTAAAGGGTAATTCAGACAAGATTTGTTAAAGGCCTACTTACTATATAAAGCAATATTACTGCTTCATATGCACATTTTGCTGTATAATTAGCATGTGAACGTTGAAGAACCAGAAAATAGTTGTAAAGAGGAAAACCCAGTGGAAAACTGTATTATTGTGATGGGAAGTGAGGGTAGAAGCATACGAGGGAGCACGACATAGGTGTGCCTTCGTTGCTTGACTGAAGCGGACTCTTCTCTCAACCATGCATGTAAGAGGGATGAGGGATGAGGGAGGCTGGGAGAGGGTAGGGGAGGGTGAAAAGACGTAATTAAGGCACGGGAGGTAGGCTTTATAGGGAGTGGGGTTGGGACAATATTGAATAAATGAGGAGGAAGGAAGGGGGGGGGGGGGAGGAGAAGGAGGGAGGGTAAGACACATGTAAGGGGAGGACCGGAGGTGATGGTAAGGAGACATACCACCTAATCACATATTGCTTCCATTTCGTCGGCTTTGGGTTTATATATTTTTTTAATTAATGTGATATCTACCAAAAGAACTGTCGTATTGGCCCAGTAAAACCTTCCGGAAGGAGTGTCACAGCCCTTGGGTTAAAGAGACGTAGTCCCCTATGTGATAACCAACCCTCTTGCTGTGAGCTCGTAGCACCCTGATTATTCATCCTGGGGATATCACATGCTGAGCTTCATGACTATCAGGGTGTGTAGGTTTAGTACTAAACCCTCTGCGATTTTCCATGAGTATATCATTAAGTAACATTCCCTTCTATGCTCCAATGAGTACATCTTCAGTGATCTTAAAGTAGTGGTGACAAGTGCTCCTTCAGACCCCCCCCCTTATCCTGACTAGCCCCCCCCCCCCCCCCACACACACACACACACACATTCATCTTGCAAGGAAGCGAATGTATTGCTCACTCTCACTCCTACATTACATTGCTTCTTGAGAGGGATTTTTCCACCCTGGTTGCCAGCCACCTTCCATGAATATAAAGGCTTGGAATCACAAAGTTCCCTGGGCACCTTACTCGACTTTGAAAAATACCTCTGTACTGAGACTAAAAGCTAAGTTTTCATCTCTAAGCAAGTTCACTTCCCTCTGCCAGTTTATGTTATCCTCCCTTAAAGTTCGAACCACCTCCCTTAGTTCAGCCATCTCTTCCCTTACCTGGAGGATGAGTTGGTGAAAGTCAGGTGATGATTCGTTCTTCAAACCTGCCATGACAATTTATCCCAAGATTAGCTAGAAAGCAAAAACTAAACACGCAATTTAACTAACAGTTTCTCACTACACTAAAACACTAGAAACATTGAGATGACGGGGTCTGGCCACCTAAAGCCAAAGCCAGATACACACCTGCTCCCGTCTTAAGGTAGCAACTCTCACAACTCCTGCCATATTGCTACCATAAGAAGTCAACCGCTGCAAATCAGTCCCTCCAGTACCCAGGACCAACCTCAACAACATCGAGTGCAAAGCAAGCTAGAAAACGCTCCTCCAACTCTCGATGAAGACCTCTCCAACCCAGTGCTTAATTACAGCAAGGAACTTTTTATGCAAGTTCCTCACCAACCCCCTCAATACCACCACATTGAGACTTGTGATCATATGACAAACCCAATTATAGCCATGCTAGCCAACAAGCCGAATTCTCTTATCTACCTTCATCTCTGCATACCACCATAGAACCCCCAAATTCCCTATTCCATTCCTCAACAGGCCATGTCTGAGGATAACCCACTTGCAAATAAATACAGAATGGCCTCACCGACTAAGAAGCATCCTTCCCATAATTTTAACGTATCCTCATGCTTCACAAATAATAAAAAAGCACTTTTCAACATGCCCCTACTACCACGAGAGACAAGCCCCTTGACCCTAAAACAAAAAGGGTTACTACCTGCCCGAGCCAAAGGAAAGGCAGGTAAAACCAGGGCAATGCATCAGGAGTGCAGCTCTTCTTACAAGAAGGACTAGTACCTTTGGAGTATCCTTGAGTAACAGGCATTAACTTCTACCTTGCTGAATTCGCCATTATTGTTCAGCTAACAAGAATAAAACAAGTGCAGAGAAGTGACTGAGAAGAAAGAGAGAAGGATCTGGATCTACCTGGAGCGTGTGAAATCCTTCGAGCCCCTGTGACCAACCAGAGGAACAATGGACAAATACGCCAGTGACCACGCGTTCGCCAGACTCTCTACCAGGCTTCTATTCTCCTTTCAAACCTTTAAGTGTTCTTTTGTTTAGTAATGGTAACGATGATTTCAACTAGGGTGAACTTGATATGTTTGGGTTCACGTTAATGTAATTACCGAAGGTTGTCCATTCTTCACTATTCCTAGTTACCCGTCGCTCGATTTAGAGAGAACATTATACAGTTCTTTCTGTGGGATAAATATATATATTCTTCGAATATAGGCTCCTGTATTCTTTATGAAGAGATATACATATGTTCGTCGGGAATAAATACATGCACATTTACACGTCAAAACCAGTGAACACTTATTCAGATTTTGTATTATGCTATATCATCATTTAGTTACATAAATCATAGATAAGTTGTTCACGAGTGTTTTCTTAATGAGTCTCCTATTTTGACTATTATTACTATCACGATATATGAAGTCTAATTCATTTTGTGTATTATTTGAGTTGCATTAACTCTTTGTCGTTCAAGTCGCATTAACTTATTGTTCGATTAGAAATCTCAGTCACTCATATATGGCTAATATCCACATTTAACCTATTCATGAATTTATATTCTTAACTATTACTCTTTGAGTTATTTGAGATTAATCTCCTGTTCAAGTTAATTTAACTTATTGTTTATTTGAGAATCAAATAGTGTCTTATTTTACATACCTTCAGTGCCGCGTGTGTGTGTATGCTATCGCAGTAACTAATATTTACTCTACCCGGGACCTTACCTCGAGTTTCCCCGTTTTCTATCAAGACACTATTTATTGTATTTGAGACTTAACATCTCTGTGTATGATTGTTTACTTGTTCTAATAGTTACATCCTGATTATTTATATGTTCTATTAGTAACATCATTATATTTATACGTTCATTTAGTATCCTTATTATTCTAGTGATCATATTTTGTTTACGATTGTGTATTTTTTGTCAGATCGTTAATCTTATCATTATATAGAAGATAGATCTATATATATTCCATTGAATATCTTGAGAATGTACCCTAGGTAATAAGGAAATCAAACTTGTGAAAATTGATTTTGTATTTTGTGTCCATTGGTTATCATTGTTGTGAAATTATAAAACCTAAGCTAGTTGTCTCCCAGTGAGAAAATTGTTCATTGACGTGATTTCCTAAGGTGGAAAACGCAATCAGGATAAATCACGTTAAATTACAACGTCGCATAACAAACACTTGCCACCACACAAAGGGATAACCAAGTCCAATCAAGTCACTAAGGTCAGGAGCAGGTAACAGGTCACGACCATACGCTAGTTTGGTTAGGCTACCAGTCTTTGAATAGATTGTTTATTATTATTATTATTATTATTATTATTATTATAACATGACGAACATGTGTTCAGACAGTTCTCGGTTCCTGCTTGAAAGCGAGGAGTCACACATCGCCTATAATGTCCTGTACATGTACTTAACCCGGGAGCTGCGGGGAGACTCTTAAGAGTTCCCCCGGCGCACTGCGGGAAGACTCTTAAGAGTCAGAGAAAATAAAAATCAACTTTTGACATCGAAAAAAAAATATTTTTTTATATTTTTTTTTTTTTATTTTTTATTTTTTTTTGGCCCCTGGGCCATGCAAAATCTCAGTCCTCTACCTCCCCTCCTTCCCCACTTTCCTCCTCTCCTTCAGTTATCACCTATTTTCCCTGTTATTCCCTTATTCTGAGGTATATTTTCGTGCTAACATTAGAAATCCGATTGGAGGGTGTGGTCATCACTGATAGCAAGCGAGTGCAAGAGAGAGAGAGAGAGTATCGATCGACTGTGTCTCAGTGGCCTTGGGGGAAATTGGCGGGAAAGCAGATTGCCTCACCCATACATTATACAACTCGCGGGCTATATCTCCGATTTTGACCATCCAAACGCTGTTTTCACTCGTTTTATTGTTGTTTCAGGTTAATACCTTTATAATCAACCCATAATAGGCGCATATGGATAAATATTAATGCTATTAATGGCACAAGGAATATTTTAGTGACGGAAACACCTCAAATACGTCAGCACAGGGGGACGTTTCCAATTACCCCCATGCGCACTTCAGAGGTTAAGACATACATGCCCTGGTCAAATCCGATAAACCTGACACAATTGTGAGTATCCCCGGAGACTAGTATGGGGTTGAGGAAAACCAGGTAGCTGTACATAATGTTTCTAAGATAAGGGAGAAAGCCAGCACCACGCCACTACCGCCAAGCAGTTTTCTCGCGAATACCACCACACCCCCGAGGAAGGAAGCCATAACCACCACACCACCAAGATACGCCAGAGTCGCCTCCATCACTCCCTCCAACACCCGGCAAGGATAACCGGGTAACCATACAAAACCCTGATACAAATAGGAAAAGGAAGAGCAGAAAGGAAAGTAAGACCAGCAACTGCCTGCATAAACACCACACCTCCATGCACCCTTCTTCCTCCAAGCCACATCACCACCATGAGAGGGAAGTAAATAATAATATACAAAGGAAAAGGGGATGCGCTAGATAAAGGAAATTATAGGGGCCTGAAAATGCTTGACCAAATCATGAAGGTCTGTGAGAGAGTCCTTGAGGGTTTAATCAGGCAAAGTCTCTCTATTGATGATATGCAGTTTGGTTTTATGCCAGGACGGGGTACAACCGATGCTATTTTCATAGTCAGGCAGATACAGGAAAGATACTTACTAAAAGGCAGGGATCTTTACTTTGTGTTTGTAGACCTGGAGAAGGCCTTTGATAGGGTGCCTAGAGATGTTGTGCAGTGGGCTATGAGGAAACTTGGTGTGGAAGAGTGGCTGGTGCGTGTGATAATGAAGATGTATGAGGATTCGCGAAGTGCGGTGAGGATGAAGGGTGTACTGAGTGATGAGTTCGCAGTCCGAGTTGGAGTCCATCAGGGTTCAGTGTTAAGCCCCCTCCTCTTTATTATGGTTTTGGAGGCACTGTCTAGAGTTTTTGGAGGCAGACTCCCGTTGGAACTGTTCTATGCAGACGATTTAGTCCTAATAGCTGACAGTATGCAAGATGCTGAGGCCAAATTCAGAGAGTGGAGAGAGGGCATGGCGAGCAAGGGTTTAAGAGTCATTATTAACAAAACTAAGGTTATGCACTGTAGATTGAGACGAGGCAATGTGGAAAAGAGCGGTGCATACCCATGTGCAGCGTGTGGAAAGGGAGTGGGCGTTAACTCAATTCAATGTAGCATCTGTCGATGTTGGGTACACCATGGGAGTAAGCGCTGTAGTAGAATAAAGGGGCCCCTGCCGAAGGATAAGTCAGAAATAGAGAAATTTGAGTGCGTAGCGTGCAAAGGCGAGCTTGTGTTAAGTGATGATCCTGTGGCTCTGAATTTTGGAAATGAGTCTTTGGAGCTGGTGAACAAGCTTTGTTACCTAGGAGATACCATCTCGGCCGGTGGTGGGGCCGAGGCTGCCACTGTTGCTAGAATTAGGTGTGGCTGGGGGAAGTTCAGAGAACTGCTGTGAATCCTGACCATGAAAAGAATGCCTCTCCCCCTGAAAGGAAAGGTGTATGCCTCAGAAACATGGGCCGTTAAAGTAGAGGATGTCAACAGAATGGAGCGTAATGAGATGAGAATGGTGAGATGGATGTGTGGGGCCAGGCTATAGGATAGAATAACAAATGTTGAGCTGAGGAGACGTTTAGGTGTAAAGAGTATTAGCGAGGGGATGCGTACAAGTAGGCTTGGATAGTATGGACATGTGGAGAGAATGGATGAACAAAATTGGGTGAAAAAATGCAGGTCTGTAATTGTGGAGGGAGCTGCACCAAAAGGTGGACCGAGGAAGACCTGGGATCAGACTATATGTGCCGATCTCAAATCCAAGAACTTGACAAGTGAAGCAGCCCTTAACAGGGTTGCCTGGAACGCCGCTATTAGGACAAGAGACTGAAACTGCACGTATGTGTGGAACACTCAGTCTTAAAATTCTATGTATGTATGTATGTAAGTCAGGAGGGGCTACCCCAACCACCCCAGGGCCTCCTCCCTGCACAGCAGTCCTTCTTAACCCGGCAAGCGCGATAGGCCTCACGGAAGGCTTCCTATAGGGAACGCGATAGGCCTCACGGAAGCAGGACCATAAAAAAAGCCTTCCATAAAAAAAAAGGGCCTATCAAAACAAAGGAATTTGTCTCTAGGTGAGATAATTCCCCTCCAGTACTCATCCATGTAAATCTCACCCACCCCTCTCCCCTCCTTCCCCACCTTATTCCCCCCTCCCTCCCCTCCTCAATTATCACCTATTTTTCCTCTTATTATCATCATTTATCGGTTATTTTTCTCTCCCGCGATAATGTAGCACAAGTGGGTTGCATAAAAGATCGTTATGCAACACCCAGACACCGGCACACACCGCCCCGCTCTCCTCAGTTGACTCCCAGACAGCGAGAGGGGAAGGCTGCCTGTCTCTCTCTCTCGCCTGAGATTATGACCGGGTGGCCAATATCTTCGTTTTTCACCACCCAAATGCTTTTCCCACTTATTTTAGCACTCTTGAAGGTTCATATATACATCATATATGTAAAATAAAAGCATACCGAAAACAAATAATGGTTTATATTGTAAATATAACGAATTCTGTCAGAATCCAGGGCTAGAAATGCACAAATAACTACCCTAGCACCTACATCTATATCGCGCTTGTCAGGTTAAAGGAGAAGGGACTCCGGGAGAAACGCCAAAAGAGGTAAGACCATTACAGGCAAAGTTAAGATCTATAGGCCTACAGTTGGAAAGATATTAATTATCGTTCACCGGAAGATAAGTAACAGCTGAAAGATTTGGGTTTATACTAAATAAATATTTGTAACACTGGTTATAAAGGTTTATTTAGGATTCTTTAGATCTTGGCTCATCAAAGGAATCCGTTATTAGATTCCACTGGGGGCAACCTAATATCAGTTCTTCTGCCTCGATTAACTAGGCTTTACTGTCAATAAAGAATGCTGTTTTGACATGCACTTTATTGGTAGTAAACCAACCTCTGAAACCTTTCAAAAGTTTACTCACTGGCAATTGGCTTTTGAAGGGTAGGGCTCTGCAAGATACCGTAGCTTGCATGCATAACGGCACTTTGCTTATAGAGTCCTTACAGTACGTGATTTCAGGCACTGATTCTAAGATACGTATTCGTAAAAGGCCCAAAATCAACTCATCCACCAGTCCCTGAAAGACTCTTATAACAGTCAGGATAGTTAAGAGACGTTGTGTCAAATCAACATTCTTACGTTAGTCCGATGATATGTTACGTTTACACTGGTATATTGGAACATAACATTTAAGACCCAACACCCAAGAGTGCTGGAAAGTTTTGCATTAAAACTCTTACAACGGTCAGTGTCCTCAACTTAAATGCTTCTTCTGAAATCACTGTGTTGGGTGATTTTAATGTCCATAATGTTCAATGGCTCACTCATTCAGCCAGGACTGATGATGCTGGTCTTGAATGTGAGCTATTTGCAGACTCATTTAATCTCACTCAACTAGTCTACCAACCCACCCATGTACCAGATAATCCTAATCATAATTCCCACCTACTGGACTTATTTTTAGCAACCAATTCAGAAAATTATGATGTTACACTGAGGTCCCCGCTTGGATCTTCTGATCACTGTCTGATACAGGCTACCTGTCTATCACCTACCACACCTTCCCACTCTGAACCTGTTTTGGTGACTAAATGGCATTACGATAGGGCAGACTGGGAGGGTCTTCAAGGTTTCTTTATTGATATTCCCTGGACCTCTTTCTTTTCTAATGATGCACACTCCACCTTGAGCCACATACAAGATTTTGTAAAAATTGGAATGGAAACTTTTATTCCTCCTCAAAAGTACAGTAAAAGATCTAATTCACCTAAATGGTTTGACCATAATTGTGCTAGAGTAACTGAACAAAAAGCAATAGCCTACAATGCATACACAAGATCAAAAACACATGCAGCCTTTAATTACTTTAGAAACATCAGAAATCATGCCAAAACTGTATTAAACCTAACTAAATCAAACTTTCTCCACAAGCAGGCAAATCAACTTCTAAATAATCCAAATGATAACAAAATATTTTAGTCTACTCTTAACTCATTCAAATCCAACTTCACTACTGCTTCATCCATTCCACCATTAAAATCTCCGACTGGCAATCTTGTAAGTGACCCACGAGGTAAAGCTAACCTTCTTGCGGATATTTTCTCCACCAACTCAACCTTAGATGAAATAAATCAAGATGTCCCTGTACTTAATTTTAATTCACCTGAAATTCCCTCACTTAAGATCCACACCAGACATGTCAAAACTATTTTGCAGAATCTCTCAGTAGATAAGGCTCCTGGTCCAGATGAAATTCCTCCAATAGTACTTAAGAATTGCTCCTTGGTGCTCGCTCCTGTATTGGCAAAATTTTTCCGTCTATGTACTCATACCTCATGCTTCCCAGTACCCTGGAAAGAAGCAAACATCCATCCAGTTCCTAAAAAAGGTGCCTCTTTCAAACTACATCAAACTACAGACCAATAGCTATAACTTCCACTCTTGGTAAAGTCTTTGAAATTATGTTAAATAATCACATAATTAAGCATCTTGATAATAATAAATTAATCAGTGATAGGCAATATGGTTTTAGACGATGTCGATCAACTGCAGACATTCTTTGCCTTCTTACGCATCAAATCAACCAAGCTACAGACCAACATGGTGAAACACATACAATAGCACTGGATATATCAAAGGCATTTGATAGAGTCTGGCATCAATCCTTATTGTCGAAGATGTCACACTACGGCCTTGCATCATTAGTTCCACTAATTTCTTCTTATCTTCATAACAGAAAAATACGTGTAATGGTAGATGGCCTTTATTCTCAATTTTACTCAATAAATGCTGGTGTTCCCCAGGGATCAGTTTTGGCCTCAACTCTGTTCCTCATTCATATCAATGATCTCATATCTACCACTCATAATCCAATACATTCCTACGTAGATGACTCAACACTCCACAGTTCCTTCACATTTACCAATTCTTTCACCCAACCCGATCTTATAAATTCAAAAATAAACACTGCAATTTCTCTGAACCAGGACCTTTCTAGAATTAATGAATGGGGACAAAAGAATCTAGTTTCCTTTAATGCACAGAAAACCAAGTACATTCAATTTTCTAACCGACAGAATCTCACTGACTCCCATATATTTTTTAATGATGTAAATATTCCCACTTCCCCTAGTATTGACATTCTCGGTGTAACATTAACTACTAACTTGAGCTGGGCACATTACGTTAGAAGCATTGCTAAGAATGCCTCTAAAAAACTGGGACTCCTGTACAGAGTTCGAGAATTCTTCACTGACGAGCAGTTGGCCGTAATATATAAAAGTCATGTGCGTTCTCAGATGGATTACTGTTCAACTCTGTGGAGTGGAAGTGGGAGTGGTTGCATTGAGGCAGTTGGACAAAATTCAAAATAAAGCTATTAGATTAATCAATAACCCTGCAATCACACAGGACCTTCCTACATTATCCATACGAAGAAACGTTGCATCCCTTGCATTATTCTACAGATATTTTCACAGCAATTGTTCCGAGGAACTTGCTTCAATTGTGCCGCCTCTCCATATCTTTCCCCGTAGAACTAGGGCAGCTGAGAGCACCCACGAATTTACACTTTCTCCTCCACAATGCAGAACATCTGCTTATCAAAATTCATTTATCCCTAGAACTACTACTCTTTGGAATTCACTTCCCTCGAGTTGCTTTCCACAAACTTACAATCTACAAAAGTTTAAATCCAGTTGTTACAAACATTTTATGAATGGAGGATGCCTTTAGGCACATGGACCTTTTTTTTTTTTTTTTTTTTTTTTTTCTTCTATGTGATTGAGGGAGGCAAAAGGCATAAATGCCTATAGCGAGTGCCTCCCCCATAGTTGAAAGAGTGACAGGGCCAAAATCAAGGGACGTTCGAGCCAAAATGCCTGGACACACGGAGTTTGAAGCAATTTAAGTCATAGGAAGAGGGAAAGACTGATTCTGGGAGAGAGTTCCAGAGCTCAGCTGTTGAGTAGAAGAAAGTTTGAGAGTAACGTTTCACTCTTGGGTTGGAGAGTTGCACAGAGTAGGGGTGGGATTGAGTTGCAAGACGGGTACCACGTGCCCTACGTAAAGGAGGTGGTATGCACTGGGATAGCTCTGAGGAACACTGATTATTATAGTAGCAATAGAATAGCGAGAGAGATGCAACATTGCGGCGGAGAGAGAGAGACTGCAGAGAGTTGGTGAGTGGACGGGAGTTAATGATACGAAAGGCCTTCCTTTCAACTTTGTCTAGGAGAGTGGTGTGAGAGGAACCTCCCCACACATGTGAACAATACTCAATACAAGGGCGCACTATGCCCCTGTACAGAGCAAGAAGCTGTGCAGGGGAAAAGAACTCCCTAAGGCGGTTGAGCACGCCCAGCTTCTGGGAGGCTGCCTTAGCAAGACTGGTAATATGGTCCTTCCAAATGAGAGCAGAAGAAAAAGAGACACCAAGAATATTGAGAGAAGATGAAGGGTTGATTTTTGAATTGTTGAAGAATAAGGGATAGTCCGCTGGGAGATCCTGACGGGTAGATAGATGGAGAAATTGGGTTTTAGAAGCATTAAAGTTAACAAGGTTTTCTCTGCCCCAATTGGAAATAGTATTTAGATCAGAATTTAAGAGTTCTATGGCATCATTACGTTTGTCGTTGAGGGATTGCTGGCTGGGGCGTTCTGAAAAACTAATGGAGTAGTGTAAGGTTGAGTCGTCTGCGTATGAATGGATGGGAATTAAGGTACAGTTAAGGAGATCATTTATAAAAATTAGAAAGAGAATAGGAGATAGGACAGAGCCCTGAGGAACACCAGAGTTTATAGGGTGAGGTAGTGAACAATGGCCGTTCACAACCGCGGCTATGGAACGGCCGGAAAGGAAATTAGAGACAAAGGCACAGATGGAGGGATAGAAACCGAAGGAGGGTAGTTTAGAAATTAAAGATTTATGCCAGACTCTATCGAAGGCTTTCGATATGTCTAGTGCAATAGAAAAAGTCTCACCGAAGTCCCGAAAGGAGGATGACCAAGAGTTAGTAAGATATGAAAGAAGATCACCAGTGGAGCGACCCTTAAGGAAGCCATACTGGCGATCTGAGAGCAGATTATGAGAAGAGAAATGCTTAAGAAATTTGGGAGCAAGAATAGTTTCAAAAACTTTAGAAAGACAAGAGATAAGAGCAATTGGACGATAGTTGGAGGGTTGAGAGCGGTCACCCTTCTTTGGGACAGGTTGAATGTGAGCAAACTTCCAGCATGAAGGGAAGACGTTAGAGGATAGACAGAGACGAAAGAGTTTGCCTAGGCAGGGAGTCAGCACGGAAGCACAGTTTTTGAGAACAACAGGAGGAACACCGTCCGGACCGTGTTTTTCCTTCCTCCGTTCATTGTCTCTTTAAAAAAAAAAAAAAAAAAAAAAAAAAAAAAAAAAAAAAAAAAAAAAAAAAATTAGAGACATATTATAACTTCGGTATAGCTTCTCTCTACGTTCGCTCGATGATATGTATACGTATACACTGGTATAATGGAACATAGCATGAAAGACCCAACAACCAAGAGTTCTCCATCGAGTTCGATCCGCTGTCCAACCTCCATGTCAGGACCACCACCACGGCCAAGACCTTCACCAGAAGACTACAAAGTGCCTCGTTATATAATACCCAGTGTGACCTAAAAGAAGTACTAGTGACGTACCTTAATAAAAGAAGTATTAAGTGATATATTAATATAAATACGCAGTGTAACCTCAAAGAAGTACTAGTGATACCATTATTAAAGGAAATACTTACGTGTAATATCCTAACATATAAATACGCCATTTAACCTCAAAGAAGTACTAGTGACGTACCTTATTAAAGGTACGTACTTAAGTGTAATATCTTCATATCAATACACAGTGTACCCTTAAAGAAGTACTAGTGACGTACCTTATTAAAGGTACGTACTTAAGTGTAATATCTTCATATCAATACACAGTGTACCCTTAAAGAAGTACTAGTGACGTACCTTATTAAAGGAAGTCTATGAAATATATTTATATTTATCTATACCATTACTAAATCAATATATGTGTGCCTCATTAATACAATTTATGAATGTACGCTATGTTATATTTACCATCTATTACCTTTGTGCATGTGTTTATGTGGATTCAACTTCTCCAGTCAAGCAAGAACCTACCTAATCAATCCAAATTAACCCCAGGAAAAACCTGGTATAACAGTTTCCGTAATCAAGGAAAGTAATCCTGGAGTTCTTTGTTATATTCATGATATCAGACAATAGGCGGCTCCGCTCCGATTTCTCCATAACTACTCATTGGATGACAATATCGCGCAGGCCATCCTGTGGGCTTCCTCTCATCCTTTTCTCTCTCTTTACCTGTCTTTAAATTTGGAGAAGCCTCATGTGACCCTACATCAACCTCTGTAAATATGTTTCTGTATCACAAAAAAAATGTGTACTCATTTTTTACCGAGAGAGAGAGAGAGAGAGAGAGGGAGAGGGAGAGGGAGAGGGAGAGGGAGAGGGAGAGGGAGAGGGAGAGGGAGAGGGAGAGGGAGAGGGAGAGGGAGAGGAGAGGGAGAGGGAGAGAGAGAGAGAGAGAGAGAGAGAGAGAGAGAGAGAGAGAGAGAGAGAGAGAGAGAGAGAGAGAGAGAGAGAGAGAGAAGGGGGGGGGGTATTGGATGTGGCCAGACTCTATACCTCTTGTGATACAGTGAGAGGTATTACATAAGGAGTGCAGAAGCACATGTTTATATTCTAGTCATGCAAATGTATGCATATATTTTTGTAGAATTACTATCCATACTAATCGAGCATAAAGGTGCTCACTCTAATATAGTACAAATGACTAAGTTGTAAGGAGTGCCATTGGGACACCGCATGTCAGTGGCAAAGGTTATTGGAACATTGACTGTTCATAAAAATGTTCTGGGATACAATTAGATGCGTTAATACGATATATCCTATCCCGATTGTATATAGCCATCTTGCTTACTAGATTTGCACACATTTATGTTTACAGGGTAAACATATTATATTTGATTACTCTCTGTAGCACGTCTTTCCTCAGCAGTTCACAGGGCAAGAGCTGTACTCTTTGTAATACATGTGGAATAGTAAGCAATATCTCTACATGTTTCTCTTTGGGAATGATTTTGTTTTTTTCTTAGAATTCGGCAGAACGTCATTGGCGGAGGAGTCACTGTAAAATTATAGGTTTGATCCCAAAAGGGATGAAGAGAAAACCTAATATTTATATAGTGACTCTGGAATGAATGACGAGAGCACCCTCCCTCCACCCCTTTCCATACTTATCTTGCTATGATGTATTTGAGTGTAATGACGAATGGGACATTCCCTATGAAGGGCTTCCCTAGTAGGTCAGAGTGCCAAATATGAATTATGGCAGTAAGTCATTGACTTCGGAGTCCCTTTATTAATATTAGATTTTCTCTTCATCCCTTCGGGTATCAAACCTATAACCTATCTTTCCAGACAGGTATCAAACCTACTGCATGTTCCACAGCACTTATATGGGCATACAATAATCTGGTCTAAGACTATTTTATGTGTCTGAATATAAAGTATGGATGAGATTATTCACAAATATATATCAACACAATATGCCACAGATTGAAAATCATATGTCTACCACGGCTAAATAGATAGACATATAGATGTGTAGATAGAGATATTTGATTGGATACAGTAGATATTTGAGTAAGAACAAATTACCTGTTTTGTATTCGTCTTCCCTTGGTCTAGTATAACTATAGTGCCATAACCTGTAAATATAGAAAAACAAGTAGATTAGTAATACCTGCATAATTATACATAACTAAATGCAATTATTGGTAGGTTACATTATTTGACTGGCTTAAATGACCAATGACCACGTGTAATACACACAAATGACCAATGACCACGTGTAATACACACAATGACCACGTGTAATACACACAAATGACCAATGACCACGTGTAATACACACAAATGACCAATGACCACGTGTAATACACACAAATGACCAATGACCACGTGTAATACACACAAATAATACTAAGTCTGTAAACAGAGTAAAAAATACAGAATACAAATAAAGATCAACCTATATTTTGGGGAGAAATATATCGGATAAAGTTTATGTTTTTGAGCTTGCATGATTACTGGGAAAATTCTCGAATGGAACACACACACTTCTTCTTCTTGGGTGATGTGCAGTGACCTGTGTACTTGGGGGTTTTGTCCCCTGATTACTGCACAGGTGTTGAGGGTTGTACTGTAGTTGCATGATAATCTGACTGGTTCTATGGCGATTGGGGTTGATAGGCGACGTTTATGATACACTGTTTATAGGGAACTGGAAATAGTGGACGCCGATTTATATATATATATATATATATATATATATATATATATATATATATATTGTTTTCTATGTGAGTGAGAAAGACAAAAGGCAGAACTGCCTGTATCGAGTACCTTCCCCAGAGTTGAAAGAGTGACAAGGCCAACAAACTCAAGGG
This sequence comes from Paralithodes platypus, assembly GCA_032716605.1. NCBI lineage: Eukaryota > Metazoa > Arthropoda > Malacostraca > Decapoda > Lithodidae > Paralithodes > Paralithodes platypus. The sequence continues at coordinate 24,426,706 of CM064491.1, read as the reverse complement.
ACGTTCGAGCCAATAGTTTGAAGTAATATGATTTGTTAATTATATTTCTGAGATCCCCGTAGTGGTGCGGATTAATACAAGAGCATTCACAATAGTTTGTAGGTTATTCAAGGGCAAGTCTCCACCTCCCAGTATGTGTTTTATGTCGAAGCAACCTTCTTGGTGTAGCATGCGTTCTCGCAAGGTGACCAGTAGCGGGAGGACATTGAAGAAGGAAGTGTTCAACAGTCTCTGGAATATGGCAATATTGACAGGTGGTTATTGAATGGAGTTGAAGGTTAAACATATATACTGCTAGTCTACTATGACCTAGTCTTAGCCGGGTGGTAGCTATATTTAGGGATATATATTTGTAGTGGGTGTGGTGCTGACTGGGTAGCCTACCCATTGGAGTGTGATGGTTTAGACTTTAGACCATAGTTCAATGTCGTGTAAGTAATGGTAGGACCGGATGTATGAATGAGTTCCTTGTTAGTTTTGGAGCACTAGGTAAATTATTCCAGTGCACTCTTTGAATCGCAATAGAGAGTACTATAGTTACCGGCTGGGAGGGTGCTTAAAATATCTAATGATTTATATATACATTATACTGTATACTGTATATAATATGTATACATATATATATATATATATATATATATATATATATATATATATATATATAGGGAGCTTTAAGATAAAATTAGATAGGCATATGGACGAGATGGGTTGGGTGTGAGGGGGATCTACCAGGTGTAGGCCAATCGGCGTTCAGCAGACCCCCGTAATCTTGTGTTAATCCCTGACCATTTTATGGGGGCAGTACTGAAGGTATTAGTGAGTTGGGCCTATAATTGGGCCTTGTAATTGGGGTTGGGTGTGACAAGGATCTGCCTTGTATGGGCCGATCGGCATTTTGCAGACTCCCATTTTCTTATGTTCTTATGTTCTTATATACAGTACTCGCGGTTGAAAGTGTCGGAGACACTTGAAGCATGGGATTTCTGGTAATAGAGGTTTGGAGGCATAAAAATTGCGGGAGAGTGGCGAATCGTACGTTTGGCAACTCTGCCGGGTACAGGCATCCCCTTGACGGAGCATAAGCACATCAGTTGAGAGGCGACCGTGGTGACGACTGGATGTATGTCGGTGATAGGGCCGAGTTTTTCAGCCATCTTGCCCATACCGGAGGTACTATACCCACCCTCCCGCCAGTGTTATGCCTCCCAAACCTCATTTAACCACATCCCAGATTGAGGTTATCAAGGCCCTTCACATTGAACACAAAACAACAACCAAGAAATCAGTGCGCATACGGGAATAAAACGTTCGTACTGTACAAAGGTGGGTGAAGAAGGTACGAGCAGCTGATCCGGGCACCACGCCGACGCACAAGAAGAGGCCAGGAAAAAAAACATTGCTGGGGCCCCGGACCCTGCATATTATCACGAGGCAGCTGGAAGCTAATCCAACCCTTAATCCTACCACAAAATTAAGCAAAATAATCCCCTGCTGCTGTCAAATGTTGCCATACCTACGCTCCAGGATTATCTTAGAAAAAGTTAGGGTACCGCCGCTGCCGTGCTGTGCCCAAGCCCCTGGCTTACCCGTCAACATCGCGTAATCGCCTTCAATTTTGCAAAGAAACACAGAGGTTGGAGTGGAGAGCAGTGGAGGAAGGTACTGTGGAGTGACGAAAAGTACATTCACAGTCACTGACAATGCCGGGAAGTATGTCTACCGCAAGCGACGGCAGTGGACCGCCTTCAACCCTAAATACACTCGCAAAACTGTAAAATTCCCTGATTTGTGATGGTGTGGGGTGCTTTTAGTTACTACGGTGTTGGCAAAATAGTTTTTCTACCCCAAAAATGCGTGGATGAATGCCAACTCCTACATGGAGCTACTTGAGGATAATTACCAGAGTCTATGAGAAAGTGCCGTGCTAATTATTATATGCAAGACGGCGCACCTTGCCACACAGCTCGTAGTGTCATTGGTTTACCTGAACGACTGTTATTGTGCCCTTCTTTAACCCTTGGCCAGGGAATTCCCGGACTTAAACCCTATTGAGAACTTGTGGGCCATCATAAAGTCCAAGCTAGTGAATTATGACACCTCGTCTCTGCCCCGTCTCAAAATTGCCATCCAGGATATCTGGGATAATATCGACGGTAAATATGTTCGTCACTGTGCTGAGTCAGTTCCCAGGCGTCTACAGGCGGTGAGGAAGAACCGTGGATATTCATCAAAGTATTAAATATGTGAGTTACCCATAAAATTAGTTTTTTTTTTACCTTTTCTTATCAATGTTCTCTTTTTGCGTATGGTTTTTTCAGCTTGGGGGGTACCGCGGCGACACTTTCAACCGCGAGTACTGTATATGTATATATATATATATATATATATATATATATATATATATATAAATATACTCTATATACAGTACAGTATATACATATATATATATACCGGTATATATATTAACTCCCAACCAGCGGGCATGTTTGCTTACATCACCGTAGTGCAGGGCGTGTATATTTACCAAAAACGAGCTTCATTCCATGCTCTGTTTCATGCATGAGCAAGAGCCAGAGCGTAATACAATTATATATATATATATATATATATATATTTTTTCTATATTCCAACTACTCCCTCTCGGGCATAGGCTGAGAGCCTGTACATTCCACCGCTCAACACGGTGAAGCCCGTGAGGTCTTGTTCCAGTCTAGGGAGTGAGACATGTGAAGCATCCATCATGGCTCGAAGCAGCTCCATCTCTGAAGCGGCTGGTTGCTTCGCTCAAGCGCTTCACCGTCTCAACCTCCAGACTCAGACCCTCACTCTCAGAACGCCACCTATTGAGCAGTGAACTCACTAGGCATTGTCCCCCTGTAACATATTTTGAATATGGGAATATTCATACGTGTTATTTAATCAGGGAACAATGAGGGTATTTTTTTGGCATTTCGGTGGGCTTTGTGGTAATGCACTGATACTAGGTACAGCACAAATTCAATCCCAATAATATCTTCCCATTGACATATCGGGATTTGAACCCGGGTCCATTGGATTACCAATCCAGTGGCATGACCACTACACCACACCTCCCCTATATCTGTGAAAGGGCGATAATAGAGCTCTCCAATGACATCTGAATCATCCTTGTAGGACCACAGATTCTCTTGCAACGATCGTGTAACCGGAGGTGAAAATACCCTAAAGAGGCATTTTTCCCGATTTTATCCTTATTGAGTGAGGTAGAGAGGTGGTGGCGAGATACAATATGTGTTAGTGACAGCCACATGGTGGTGGCGAGCGGTCCGAGGCCGCCTATTGTCCCTAAAACGCTCGGTATCTCTCTCATAGCTCATGTCCTCAAAATCGCACCTGTGATATGCTGGGTGCTGCAGGGGTGGCCAATATTCTCTCTCCCGTCATATGATGGGCACCGTGGTTTGAGGGTTAAGTATATCTCACAAATACGTATGAGCTACTACCGGGAAATGCTTTTATATTCCCAGATGGGCTCAAATCACCGACAGTCTGACATAGTGTCCACTACACCACGGCGTGATAAGGAATAGTAAACTTTTAGCTATTTATATTAAGGAGAAGGAGTAATCCTATTTGGAGAAAGTATTTACGGGAAATGATTTAACTTCACTTTGAATTGTAACTCAAGATACCGTACGTAACATACGTGGTATGGTCATGCAATTAAATGGTGATGCATTACATCTACCATCTATTTCGTTGAGGATTGTTTTCCAACTACTTTGCTTTTTAGATTGTATTTGTTTTGTGAATCTAGAAAGGTTATTGGTGAGGGGTTTAGTGATGATTTTTTTAACCCTTTATTAGCGGGGTCGGACTTAAGTCCGGTACGAGATAATTGGACTAAATGGCAGGGTCGGACTTAAGTCCGTGGGTGTATTCCCACCCTAATTTAGGTGAAAAGCGGAACCTGGTGGTCAGGCGGTATACTACAAGGGCCCACCCACATATCCCCACTGCGTGACCGTGACTCAGTGACCCTCAAGCAGCCATAATGGAAGGTCAAGATTTGCCCGTGTTCGATTCGGTGGCCGCCATCCCTAGTGAGTCGCGCCACCCTACTAACCACGCCCGGCTTACCACCCAGGAACTAGATATCATGCTGAACTCTTCAGAACTTTCTAATAAGCTGTTGGATGAAACCGTCGAATGTCTGGGTGAGAGTTTTGGTAGTGTGGATGACTCGGAAGACGAAAATAACCCGATCATAGGCTTTCATCCCAAGCATAATTTGCGTGGGGTTGATGTTGAGGTTGAAGTTGGACAGACCGTTGACCATATTGAAGACGTTCCTGACGAAGAATATACTGGTGTGGGTGTTGGTAAGTACAATTTATATTTTATAATTGCTTGAAAGTTTGATTGCAAGCATTTCATCACCTTACGAGCGGGTGGTGGAGTATATTTCCCTGTGCCGCCCAGCGGGGTTTTTTTTTTACCCTAAATGGGGTTGTTTAGTGCTCTTTTTCATGCATAAACAAGACCCAGAGCGTAATACAAGTATGTATTCCTGAAAGGGCGTAAATTGAGCTTTCCAATGACACCCGAACCATCCTTCTACGATCATTGGTTGTCTTTCAACGATCGTGCAACACGAGTGCAAAACCCTAAACTAACGGTAATTTCCTTATATAATTCCCTGTAGTAGGTCCACGGCGGCTGTGACGAGCGGTCAGGAGGTACATTATGCTCTAATCACCGCTCCGCTCTCTCTCAGAGCACATTACGGTCCTCAAAATTGCACTCTACAAGAAATGTCCTTTGCATTTTATAGCGTATTATTTGCAGGCGTTCGGTAAATTTCTCACGATAACCAGGGTATACGGTACATTTCTCACGATAATATAAGCAACAACGAAGCTTGGCGAAGATTGTGGTCTACAATATACCTTTTTATAATTGCATGTGACCTTGTAATTGCTTGAAAGTTTGATTGCAAGCATTTTATAGCGTATTATTTGCAGGCGTTCAGTACATTTCTTACGGTAATACAAACAACGAAAGATTGAATATTTGTGCTTGGCATTATATGATTGTGGGGAACAGATGTAGGCCTACCGTATATATTATTTTATCATAATATATGATACATATGTAACATTGTTATATTATCACGACACTCTCTCTCTCTCTCTGTCTCACTCTCTTTGTTTCTACACCTTTGTACTCCTTGGTACTCTCTTTCTCTGATGTAGGCCAGGGCACGCCCCTAACTAATCTTCTCTTCCCTCCCAGGGAAAAATCACACCTAGCAGATGTTCTTGACCTCTCTCTCTCTGTCTGTCTCTCTACCTATATATACATTTATAATTGCATGTGACATTGAAATTGCTTGAGAGTTTGATTGCAAGCATTTTATAGCGTATTATTTGCAGGCGTTCGGTAAATTTCTCACGATAACCAGGGTATACGGTAAATTTTTCACGATAATATAAGCAACAACGAAGCTTGGCGAAGATTGTGGTCTACAATATACCTTTTTATAATTGCATGTGACATTGAAATTGCTTGAGAGTTTGATTGCAAGCATTTTATAGAGTATTATTTGCAGGCGTTCAGTAAATTTCTTACGGTAATACAAACAACGACAAATTTAATATTTGTGCTTGGCATTATATGATTGTGGGGAACAGATGTAGGCCTACCGTATATATATTTTGTCATATATGATACATATGTAACATTGTTATATTATCACAACACTCTCTCTCTGTCTGTCTAATCCTCTCTGGGTCTACCTATATATACTTGTATAATTGCATGTGACATTGAAAGTGCTTGAGAGTTTGATTGCAAGCATTTGATAGCATATCATTTGCAGGCGTTCAGTAAATTTGATAAATATATCAAAATAAGTCCTGTGGGACTATGAAATAGCTATTATTGGACAAGGAAAATATTTTGTTCATCCCTCCACTGGAACATCAACAACAATGTCAACAACGTATCGCAGTCGGCAGTGTGCAGTACTGCCAATACGTATAGCGACTTCCGCTAGATCTAGAGACCTTTACTTCGATCTAGCAACAATGACTTACACTAGCGGTTTTGTTTTGAAATTTCAGAACAATTTCGAAGTGATATTATATGGATTTTGCCAATTCATATTTCTAGTGGTATTTATCATGTCTTACATCTAACAATATATGCTAGCGGATTTAACTTCAATTGGTAACCCTCCCGCTCCATTCGGCTCGAAGAAAATCGATAATGGTGGCACTTTAGTAAACAGGTGATAAACATAACCGCATGCGTATCGGTTTGGTGTATCGGTATTATGGTAAGTTGGCTACCTACTATTGTTTATACGATATAGTAAGTAATGATAAGTAAATTATTATATATTATATATAAAACAAAAACAAAATTCCTGCAAAGCAAGCGAAACAGAGAGAGAGAGAGAGAGAGAGAGACAATGCAGAAACTGAACTGAAGAAAGAGTGAACAAGATATAATAATACAGAAATTTTTACAAGCAAATAAAGAAAGGGATTATAGAAAATAATAATGAGAATTACATATACGGATGAGGAAGAGAGAGAGAGAAAGAGAGAGAATACAGAAACTGAACTGAAGAAAGAGAGTGAAACAAATATAATAATACAGAAATATTACAAGCAAATAAATGAAATAGACGGATTAGTTAGAGAAAATAATAATGAGAAATACATAATACGGATGAGGAAGAGGGAAAGCGAGCGAGCCAGAGAGAGAGAGAGAGACAGGAGGCGTGAGAGAGATTAGAGAAAATAGAGAGATTGCAAGCATTTTATAGCGTATTATTTGCAGGTGATCAGTAAATTTCTTACGGTAATACAAACAACGAAAGATTGAATATTTGTGCTTGGCATTATATGATTGTGGGGAACATATGTAGGCCTACCGTATATATTATTTTTTCATATATACGATACATATGTAACATGTTATTATCACGACACTCTCTCTCTCTCTCTTGTCTCTTCCTCTCTGGGTCTACCTATACATATATAATTGCATGTGACCTTCAAATTGTTTGAAATTTTGATTGCAAGCATTTTTTAGCGTATTATTTGCAGGCGTTCAGTAAATTTCTTACGGTAAGGTAGGCAAAAGGCAGTTATGAGATTGAGGTAAGGAAAAGGCAGAACTGCCTATAGCGAGTGTATGAATGGGATTGAGGTAGACAAAAGGCAGAACTGCCTATAGCGAGTGTATGAATGTGATTGAGGTAGACAAAAGGCAGAACTGTCTATAGCGAATGTATGAATGTATGTATGAATGAATGACATGGATGTATGAGGTGGACCAAGAACCAGATGGATGGATGAGATTCGAAACTTTGATAGACGTATATATCACGGTATACGGTAGAAGTAATTCCTTACAATGTACCGTACATCGTGATATATACGCCTATCAAATGATTGCAATCAATATACGGTATATATATAAATATATATATATATATATATATATATGTACAATATATAATATATCATATATATATATATATATATATATATATATATATATTATATATATATATATATATATATATATATATATATATATATATATATATATATATATATATATATATATATATATATATATATATACCGTATATTGATGGCAATCATTTGATAGGCGTATATATCACGATGTACGGTACATTGTAAGGAATTACTTCTACCGTATACCGTGATATATACGTCTATCAAAGTTTCGAATTTCATCCATCCATCTGGTTCTTGGTCCACCTCATACATCCATGTCATTCATTCATACATACATTCATACACTCGCTATAGGCAGTTCTGCCTTTTGTCTACCTCAATCACATTCATACACTCGCTATAGGCAGTTCTGCCTTTGTCTACCTCAATCCCATTCATTACACTCGCTATAGGCAGTTCTGCCTTTTCCCTACCTCAATCACATAACTGCCTTTTGCCTACCTCAATCACATGTGGATAGCACCTCCTGGGAACACCACAAACAAAAAATGAGTCTTCAACACTACCCCATAGGGTGATTTGGAAATGTGTTGTGAAATAATATTATATATAAAACAAAAAACAAAAACCTGCAAAGCAAGCGAGAGAGAGAGAGAGAGAGAGAGAGAGAGAGAGACAGAGAGAGAGACGAGAGAGAGAGAGAGATGAGAGAGAGAGAGAGAGAGAGAGAGAGAGAGAGAATGCAGAAACTGAACTGAAGAAAGAGTGAAAAAGATATAATACAGAAATATTACAAGCAAATAAATGAAATAGAGGGATTAGTTAGAGAAAATAATAATGAGAATTACATATACGGATGAGAAGAGAAAGAGAGAATACAGAAACTGAACTGAAGAAAGAGTGAACAAGATATAATAATACAGAAATATTACAAGCAAATAAATGAAATAGAGGGATTAGTTAGAGAAAATGATAATGAGAATTACATATACGGATGAGAAGAGAAAGAGAGAATACAGAAACTGAACTGAAGAAAGAGTGAACAAGATATAATAATACAGAAATATTACAAGCAAATAAATGAAATAGAGGGATTAGTTAGAGAAAATAATAATGAGAATTACATATACGGATGAGGAAGAGAGAAAGGGAGCGCGAGAGAGGGAAAGCGAGAGAGCCAGAGAGAGAGAGAGACAGACAGACAGGAGTGAGAGAGAGAAAGAAAGAGAGAGAGAGAGAGAGAGAGAGAGAGAGATAATACAGAGAATACAGAAATAAGGAGAAATAAGAGAAAAATAAGACCGATTACCGAAGGAATAGTAGACGCGCGAGAGGCCGAAGTCAGGCCAAAGCGAACGCATCCGAACGCGCCCGGGAAATAGACCAAAAAGTACCTCCTCTTCCTCACCTCTTCCCACCCTCCACACTCATTCATAACATCCATTCATAGACTTATATGGGGAGACGAAGAGTTGCTCTTTCCAAAAATGATCGTTTCGTTCGCATTGGAGCCAGAGTAACAGCGCTAGGGCGAGTGAAATTGAGAGAATATTTCGGGATTATGCCCGCTGAGCGGTAGTGTAAAATACCTTACCACCCGCTAAATAAGGGTTAATGAACAGTAAAATTATCGATTTGTCATGCTCAATTTACTTTGATATCTAATTAACTTGCAATGCGTTCTTGCTGTACTTTCTATAAATATTTATGATCTTTGGTTAAGTATTGAATTACTTGAATATTTGGTAACTATCGAGCCGTGAAAGATCGGACAAGCTAATATGTCCTGGATCTCCATATGTATTTATTTTGTAAATATGTTTTCATGTTTATTGGCTTGCAAATACATTTATTGTTGTTGAATTGGTGACTTTAATATCTTCCCTTCCACAATAGTAATGGAAAGGATCTACTCCACTTACAAAGTGTTAGTCATACATCTCCGCCCTTTGGGCGATCTTTTGCTACTGCATGGCACACCCTGTGACCCTCCTTGACTCCGCTTACAAGGTGTCAGTCGTCAATGTCCGTCCTTTCGGCGTTTTTCTTCTGTCCAGTGTACCCTGTGACCTTTTCTGACTCCGCTTACACGGCGTTGTCCCCGTTTTTCCGCTCTGGACTCACGACGGTGCCTGTGTCAGCCTCCTACAATCCTAGGGTTATCTGGAGTGGCTGGGGTGGTCATGGACGTTTCCGCCCACTCGGCGGCTATCTCCGCCTGTTGGTTATTTTCTGCTCTCTCTGGTGTCGGTTTTGTGTCTAATCTGGCAGCTGCCTGTGTGGCCCCAGTGGCCTTGCCTATTGAGCCACCTTTATATGGCTGTTTCTGCCCAATCGACGGGGTTTCTGCCTCGCTCGTTCTTTTGATCCCTCTATAGTGTCAGCTTTGTGCCTCACCAGTCCGAACTGCAGGCTACATATGTGTCCCCAGTGGCTTCGCCTATTGAGCATATCTCTACACTGACTTTTCAGCCCGGTTGGCGGACGTTTCTGCCCGCTTGTTTTTTATGCTCTCTCTACAGTGTCAGATTTGTGCCTAGCCTGGCCGATCTGGCTGCAGCATGCGTGGCCCCTGTGATCTCGCCTATTGAGCGACCTTTACATGGATGTTTCCGCCCAATTAATGGACGTTTCTGCATGATGGCTTTTTCACCTAATTGTTGAGTTCCGCTCCTCTGGCGCCTTTCTACCTTGCTTTCATCGGTGTCTTCAGGCCTACAGGTATTTCTTCACACCTCTACACCCTTCATAGGAAGGTGACCCTGTATCAAAGGCTGGTTTTCGCTTGTGCCTGTGGTTTGCTTTGGGATTTTGGATGTATCGTGCATGCTCTATCCCTGCTTCCCTTCTGCCTGCTCCTGTCTCGCTTCATGTTCTGCCTTCTCTGTTTTACTGGTATGCCCTATCCCTGGGTGAGGTATTTTTGTCGGGGTTCAGCCCTGTGTCATCGGTGCCTGTACTGGCAACCGACGCTTTCAGGGGGGGTTTCCCTTTAGGGTTTTCCGCTACCCCACCCCTAGGCCCTGTTTTCAATAGGAGTAATCACAGTCCCGCCATCCTTGCCGTGCCCCTGCTCTGCCCATCGGATGGTTGCCTTGGCGCCGATACCCCAACCGGGCTTCGGGACAGTACTGTCTCCTGTCTCATGACTCATGGGGTGTGCCTTTATTTGGATTCTTTCCCTGTATGGGCCTCCGGGGCTTGCATTGCTCTGTGTGCGTGTATGGTTTTCTTTGGGTTCCTATGTTTTGAGTCTAAGGTCTTTTATTCTCTTACATTCCATGTCGTTTTTGGAGGGTTTCCTAGTGCCCCCCATTTATGCTGAGCCGTGCACACATGATCGTCCCTTCCATGGTCTGGTGGGTGGGCGTGATGCTTGCCTATGCCTGCCTGCATAGGGTGTGTGGCTCGCATCCGCTGTTGTGTCCGCACTTCGGCAGGTTGTGGCTCTGCTCTGTGAGCAGAGGCTCTGCTGACGGCTACTCTAGTCTATCTAGATGGCCTGGGCTATATAGCCTCTCTGAGATTTTGGTCTCCCCAGCCTCTATGGCTGGCCTGGGCTGTACACCACCCTGGGCTCTTTTGCAGGACTGGTCTGTTCTCCCACTCTGAGCTTTATAACAGCGTTGGGATATAGCCTCGCTGTACTCTGCGGAGGTGGCTTCTGCCTTGCCTGTACTTCGTGCCGCCTGGTCAGGGTTATCTCCCTGTGTGTTATGGGTGCTGCTCTATACCACTGCTTTCTATATACGGGTCTTGCTGAGGCTCCCCACTCCTTCGCCATCTGGTCGTTGCCCATCCTCTCGGTCAGCAGTGTCGCAAGCGCCGGTTCCCAGTAGGGTTTTTCTGCTGACCCGCAGACTCGTGTGCCTGCCTCAGGTCACTCTTGTGTGGGCCGGCGCTGGCCTGTCCCCGAAGGACCGTTGTCTCTTCTACTTCGGCTGTCCTGTCTGGTAGACCTCAGGCGGACACACGGCGGGTGTTGGCTCCTCTCCGCCTGCTTCCATTGTGGTTTGTGCGACCCCGCCTCTGTGGTGCGTGTCTGTTATCGTTACAGTCACTGGAGTGCTGCCTAGTGGCAGCCGTGCTGGTCGAGGACTGGTCGCCATGCTCCTCTGCATTGGACTTGCGCTGCGCATGTGTTGCCCAGTGCTGGTTCTTGCTCTCATTCCTCGCCTGCCCTTTCCTTTTTCTGTATGGTGGCTGAGCGGTTTGCTTGCCTCTCCTTTCCCGCATGAGTTTGTGGCTCGTAGGGGGTGTCAAGGATGCCTTAACAGATGTCCTACCCGCTCACTTTGGATCCCAGTTGCTATGTGCCATAGTCTGGCCTTTGGCTGTCCCTGGGGTTCTAGGAGGGCCTTGTTCTCTTATGCTGGGCGGGCCTTCGAGCCTAACCCTCTCACACAGGGTGGCGGGTACCGTGTACCGTGTACCGTGGAGGACTCCTACGGTGACCCTGCAGCACGCCATACCCAGCAGCTTTTGCTATATTGCCCTTGGCCGCGGTCACGCACCTTAACGGAGATTCTCTAGTGGGATTCCCATCTAGGGTGGCTCTGCCCGTGCCTTTCGGATGGTTCAGAATTTTACGACCTCGTCTGTCTGGGATCTTTGCTCTTTCGTTTGTAGCCCCCACTCTGGCTGTGGCTGGTATCATGGTCATTCCAACAGGAATTGTTGTTGGTACTGGTTTGATCTGGGCGTGCTCCATGCAGCGTCGCCCTGGGCCACCCATCTGGTTGACCTCCAATGCCTCTGGCGCTATGTGGTGGAGCTCCTGGTCCACCATGGGGCATTGCCACATACACAGGTGGTCGTGCTTTCTTCGCCTACTCTTCGATGCCCTGGGCCTGTTGGTACCGTTCTTCTTGTTGAGGGTGTGCCCTAAAGAGCATATTTATTAGTAGCCCCTTCATCATTGACGATATGCCTTAAACATTAATGGCACCCTTTGAACCCAAAGGGGAGTATTTAAAATACCCGCCCCTGAAGCGTTAGAGACCAAACATCGTAAGTGTACGCATATAATTTCTTACAAAATTTTCATTATGAGCAGATGCTAACTAAGAAAAATAACAAAAATACAAATAATAAAAGAAAAAGTATCAATACTCTAAATCTGCTATGCTTTCCATCATGTGGATGTTGCTAGCGTGGGTTTGTCCCTAGACAGTGACGCGCCATTCCTCTTTCGCGCTTTGGGGCTCATTGTCGACGGACGTGTTTTCCGACCTCTTTTCATTCGGCATTTTAGCGTCGGGAATAGTGAGTTTTTTGCTCATATGTCTATCTGAGATGTTCTAGAATAGATTTAGACTAGATAGGTCAGGCGTGCAGTCGACACGGCCCCTAGGAGTGTGTTATTAAGGGTGTTATGTGTTAGGCATCCCCTCAGGCCCCAGTGGCCGAAGCTGCAGGTATTTTATCGTTATTGCTCTATTTTTTAGCCTAGATAGCAGGGTTAGAGGCTTATTATATTCAGGGCAACGCTTTTCGGCCGCCTTTATGGTGGGTTAAGCGTGTTTGGTTACATCGGCAGAACCTATAGTTTAAGGGTAGCCTCACGTGGTGGGGAGCCTTCTTTAGGTATCTGCGCCATATTTTTCCCTACGGTCCTGTCGTCGTGAGGTGGCAGCAGCTGGTTCGTCCTGGAGGTAAGAGTGTTGCCTGATCGTCATCTACCTTGCCCTAGGCCACGTGGCCAGCCTCTGTGTAGGATAATTTTATGGCTGGGATGTTATTGTATAATTATTATTATTATTGATAATTTTAAGCCATAATGTGACCCTCTTTTCTTATAATTATATATTGTGCTTAAGAGTTGAGGGTGTTGGGAGACGTCCTGACGTATGTATATGTGTGTGTGTTTTATCTGGTTGCAAACTAGTTAAAACATGCATGCAAGGGTTAGGATCTGCTTTCCCGGCGGGGCGTAAGTCGAGTAATGCCCCCGGCGGGATTATCGCTGGTGGCAGTCTGGTGGACCTCAGTCCAATTAACCAGTTCGTAGTCTTGAGCCAAGAGCGAACTCCCGGCGGCAGGGGAAGGCTTCCTCACGCGGCTGGGAGACTTCTAATAATCTGTCGGCAAGGCGGAAGAGTCATGGCTAGATTCTGTCAGCGGCAGGAGAGCAATTATTTATGTAGGTCGGTGAATTATGCAATATCATAGATAAGTAGTACTTTTCTAATATATTCATGGTATCGGTTATGTGTAAATGTCTCAGGCTAGCCTTCTGAGCATTGATTCTTGGAATTTTCTTTCCAGAAATCACAAGTCATCCTCGGCAGGGAGCCCCGGACCGGAAGCCTAGCCGGCGTGGGTTGGTGGACTCTCAATCATGGATCTCGTTACTTTATGTGCTACACCATTGTGTCATGGTATTCCTATTATCGGTCATAAATTATGTGTAAGATGCATTACTTGCCTAGACCGTTCCAGAGGACAGTGGGTGACTAGAAAATGTCACGTTTGCATGAAGCTCCGTAATGGTCTGATTACGTACAAGGAGCTGGGTTATCATGGAGTGCTAGAACCTATTCGTACATGTTTCAAGGACTATGCAAAAGAGGTGGCCCATAAGGCATTATGTTTGACGATGAAGTTTTGTGGGAACTTTTGATTATTAAGTCTCCGAACAATAAATCTGTCAAAGCCAGCAGTCGTTCTAGTATCCACAAGAAACAAAGTACTTTCTAAAGAAACTAAGTTCTAGTGAGTCCTCAGATGAGATCGGCAAGTCAAAGAGTTCACCCCGCCGGCCGTCGAAACGGCCTACGCCTGATTCGGCTTATGAGCAAGGACGGAAAATGTCGCGCTCCAGGTCCCCTCTGTGACAATCATCCTCTCACCATTCTTCAGCCAGGGTAGCTCCACCGGCGAAGAAGAAGAGGAAAGTAACGCCGGCAAAGGCGCACAAACAGGGTTCTTCAACATCCCGTACGGCTGGGTTGAGTGTACGATCCAAGCAATCGCCTGAGTCGACACCTACCGTCTCTACCCCTCTGCCTGAGTCGAATGTTCAATCCGGCCAGTTAGAGTCGGGTTCAGGTTCGGTAGGAACCACGCCGAGGGACAGGGTAAAATTGCCATCGGAAAGGCAACATTTTTTTATTCCACGTAACGTTGCACCTCAGGTTAGACCTTCAGGTTCTAGTGTGCCTCAGGGTAGAGTTCCGCCGCAGGTGCTAGCCGAACACTATAGAGGCTATGTTCCACAAGTTAATGTACAAGACACTAGTGTTACACAATTACCCTCTTCAATACCGGATTTAGACTAGGGTGCCTTTGCCCAAAACGTCCTGGAGCCAGCTGTCCGGTCATCCTGGCAGCTTGAGGCGAAGTCTGACGAGGTTATAGAACCTTCCGACCGGAGTGAAGAGGTTCGATTCCTCTCACCCCAGCAACCAGAGGAAAGGATGGAAGTACCGATGGACGCTCAACCTATTTATGAGGTCTCAGAATCCCTGGGCTCTGGCCAGAGAGTCGCTTCTTCTGGACGTTCTGATGTTGAGTCTCTAGTGTCTACAGAGAGTTCTAAGGAATATGTAACTAGGGCAGATCTTGAAAGCATGTTTGAGTCTTTTAGGAGTAAAATTAATGAGGTAAGATCGGTACCGGCACCTTCGGTTGCACGACCCTTGGGATCAGTCCTTATTTGCAATTTACTCCCTCCATTATCACTACTCCTGTAGCTCCCTTGACATCGTTCTTACCGACCGCCAATGTACGCGTTGTACCAGACGTAATTCCTCCACCATTAGAGAAAATTCCCCTCAAAAAAGGCCCTATGCCTTTGTTGTATGGCCCAGATAGGTCATGGGTCGATATTGTTGCTCAGAATCCCTAGGTCGCACAACCGACAGTTTCTGGGGAACTTCCGGTACCTGATCATTGGATTATTCAGGTAAATGATGGTAAGAGATTAAGAGCTAAGAACATGTCGGGAGAAGTATTAGATGTACTGATTAAGGCAATAGCTAATGTTTATGCCCCCGATTTTTTAACGTATTTTGCTTCTCCGGCCCTTCCGCCGGCCACATCAGCAAAATTGTACTCGGACTGATCTCGGCATGATGGCTTTGATTATATCAAATTACATTCTAGTCTCAAGCCGGAATCGGACACTAAGACTATCCGAGATCAGTTCGGCAGTGCAGTGTTGCAGATTGGGTTGGTAGGTTCGGGTCCGTGGCTTGAGTGGGCAGCTGAGGCACAAAACTTTGCGGGAACAATTACTAGTAAGTCTTCCCATCAAACACCCCAAGAGAATCACAACTGGTTTTCTCTCCCCGTTGAAATCGCCGGAGGAATACTGCCGGAGGTTTTAGATTTCCTTAAAGGCTTGGAGGTTATCACAGTTCTTGGTAAGCCGTCAAATTGCTGCATCTCTAATTAGGACATCTGAGGCCATAGAGGTACCACAAGCCACGAAAGCCCTATCTCTCACCCGGAGATTAATTTAGCAGAACTCCGTTCAGAATCTTGGTGACATCCGGGTTGCCTTTTTGGAGGCAGTCCGGGCTAGGCAAGATTTGTGGGTGTTTCTGGTAAAGAAGTTGCCGGCGGAGGTAGGATGTCGGGTTGTACTGTCACCAGTGTTAACTCCTACTCTTGTTTGTCAGGAAACATGGAGGACTGTATTTAGCCTTCTTGACTCTCATAGGGCTCCTACCTCTGCGCCGCGGAAGGAGTCTACTAAGTTTACTAAGCCAAAGCGTCACAGTTTTCCTGTGCCCTTCAACTTTCTCTTCATAATTGCCGAGAGGCACAGGGCCCTGGGTGGGGCTTTGGTTTCCCGGGCATTTCCGCACCCTTCTCAGCTCCCCGCCATGGAGTGGCTTCGGTCACCCAGGCTTTATTGTGGCCGGCAGGGAGGGTTCTCTGGGGGCGCTCAGTTATGGCCTTGGCCTTGCTCGGGGCCTTGGGGCTGTTCGGCCAGGCAGCTTGGGGAACAACAACAACAACAACAATTAAGCCAAAGTATACTCCTAAAAGTCATCCCAGTAATTCTAAGTATTTTCCTGCAACCAAAGCGCCTTCCGCGCCGAGGGGCAGTGGCTCTACCAGAGGTAAGTCACAGTATAAGGGGAAGTGGTAGAGAAGTCAGCCTAAGGGTAAGTCGGGACAAGAGTCGCGGACCCCTACTACCAGTCAGCCGTCTACCTCCACCACTCCTCAGTCAAAAAACTAGAACACAAAGCTCTCTCACTCCCAGGGCCCAGGCAGGGCGAGTTGGATCAGAGTGTAGCTCAGCCAGACAAGTCCAGTTGCGTGACTGGAGAATTCCGGACGTGTCCCCGGGCTTGGCCCCGGCGGACTTGGGCAAGAACGGTTGTACGCAAGGGTATCACTTGGCGGTGGCTCCGGCGACCTCGATTATGTCAAACTTTCGAAGTCAACAATGTTTCATTAGAGGTGGAGTCACTAGTCCAAGAAATGATAGCCAAGCGTATCATTGTTCCGGTCAACCCAACTTGCCCTGTTTACACATCCAGAGTTTTTCTCGTGCCAAAGAGGGACAGCGCTCAGATGAGGCCGGTCGTAGACTTGTCTCATCTGAATCGTCATATTCACAACCCTTCATTCAGAATGCTCACTGTGAATCAAATCAGACTAACTCTTCCGCCGCAAGGTTGGATGTGCTCGTTAGATCTGACAGAAGCCTATTGGCATGTCTCAGTCAACAAAAGGTTCCAAAAATTCCTCGCTCTAAGGATCAGGCAACAGACTTACGTCTTTCAACATATGCCTTTCGGTCTGAACCTGGCACCGAGAATCTTCACCAAATTAGTCCGACAGGCTCTGTTACCACTTTTGCAATAAGAAATCACGATCATGTGGTACCTAGACTGGTGGTAGCAGAATCCGAGATTCTATGCCTCCAACATGTAAACATCATTCTACACCATGTCAAATCCCTGGGGTTCAATATCAACTTGTCAAAGTCGAATCTTGTCCTGACAAGGATAATTCAGTGGGTGGGGCTGGTGTGGGACACGACGCACTTAACTCTCAGTCAGAAACAGGTTCCGCAAGAAACTTGTTATGCCCTGATTTTATTCAGGTTTGACGTATTGGTAAAGGTGAGTTCTTTCAAGACTGGGACGTCAGAGTTCATACATTACATGCAAGGAAACAATAGAGGATACATATAACACCGAAATAATATCTAAGAACAGTTTATTTAGTTTAAACTCGACGAACATAATTATATATATATAAGTTCATACTGAGAACATAGAAAGTGAAATGGATACAACAGAATAACCAATCTTCGAGCACGATCGAGGATCTAGATGGAGCTCAGGTATTAAAATCAAATCAGATCAACCGCTTAACTTTCTTCCAGGTAATTATAGGATTTTAAACTTTACTACAGAGGTAACAAGTAACAACTTTTGCTTATCAGAATTCATTTATCCCCAGAGCTACTACTCTTTGGAATTCACTTCCCTCGAATTGCTTTCCACAAACTTACAATCTACAATTGTTTAAATCCAGTTGTTACAAACATTTTATGAATGGAGGATGCCTTTAGGCACATGGACCTTTTTGTTTTATCTGTGTTTTTCCTTCCTCCGTTCATTGTCTCCCTAAAAAAAAAAAAAAAGTGTCTAGTGTGGCTCACTATTCAAGGTAGGATCACTGTCACCGGGCGCACTGGTGTATAAGATTATAACAGTAACAAGTGCAAGGAAATGCTTTAGCTAAATGATATTATGTACGAATAAAGATTACAAAATAGTGAACTTTAAGTATTGGTTTGAATACAATGATGGTATCTTCACTGCCTTAATATATATAGGCTCTCAGATATAACACTTGTAGTATTAGCACAGAGTCGTTATTATCATTATGGACTCTCCTATCTAGCACTTGTCTAAAATACACAGGGTTTTTACGGTGGACTCTACTAGTTAACACTTGTAAGATTTGGCACAGGGTCGTTATTGTGGACTCTACTATATAACACTTTTACACTGAGTGAACCGAGGGTGTTGGTATTATTATAACTCGGATTTTCTTAGCCTTGTCACTGGCTTGTTTCTGTAGATTTTCTAGTATATTCCTATAAGGGGTGCACTGGGAGTAGTAGCTGGTTTCTGGTATCTTGCATTCTTCTGGGTCTCCGTGGGCCATCTAGGTTGGCCTGTCGTGTGAAGTGGTACGTTTACAGATGGACTAATGTACTCGGATCTTGAATGAAGTTACACTGTTAGAACTCAAGTGTTATGTGCTTCATCAAACTAACGCGAGCATATCCTGTAGTGGTTTAAGGAAACTCGTCTGTTCTGACCTTTATATTAGTCGTTGGTTAAGTGTTGTTCAGGTACTCTTGTTTTAGGGTCTTGAATCTAATGCCTCGTTGTGGGATGAGCAATAGATCGGACTAACGCGAGAATAGTAATATAGTGTGGGCCAATATTACCTAACTCGTCTGTCTCTGACCGTTATAAGAGGTTAAAAAAACCCGTTCGTTGTTCGTGACAGTGCACAGATCAACACTGTTTCCTCCACAGAAAACAGTAACTCCACCAGAATCGGGTGGTACAGTCTAGCTATCCTTCACTATCATTTGAGCGTAGTCTACGGCAGGGCTTCGAGATGCCGAAAGCCAAGATCATAGAGACTCTGTTTAGACTTATGGCTCAAGCTATCCTGTCATTCTCATACTACATATTTCTGTGTTGTCTATCTTTCCCCTAACTCTACTGACTTTCCCAAATTCTTCGACTATCTAAACTCTCAAGTGGAACACATTCTATCTATCTCTCCCTTCTCTGAAATCTCCATCTTTGGAGATTTCAACGTTCACCACCGCCAATGGCTCTCCTCTCACTCTACTGACAAACCTGGTGAACAAGCCTACGTCTTTTCTATCATAAATGACCTAGAGCAGCTGGTCCAGCAACCCACCCATATTCCGGATCGCTTCGGAGATCGGCCCAACAATCTTGACTTATTTCTGACTTCTAACCCTTCCTCTTATACTGTCAATCTTTTCTCTCCTTTGGGCTCCTCCGACCATAAACCTATCTCTGTCACCTGTCCTATCTCTTCAGTACAGCCATCCGATCCTCCCAGCCGGCGGCGCTTGTGGCACTTTGGCGCTGCCGACTGGGAGGCTCTCCAGCAGTACTTCTTTGATTTCCCATGGAATAACTTCTGCTTCCGTGGCTGAGGACCCTCGGAGTGTGCTGAACGCATTACCGAGGTAATCCTCTCGGGCATGGAAGCGTACATTCCATTTTCTTTCTCTCAGTCTAATGCAAAAAAATCTTGGTTTACTCACGCTTGTTTTACTGCTGTCCACACCAAGGAGGAAGCATTCAAACGGTACCGACGCCTTAAAACTCAAGAACCTCATTCTTCCTATGTTTCTGCCCGGAATCAAGCCAAATCTGTTCTTTGACTTGCCAAGCACTCTTTCATCAATAATAAATACACTGAACTATCCAACTCTAGCTCTTCCCAAGCTTTCTGGCATCAAGCCAAAAACCTCGCCAACAACTTTTCTTCCTCGTCTTTCCCTTCTCTTTTCCACTCTGATCGCACTACCATCACTTCTTCCTCTGACAAAGCTGAACTCTTTGCTCAAACTTTTGCCAGAAACTCTACCTTGGATGATTCCGGTGCTATTCCTCCCTCTCCTCCCCCCTCTCTCCTACTTATGCCTAATATCCTAATCTCTTCTAAATATGTACTTTCTACCCTCTCTGGGCTTAATACTAAGAAGGCGTACGGTCCGGACGGTGTTCCTCCTGTTGTACTTAAAAACTGTGCTTCCGTGTTGACCCCCTGCCTGGGCAAACTCTTTCATCCAGCTATCGTCCAATTGCTCTCATCTCTTGTATCTCTAAAGTTTTTTAAACTATTCTTGCTTCGAAATTTCTTAAAACCCTTAAAGAGCGGCGCTCGACTTAAGTGGTGCACCAATTTGCAGCAAGTTAGGAGCATTATTAAGGCTTTTAAAGGGTTAAAATCGAGTGCAAATGGCCGGGAGCGCAGCAGGCCACACATCCGACACCCAGGGCTTACCGCCACCCACTGACTCACGCTCCCTGTGTTCTCGAGAGGCCGGCAGTGTAGCCAGTAGTGAGCATAGCTGGAAAAAATATACCGCTATAAGCTAAACTCCCATGTTGGTGGCACCACTGCATGAGAACCACGAGTGCTACGTAGCTCGTTCTGGTCTCATTTTGAAGCTTTTAGCGCCTAGTTTTTTGCTGAATATATTTCTTTTCATGAAGATACTTGATTGATCATTCAGGAGGGTCTGAATATGCCCAAAATAGCCCAAAACACCCCGCTAGACAAGGGTTAAGCATTTCTCTTCTCATAATCTGCTCTCAGATCGCCAGTATGGCTTCCTTAAGGGTCGCTCTACTGGTGATCTTCATTCATATCTTACTAACTCTTGGTCATCCAACTTTCGGGACTTCGGAAAGACTTTTTCTGTTGCACTAGACATATCGATAGCCTTGGATAGAGTCTGGCACA
Organism: Paralithodes platypus; assembly: GCA_032716605.1. Classification (NCBI taxonomy): domain Eukaryota; kingdom Metazoa; phylum Arthropoda; class Malacostraca; order Decapoda; family Lithodidae; genus Paralithodes; species Paralithodes platypus. Next base: position 24,405,725 of record CM064491.1, on the reverse strand, counting down.
AATCTTTAATTTCCAAACTGCCCTCCTTCGGTTTGTGTCCCTCCATCTGTGCCTTTGTCTTTAATTTCCTTTCCGGCCGTTCCATAGCTGCGGTCGTGGACGGCCATCGCTCATTTCCTCATCTTATCAACTCCGGTGTTCCTCAGGGTTCTGTCCTATCTCCTATTCTCTTTCTAATTTTCATAAATGATCTTCTCAACTGTACATCCAGTCCCATCCATTCATATGCAGACGACTCTACCATACACCACTCAATTAGTTTTCCAGAACGCCCCAGCAAGCAGTCCTTCAAAAGAAAACGTAATGAAGCCATAAAATACTTATCTTCTGATCTAGCTACTATTTCCAATTGGGGTAGAGAAAACCTTGTTGCATTTAATGCTTCCAAAACTCAATTTATCCATCTTACTACCCGTCAGGAACCTCCAGAGGACTATCCCTTATTCTTCAACAATACAAAAATCAACCGTTCATCTTCTCTCAATGTTCTCGGTGTCTCTTTTTCTTCTTCTCTCTCTTGGAAAGACCATATTACCAGTCTCGCTAAGGCAGCCTCCCAGAAGATAGGTGTGCTCAACCGCCTCAAGGGGTTCTTTACCCCTGCGCAGCTTCTTGCTCTGTACAGGGGCACAGTGCGTCCTTGTATTGAGTATTGTTCACATGTGTGGGGAGGATCCTTTCACACCGCACTCCTAGATAAAGTAGAAAGGAAAGCCTTTCGTATCATTAACTCCCGTCCACTCACCAACTCTCTGTAATCTCTCTTTCTTCGCCGCAATGTTGCATCTCTCTCGCTATTCTATCGCTACTACAATAATCAGTGTTCCTCGGAGCTTTCCCAGTGTATACCACCTCCTTTACGTAGGGTGCGTATTACCGGCCTTGCAACGCAGTCCCACCCCTACTCTGTGCAACTCTCCAACCCAAGAGTTAAATGCTATTCTCAGACTTTCTTCTATTCAATTGCTGAGCTCTGGAACTCTCTCCCAGAATCAGTCTTTCCCTCTTCCTATGACTTAAATTACTTCAAACTCCGTATGTCCAGGCATTTTAGCTTGAACGTCCCTTGATTTCGGCCCTGTCACTCTTTGAAATCTTGGGGAGGCACTCGCTGCAGGCAGTTATGCCTTTTGTTTCCCTCATTCACATAGAAAAAAAAAAAAAAAGTGGGAATAGTTCGGCTGTGGCCGTATTCCCTATCTAGGATAGAGTTATTGCTTATGCAGAACTTTGGGATGCCAAAAGCAAAGTCATAAGTCTTAACATTCCTTTCTATTAAGGTGGTCAGACGTGGCCATAATACCTCTCTAGAACAGAATGTTTGCTTATGCAGGACTTTGGGGTGCCGAAAGCTAAGTCATAAGACTTGGTAGTCCCCTTTAGACTTAAAGAAGTATATCGGCTCTGGCCGTAATACCTCCTTAGAATAGGGTTCTAGCTTATGTAGAATTTTGAGGTGTTGGAAACCCAGTCATAAGACTTGTACACTCTTTAGACTTAAAAAAGTAAGTCGGCTCTGGCTGTAATACCTCCTTAGAATAGAGTTAATGCATATGCAGAACTTCGGGATGCCGAAAGCAAGGTCACAAGACTTTTTCCTCTCAGTCAGTTTGGTACTCGGCTCTGGCCGTAAACCTTGCTGCTGGGCAGGTTAATTTCAAGGCTTTGAAGAAACTTGGCTGTGGCCAAAATCAATAAAGCCTTGGAATTGCTTAAGTTGTTCAAATCTTTCCCGCCTAGCGATGACGTTTACTGAGATGGGTTCGCTCCCTGTTTGAGTGGTATAAAGGCAGGAGAGTCTACCTCATAGTGGTGGGTAAAGTCTTTCTTGATCTGGCAGTAGTGTGAATGGCCTAGCCATTTGCATATTACAGGTCTGTCTGAGTTCAATTATTTGCTGTTACAGTGGAAACATAAAGGTGATAACAGTAGGCTTATATTAACATAAAAATAATAGAGTAAAGACATGTAGTTCTCAGTCTATGATGAGAGGAAGGAGCATTGTTTAGCTGATAATTTCGCGGGTAGCGATTCACAAGGAGCAGGGTAAAAACACGAATGTTGACATGCGCACGGTCAATATAATATTCATGGATAGTTCAATTATTTGTGACGACAGTAATAGCATTGGTCAGAGATAATATTGCGCAATTAATTGGTAAATAATATTCTTAACATAAGACAAGGAAACAAATATAGGTTGAGGTTTTTGCACACCTCTTTTGCACACGGCACATTTGCCAAGTGAATAACATGGTTATATGAATCATTTGTTTCTGATAATAATAAGTGAACTGGTGTAGAGAACATCTTAGCAAAATTCATAGTGGCTAGTGGCCTCAAAGATAATAACAAAGATCATGTATTAATGAGTTCATAAAGGAAAAACATCCGTGCGGAGATATACACAAAGGTGGTGATGCGCACTAACTTACACACACTCGTTACTGATTTTGATAATTGTTAGGCGGAAGTATAGTTGAATTAATATCATACATGTTCAGAACAAATCACAGTAATTATTTAATAATTAGCCTTATAGATACAGCACGTATTCACAGTAATTTTACAGAGTACATGTTGGGAAATTAATGCATGGTTTCAGTAGGGTCATCAGGGTAATGTACATGATTCATTTGTTTCTTAACACCTTACGAGCGGCCTATGCGGTTTATTTATGTGTACCGCACAGCGGGGTGTTTTTAGCCAAAATAGGGCTGTTTACGTGATCATTTTCATGCCTAAATAAGACCCAGAACGTAAAACAAGTACCTATCCCTGAAAGGGCATAAACAGAGCTTTCGAATGACACCATAACGATCCTTGTATGATGGATAGTTTTCTTGCAATAACCGTGCAACGCGAGTGCAAAAAGCAGGTAATTCGGTACTTTCAGTACATAATTGAGTATGTAGCGAGTGAGAGAGGGAGGAGGGAGCTGAGATTTGTGTCAGTAGGTTCGCCGCGGTGGTCTGGAGCAGTCATACGCTTGCTAGTCTCCTGCCACCACTTGTCTCTCTCTCTCAGCCACATTACGTGCTGAAATTGCCACTCGAGTTATGTCGAGCGCCGCCACATAGTCCAGCTTTATTTAACTCGACTTATGTTGCTCGCCGCTAAATAAGGGTTAAACAGTACGCATTTTCTTCTCTTTGCGAAAATATAACTTTCCGCTTCTTATGAGTTGGTGATGGTGAGAATTGTTGGGGTTTCTCTTTCTCTGATTTCGTCGGACACTTGGTGGTTATTGTGTAGGAATTGGTTTTTACACCATACCCGAAAGAGGATTTGTGGAGCTCCGATCTTACTCTCAACCATCTGAACAATTTTACCAGCACACCTAAACTTCGTTAGATGCGGGAATAGCCTCCCGAAAATATCAAACCTGGTGTGGGCTTGAACACGGAACCTTTGGGTTGTGAGGCAGACACCTTACCAGTTAGACCAATAGAGATATCCCACTTGGCCTGGTCGGCTCGGGGTATTTCCGCATCTGATCTGTTTAGGCTAGCCTATTTTCACTGACTTTACACTACTTCACCTTCCGGGAAGCGAAGGCTCCGAACCGAGAGGAACGAACGGAGAGGAACAAGCCTGAGCCGAATCGACCGAGAGTCCGTCAGAGAGATGAACGGGAATGGTAAGTCAACTTCACTGAGCGGTGCACAACACGCACCGTGTGCTACACACACACACTAACGGCCCAGTTGGCAGCTCGCTTGGGCGGCTGGCAACTCCACAACCCAACCCAAGCGCATCTCACATACACTCCCCATGCTCTCCTATCCCCTTTCTTGTCCTGCAGGAATTGGTTTTTACACCATACCCGAAAGAGGATTTATGGAGCTTCGATCTTACTCTCAACCATCTGAACAATATTACCAGCACACCTAAACTTCGTTAGATGCGGGAATAGCCTCCCAAAAATATCAAGCCCCGGTGCGGGCTTGAACACGGAACCCTTGGGTTGTGAGGCAGACACCTTACCAGTTAGACCAATAAAGATATCCCACTTGGCCTGGTCGGCTCAGGGTATTTCCGCATCCGATCTGTTTAGGCTAGCCTATTTTCACTGAATTTACAATTGCTGCTACGCGACATTCATTTTCCTTCTCTGAAGAGGTGTACTTATAGTCCTATGTGGTGTGGCTCTTTTGGTTGGAGGTCTCTGGGCTGGGTGATGGACTGCAGGTTTAGTTGTTGGCGTGTGTGGTGTTTGATTTAGTCGCTCTTGTGGTGGGTGTCCAGCGGGTCGGCTTCCATCGTGGTTTGTTTTTGTCTCCCCTGAGGTTCCTGGTTTTCTGTGGGGCGTGGTGATAGATGTTTTCATGTGACTGACTTGTATAGGCTTCTCCTGTCTATGCCCTGCAGATGTAGGCTTCCCCGGTTGAGGTCTTGTATGTATCCTCTTCTTTGGTATTTTAAAACAGTTTCGTTTTCTACACAGCCTGACTACGACGAGGAAAGTGTGGGATTCCCTCGCCGGCTCTCTCAACTGGATTCAACTTACTGTGAAGTTGGGCTGGTTGAAAGTAAAGAGGTTAATCTTGGAGGGAAACAAATACTTTTCGCTCTTGCCGGCGGACAAGTTATGGCATATCCCAAAATTAATCCACAACTTACTAGCGGTCTGGGCGGGGCCAGATACATAGCATTCAATACTGATGTAGACTTATCCTCCTCCGATGGTGTGGGTCGATACCTATGCTTCAGGGACACTGGGCTGGGGTTATCAGTCAATCCTCGGACATCAGGGTCAAGGTCTGTGGTCCCGATTCAAAGATTTTCACATCAATGCAAAGGAGTTACTAGTTACCCTGTTTTTCCTTTAGGCTCACGGTTTGACTCTAGTGGGGAAGTCAATAGCCTATTGAATGGACAATCTGAATGCAGTCACATGCATTCAGAAACAAGGGTCAACGAGATCTCGAGTGTTGCTAAAGTTGTCGGAACGGATTTTTGTGTTGGCGAACAAGCTAGACATTTATCTACACGCATTCTTATCTGCCGGGTGTAGCCAATGTTTTGGCAGATGCTTTGTCTCAGAGACAGAGCACCCTAGTAGAATGGAGGCTCAAGCAAACCGTCTTTCAAAAGATGATTGTCGAGCCGTACCATCCACAAGTGGATATATTCGCGTCAGAGGAGAACCAAAGGCTTCCTCTCTTCCTCACTTGCCGGACGCGAACTCCGGCGGGAGGTCCAGATGCACTACCGGTGGACTGGAACAAATGGAATTCCATCTATCTATTTTTACCACCAGACGCTTCACTCGTGTGTCAAGTAGTTCACAAACTACGGGATTATCGAGGAATAGTCTCGCTGATCGCGCCCCTGTGGCCGGCCCAGGTGTGGTACTCCCAATTGTAGACGTTGTGCGTGAACCCGGTGTCGCTCCCGATCTCGTATTTCCAATTGGAGACAATTGGCAACCTAAAGACCTCGCTGACTTTTGCATTTTGGACATTCAAAGGGCCAAATGGTTAGTCCCTTAAGGAGAGAGTGTGACTAATAAATGTATTAATCAATACACTCTTTCCACCAGACGTCAGTACAAATCAAACTGGAAGGCGTTTACTACTTGGATAGTGGAAACTGATCAAACTGAAGGATCAGTATCATTAATTTTCAAATATCTTGATTATTTGTTTGAGCATAAACGATTGTCAGTAGTAACACTAAAGAATCACATGACAGCAATAAGAGTCCCCTTTTTTTTTACTTAACTGGGCTCTATGTACCGCCGGCGGAGGAGAAGGGTTTCATGCGTGCATGTTTAAAGCTTCGTCCACCACCACATCAGCTCATGCCTACCTGGTCACTTGACAAAGCCTTGTCATTACTAAATTCTCAGAAATATAGTCACAATCTTACTTTTGAATTGATCTTAAAGAAGGCTGTGTTCCTTATGGCCTTGGCTACAGGAAACCGGGTATCTGAGCTTGCGGCGATGAGCAACGAACCTAACTGTCTCAGGTTTGCCCGGCGCAATGTCAGTGTCCACATTGCTCCGCCGCCTACCTCTATTGCAAAGAACGAGCACAGTGATCATGTTTTTTCGGAATTTGACATTCCTGCACTCAAGAGGGGAGATTCTCACCCATTGCTGGGGGTGGACGACACGAGACAGAGTCCAAACAGAAACAACATTTAAGGTTACTATTCTCAAGGTCCGGGACCACTTTCGCGTTCCCTCGCCCGTTGCTCTGTCTCGTCGAGTAGGAGAAATATACAAGGGGAGGAGGATTCCTAGCCCCCTGCCCCCATAAATTATGCCCGGTGAAATCTCTAATGACTTATATCGGAGTTTCCCGTCCTAATCAACCGGGAGCTCTGAGGGTGAATCAGACAGGTAAACGCCTTACGAAGCGAAGCGGCACTTAGCAGCTTTATTAGTTGATGTATTACAGGAAAGCAACCCGGGAGCCGTGGGACGTGCTCACGATATAAGGAAATGGGCTTTGTCCCTTAGATTCTTAAAAAAACTATTCAATCACTGACATAGAACAGACGCACTTATGGGCATCCAATCACACCTTCCTAACGCGTTACCTGTCTGTCACCCTAGATAAACCACGTATGGGTCTGATGGTCTGGTGCTCTTTTTGATTATTTGTTAATTTTAAGGAGGAGGGGGTTGGGGGGGGGGCATATGATAGCTAAGACCCTCACCCCCGCCGGAACGTGGTAAGTGCGTACAAAAGCACTGTGATATGTATCACTTAAACACAGGTAATACTCTAGTTTAAGGAAATTTTGTTTTGTACCTGGTGTACATAATCAAATACCTTGTGATAATCATTATCCTAATGTTTCTCAGTTATGAGTAATAAAATATTTTTGTCATGGGGTATAAGAAAATATACTTCCCAAGAAATTTTATTTTACAACAGTTCCATATATGTATATATGCTAGTGAAATTGTTGGTACATATAAGATGTTTTATATGCAATACAACTGTTCTACAATCTCTATCCTAAAGATTTCAGAATATGATGTTCTACAGGTATATTTTTAAATGCGCTACCTGTACATTCTTTTATATTTTTATCGTATTTTACATACAAAATAAAGAACAGATTGAGCTCTATTTTTGGGTTTATGTTGATCCTATTTTCTATTAGTGGTTGGATATTTGTCACGAATGTCCCACTCCAGACTTGTGATATCAGGCATATTGTCAATGATGATGTATATTATAGGTTTGAGTCTCGAAGGGAAGAAGGAAAACCTAATATTTAGTAGTGGCCCCGGAATCATTGACGATTCCGGCCCTCCCTTCCATCCCCTTCCCATTCGTATTGATGTTTCTAAGTTATCTTGATATATCATTGAAGGAGGAATGACACGTCAACGTCTAGGGACAAACCCACGCTAGTAACATCCACACGATGGAAAGCATAGCAGATTTAGAGTATTGATACTTTTTCTTTTATTATTTTTTATTTTTTGTTTTTTTCGTAGTTGGCATCCGCTCATAATGACGATTCCGTAAAAAATTATAAGCGTACACTTACGATGTTTGGTCTCTAACGCTTTGGTGGCGGGTGTTTTGAACACTCCCCTTTGGGTTCAAAGAGTGCCATTAATGTTCAAGGCATATCGTCAATGATTCTGGGGCCACTACTAAATATTAGGTTTTCCTTCTTCCCTTCGGGACTCAAACCTATAATTCGTGGCCTTCGGGCTGCACGACACTTCTGCGGTGCGCTGCTTTTCCTTGCAGTGTTCATCCAGGTCAAGGGTCGTGGGGGACAGTTGGTCTTTCTGTCGATCGTCGCCGCTTCACCCTGAATGCGACCTATCTGCCCGGGCCTGTTGATCTTTGGGGCATGTGGCCTTATTCGCCCTTCTCGGGACGACCAGGTTGCCAGTGTTCCTGCCCTACTGGACTCCTCTTCCGGTAACACTGGTGGCGGTTACTGTATGTCTTTCTGCCTCCTGACACGCTCTGTACGTGCGCTGTCCTTCGTGGGCTGTGAGTATATCGTCGCCAAGTGTGCCAGTCCGCTCAACTGTGGCGATGGTGCTTGTGTCTCAAGCATCCACTTGAGACGTTTTGTTGCCTTCCATATAGTGGGTGTATTTTTGGATGGGTGGTTCCCATTTATTGATCGACGCATGTCCGTTTGCTCTGTCTGCGCTGGACTTCGGTTTCCAGGCCGCCTCTCGAGTCTATTTGGCATGGCTTCATTGCTAGGTTCACTAGTGCTAGCCTATCGGTTCTATCCGTTCCATTGGCATTCCCATGCCTTCCTTATTTATTTGTGTGCTGCCACTTCCTGACACCACTGTTGGGAACCCCTTATCTGCACTTAGGGGGCTTTTGGACACCTTCCTGGGGCTGCTGCTTCCTCTGCTGGTGATGGATTCCTCATGGCCAGCCTGCTTTCTGCTCCGGCCGCCTTCCCTATTGTTTTTTCAGCCGTTCACCATACCAGTTTTGGTACGATTGAAACACTGCTGCCTGCCTTCAGACCGGCTAGGTGGTTGTAAGGCTTGACAGGTCGGGGACTAGGCACACTGGCAGTGGGTTTTTCCTGTGCCACGTGTTTCCGGGCTATACCACTCACACTTTGGGTATCCTACTGCACTTGTTTTCCGCTCATATGCTGTGCCTGCCTGTTTTCTTTGTCATTACTCTCCTTGACATTGCCGGCACCAGTTTATGGTCTTTTTTGCCCATGTTTGTCTTCTCTCTCCGTGTCTGCGGGCAGACCAGGCCGACCTTGCGTCTTGCTCGGCTGGCAGTTGACCTGGATGGCATATTGTCCATCCTTGTACTGTAATGTTCCCCCATACTGTACTGATTTTTCCCTTCCCTACACAAACGTGTGTGTGTGTGTGGGGGGGGGGGGGGAGTGCTATATAAGAGTACAAGACTGAGGTATTATGTATAAACCTGTCTGTCTAGGCTTGATGACTATGGCTTACCACTAAGGTATATACCTCCATGTCATGTTCCGACTTACCGTCCATGTCTTTTGGTATGCCATGTCTTGTACCTCTGACTAGGTCTTCACTGTTCTGTCATAGCCTGCTCTGTCATCTTTAGGATACATAAATATAGAAAATGGGGATATTTTCCTTTCGGTATACTGTCATGTACCTGTATTCATGGTCTTGTATATATCCATTCCTGTCCATATGCTCCATATGTCAAGGCCTCTATGACTTACTCTACCCTGCATGCCTTCCGGGTGGGGGGGAAAGGTAGTTGTAAAATGACTAAGGGTTATAATATAACCCTTAGTAATTTTACAATTACTGACAGGTACATATATGTTATATTATAACATATATGTACCTGTCAGTCAAGGCTTCCCATGACGTTTTACAAATACATATACTATACCTGTATATCAGGTATACCTAGGCCTCATAACCATGACTTATGGTTAAAGTATGTGATATTATGTCATAGCCTACTCTCCCTACAACTTCACTGTATGTGTGCATTCATTGTCATTGCACTGTTCTATGCATTGTCCTACATACTTGCCTGTATATATGTGACATTTTTTAATTGGCACTTGTAACTGGATTTTTCTTAATATGCACCAGCCAGTTACACTCTTTTTCATAAAACTCCCTGGTTTATATGTGTCTTTTCTTTTGCATTTATTACTATAGCTTGTTATTTGTAGCTTGGATGTCCACCTCCGATCAAGCACTACTTGGATAACATAGAGGCTACTACTAAATTGTAAGGTTTGACGACCTCCCACCAAATCAAATAAGGAAAACCTCTTATTTGGTAGTAGCCTCGGAGTATCGTCAGAGTATCACACCCTCGCGCCGAACCCCTGCCCATCCAATTTAGTCTGATTACTTGATACCTTGATACCGACTATAAGGTAGGCGCAGGTACGGTCGCGCTGATAAGTCATGTCCCAGCTGTCATTATGTTTGGCTTGCCCTGTGCTGTATTAATGTCTGTCAGATGTTGAATAAGGTGGGTAAGTGTAGGAACATGTTTGTATATTTCACTCGGTATGAAGAAATGAAGCTTAGATATTACTGATAGCAATTATTGATCAAAACATACTTGGTGCCGAGACATCACTTATTAGCGTGATTGTACCTTGGGGGTTCACACATGCACCAGGAGGGCCTAGAGTAAATGGGCAACAATTATAAACTTTTTCTTTCTACTCTACACCATATTTTACCTTTTTTCGCTTCAAATAGCTAGTGGTCTCGGAGTGTGTACAACGTACCCTAGTAGAGAATTGAGGCACATCTCTAGAAGATATTAGTTAATCGCATAAGTGATTTCCGATAAATCGGCTGCTCCTGGGGCGGGATTTACTAACGATCGTAGCGTACGATCATCACAGGTGTATTCACGAACGCATCGTTGGGCTCCCTTACGCTAAGGCGCCTCTTGACCAATCAGGCGCTTGGCCACTCACTGAGCTTAAGTCATTTTGTAAATAAACAATACTCACCCACATGACCGAAGTGCCAAGAAGAACCTAATATAATTTAATTTAGGAACCTTTTATTGTTTAGCATGGCTAATTCGATCCACCACAACCAACAGGAAGAGGAATAGAGTGTCTTGTGAATTGATGATAAGAAATTAGCCTAGCTAGGCTACAGGGAAGCCTGTTAGTGGCCCAAGTTAAAGGATTTCTGACGGATTGATCATTGATAATCATCTGTTAGGCTAGTTGGGAAATTAGCGTATTATTTATACCTTAACCACAGTATATTGTTCTACTTTACCATGTCTACACCTAGACAGGGCTAGCCAAACCATGCCAGACTTTACTATGTTTAGGCCTATGCCTACACAGGCAGTTCTAGCTAGTGACCCTTTAGATATTAATAGTTGACCAGTCTCTTCTCACTATAGGATCTCTAGTTCTAGCCAAGCCAAAATTGCACACTTAGCCTAGGCCTAATTTTCAAAATAGGCCTAGAGTAATATTTTTGTATTCACAATACCTCAAGGCCTAGCCTACTATACCTACATTTTAAAAATATAGGCCTAGGCCTAGGCTATATATATTTTATTTTTTGGCTATAGCCTAGGCTATAGTCTAGGGTAATTATTTTTTTATTCATAACACCTCCATTTTTGTTGAGGGGGCAAAGCCCCCCTCAACCCATTATTGTATCCCACAGTTGGTGACAAAATTTACCCAACATCTGGCCATGGGATACAATAATGGGGTGAGGGAGGCTTAGACCCACCCTACCCCTCACGACATTGTCATTATCATATATTTTACCAGCAGGGGCAAATAACAGCAGTCAAATTAGATGCGAATATAACAGAGAGTGCGACTATGTAAACAAAACGGACGGTACACCCGCTAACACAACTCTTACCTTGGTAAGGGTGGTGTTAGCGGGCATGCTGTCCTCCTTGTTTAGATGAAGTTGCAGGCTCGGTTATGTTCGCGTCTAATTTGACTGCATTTAATTACAAAATTATCCCACGGCCAGCTGTTATTTGCCCCCCTGCTGGAAATATATATGGTGATGACAATAAGTCATGGGGGATGAGGTGGGTAAAGCCCCCTCAACCTATTACCCAACAGTTGGCCTTGGGATATAATGATAGGTTGAGGGGGGCTTTGTCCCCCTCACCTCCCATGACTTATTGCCATCATCAAATATATTACCAGCATGGGACTAATAACAGCTAGTTAACCCAGGCAGTGCGGCAAGACTTATATAAGGCCTACCGGTGGGCTGCGGGAAGCCTTATATAATCCAAGGCCTAAAAAAAACCCATTTAAACCAGCCCAGTATCAATTTTGTTTTTTTATTTATTTGTTTGTTTTTTGTATTGCCCCTTGGCCATGGCAAATATCACTCCTCCACATCCCCTCCTCCCCCCCCCCCCCCTTCAATTATCACCTATTCTCCCTGTTATTCCCTTATTCTTAGGTATATTTTCGTGCTAACATTAGCGAGTTGCTAGCAGGGCGTCGTCATCTGTGCTACCAAGCGTGGGAAAGAGCGAGCGAGAGCGAGCGAGAGAGAGAGAGAGAGAGAGAGAGAGAGAGAGAGAGAGTATCGCGCGACAGTGTCTCTCCAGACGTGGGGAGGAGTGGAAGAGTGGGAGGCTGGCTGATTACAACTCCCGGCCTCTATTGCCGATTTTGACCAGCCAAACGCTGTTTCCACTTGTTTTATTGCTGTAACAGGTTAATATCTTCATAATCAACGTAAAATAGGCGCATATGGATAAGTATTAATGATATTTATGGTACGATGATGATTTGAGTGAAGAAAACAGCCTAAATACCTCCGCACAGGGAGGGGTGGCCACTACCCCTCCTGCACACTTCTTAGGTTAACAATGAGGACGGTACACCTGCAAACACCATCTTTACCTTCTAGGCTTCTACTTTACCATGCTTAGGCTACACCAAGCTAGACATTGCTAGCCTAACCAAAATACCATACGTAGGCCTAACTTTTCTAGCCTAAATAGCCCTAACTTTTTCAAAATAAACCTTGGTTATAGCCTAGGCTAGGCTAAACAAAAATATTCACAACACCATATAGGCTAGCCTATTATTTATTTTTTTAGGCTAGGCCTAAGGGTAATTCTTTTCATAATTTTTTTCCTGTGATACTTTCAAATTTGTTGAGGAAATTGGCTACCCTTATCTAACCCAGCTAGGCATTGCTAGCCTAACCAAAATACCATACATAGGCCTAACTTTTCTAGCCTAAATAGCCCTAACTTTAAAAAAAAAAAAACTAGGTTATAGGCTAGGCCTAGGCTAGGCTAAACAAAATTATTCACAACACCAATTTTTATTTGTTTGTTTTTTAGGCTAGGCCTAGGGTAATTCTTTTCATCATTTTGTTCCTGTGATACTTTCAAATTTGTTGAGGAATAGGCTACCCTAATCTAACTCAGAGGTGGTGGGGAGTTGGAATAAAACATTTCCGCAATAAATGAGGGTTAAAATCTACTAATGGTAGGCTACGTGTTGTCGCAGCACATGAATTTGTGCATCAATTAACCTTGACTAGGTCTAGGCTGGCATATGTAGGCTATTCATAGCTTAATTCGGCCTGTCATAAGACATTAAGGATACAAATATATTCATACTTTGTATTAAATGCCTTAACCCCTTGGTTGAGGCTATGTTTGGGCTAGTTAGGGCATATTCAGGCACTCCTGAATGATAAATCAAGCATCTGCATTAAATGAAGTGTATTCTGCCGAAAACTAGGCGAAAATAGCTTCAAAATGAGACCAGAACGGGCCCCGTACGTGGTCTGGTTCACCCGCAGTGGTGTCAGTGAAACGCGGGAAACCCGCTATTTGGTAGCACTCGCTCGCTTGGCTACACTGTTGTGAGACAGAGAAAGACCCGCGCGAGACACAGTCAACCTCAGTGAGCCGCTCGCTGCTCTGAGGGTCGGAGGTGGGCCCCTCACGCTCCCGCTCACTGACACTCGATTTTTATGGTTTTTACAGGCTTTTAAAGCCTGGAAATTGCTGTAACTTGCCAGGACGTTCCAGAACGTCGCCCGCAACGAAAGAGTTAATGGTGTTGTAAACACAAGTTAACAATCATATTGCGCTATTATTGCCTCAATAATGACTTAGTGTGTCATACAGAGCTATACTGCAGACGAATTTGTTATGGTCGCGGGTTGTGTTATCGATATTTGTGTACCTATATCCGGGTCAAATTCATGTAAGGGTGGTCCGGACCACCCTTTGCGAAAGGGGCTTCCTACGATCAAAGATGGCCGCTACGACGCTTCGTGAATACCAGCGTTGAGTCGTAAGGGAACGGTAAGGGAGTTTTCGGATCGTACGACCGTTCGTGAATCCACCTCCTGGAGCGGGTGAGATTATACTTAATATAAAGCACTACGTTGGATACTCCGAGACTACTACCAAACAAGAGGTTTTCCTTATTTGGTTTGGTGGGAGGTCGTCAAACCTCCCAATTTAGAATATGAATTTAATGACGATATTTATAATTATTCTTTCTAAATTCAGAAGATCTTCTCCAGAGTAGAAAATACGTCTCATAGGCAAGAGGAATAAAACTACGCCAAATATTTCCTTCTGTAAAGTACATATTGACTTCTTGATTTTGGAGACCACTAAGCAATTTTATAAGTTCAGGAAAGGCCTTCCAAATTTAAAGAGTAAATTTTTGGCATACATGCTTCAAGTGACAATTAAAATAATATTGAGAAGCGTAAATAAGTAAATGTATGCCAATCAAAGTACCAATATGAGGATATACCTTTACACTTACACTTAGTTACACTTAGTTGTATTCCGTCCGTTAGTGACACAGTTGAGCTGGGTCTCCACTGCGACCAGGCAGCTCCCTTTCTTCCACTCTCCATTCCAGAAGTCGGTTGGAGTTGGTGCTGGGGTATCCTGGTGTTGGTGGCCGGTCCGGTATTTTGGCCAGCCACATGTCCAAGTGTTTCTTGAAGGTGTCTGGAGACACCCCGGTCATGTTCCTGAGAGGGGCTGGTATACAGTTGAACAGTCTGGTTCCATTGTATGTAAAGCTGTGATGGATCAGGGATTTGATTTTTTGTGTTGATCCCGGCGTAGTCCTCACATAGCACAGCCTCCCTCGCCTTTGGTGCTGAGTCTCTTGGATGTTTGGGTTTGGTACCTTTTTTTCCAAAATCTTCCAGACGTAGATGATGATGTATCTCTCCCTACGTCTTTGAAGTGAGTACAGCTGCAGCTCCTTAAGTCTCTCCCAGTAGTTAAAGTGTTGAAACCCATGGATTTTACTGGTGAATGTCCTCTGGGTGGCTTCAATTTCTGTTATTTCTCCTACTTTTTGGGGAGACCAGAGCTGGGAGCAGTACTCCAGTCGTGGTAGGACCAGTGACTTCCACAGTGTTAGCATACACCTCTCATTTCTTGTGTGGAAGGTTCTCAGGATCCAGCCTGCTATTTGTTTTGCTGTTGTTGTGGCTTTGGTAATATGCTGGGAAAAAGTGGCGTCACTGCTCATATTTCCTCCCAAGTCCTTCACTGTGTCCTTGGCGGTAATTTCTTGCTGTCCACTTTTGTAGTTGGTGTCGTTTTGTAGTGCTCTCTTGTTCCCGTACCTTAGAAGCTCGAACTTGTCTCCGTTTAGGGCCATGTTGTTTTCTTCTGCCCACTTCAGGATTTTGTTCAAGTCTTGTTGTAGTAGCTGAGCATCATGTTGTGAGGTGATTTTCTTCATGAGTCTGGTGTCGTCTGCAAACGATGTGGCTGTTGAGTGTTCCAGGTCCCTGTCGATGTCTCCTATCATGATGAGGAATAGGAGAGGTCCCAGTACTGATCCTTGTGGTACTCCGCTGATGACCCCTCCTGCTTCTGATAGGCTTCCTTGAACCGTGACTCTTTGTTTTCTGTTGGTGATGAAGCTGTGGAGCCATCTTCCAAGGTCTCCCCCTATTCCCAGTGATTTGAGTTTATGTAGAAGGATCCCATGGTCCACCTTGTCAAAAGCTTTGGCGAAATCTAGATATATGACGTCTACATTTTCTCCGTCTTGAATATCCTGTAGGATTTTGTCGTAGTGTGATAGTAGTTGTGAGAGGCAGGAGCGGCCTTTTCTAAAGCCATGTTGCCCCTCGTTGAACGCCTCATTATCTTCCAGGAAGCTGACCATCTTAGCTCTTATTGTTCTTTCTATGATTTTAATAAGGTGTGACGTCAGCACCACTGGTCTGTAATTTTTGGCTATGCCTTTACTACCCCCTTTGTGTACACCTCCAGGATCCAGGCACACTGGAGGAAGTTGCTCTATATTTAACCTTAAGTAATGATTTCAGGTCTGCTACTCTACAGAATTAGCATACCGGTACTGATCCTCATAGTGCAGTACAGTACCGATATTCCTATACTGTACTGTAGCAACATACTGTACCGGAAGCTAAATGATGTGAGGCATGGTACTGTACACAATTAGGACAGTGGTTTTGGTAACACAGTAGTTTGATGACCACTGTTTTTGGTTGAGGCAGTGCTGTGAACTACATGATAGCAAGCTGGGTATTATTTAATTTCTTTTTATTTTATGTAGCCTATGTACAGTAGCTTATATATATTTATATATATTTATGTTACTGTAAGGTATATATGGACCCCAGTATGGTCCCCTCTGTACTGTGTGAGTCTGAAATAAAGTATTATTATTATTATTATTATTATTGGTGTGACATTACCTTCTTTTAGGGATTGTGGTACATATCCAGTTTGGAGGGACTTGCTCCACAGCAGTTTTAGAGGCAGGGCTAGCTGATGTTTGCAGTTTTTTAGCAGTTGGGCATGAAAGCCGTCTGGTCCTGCTGCAGAGTTTGGTCCAATCTTGTCGATGGCTGCAATTATGTCCTCTGTTGATACTGTTACCGAGGAGAGTTGATGTGGTGTCTCTGGAGCGTTGCCAAAGAAAGTCGTTGCATTCTCGATTTTCTTGTCTTCATTTGGCGGGCTGAAGACACTTTCATACTGCTGTTTGAGTATCTTGGCCATTTCGGTTGGGTCACTCTCAAGTTCGCCCGTAGGTTTTGCAAGTGGTCCTATTGTTGTGGTGTTCCTGAGTCTCCTTTTTGCATATGCATAGAAGAATTTGCTATTTACTCGTATGTTTGCAACTGCTTGTAGTTCTTCGCGTGTTCTTTGCTCTTGGTGTGACTGGATGAGTTTACGTTCAACTTCATCAAGCTCTTCTTGTAGTTTGGTGATATTGTGCGCATAGCTGGTCTTCCTTTGCTTGGCTCTCAAGTACGTCCTTTTCTTCATTAGTATTTTTCTATCTCTGGGAATCTGCTTGATCTGCTTCCTGCTTGATTTGGGTGGTATGGTGTTTTTACAGGTCTCCAGGCATTGTTGCTGGAGGATACTGAGAGTTTCGTCGACGTTTTTATCTTCGAATAGTGCCCTCCAATCAGTTCCTGCCAGTTCTGCTCTCAGTCTGTCCCAGTCTATATCTTTGCTGTAGAAGTTGAGATCTTTCAGAGAGGTGCAGGGTATTTGGCTTGATTCCTGTTGACATCTTCTTGGTGGTGTGGCGGTTGGTGTGGGGGTTCTAACTTTGATGAGGCTGTGGTCGGACATTATAGTTTTTACAGTTTCGTACGAGTGTACCAGGTCGAAGTTGTTGCCAAATATTAAGTCCAGTGTGTTGTTGCCTCTTGTAGGTTCCTCGATGTATTGCTTCATGTATGCAGTGTCCATGATAGTCATTAGCTCCTTGGCTTGCTGTTTTTCCTCCCTGGTTCCTCCATCTATTTTCATGGTTGCCCAATTGATGATGGGCAGGTTGAAGTCTCCTGTGATGATGACATCTGTAGCGGGAGTTGGAAGATTTTGTAGGAGTGATTGTATTTTCTCTGTGACCTCCTTGAAAATTTCCCCTGTGGTGTTTGGAGGTCGATACAAAATTATGATGAGCATGTCGGTTTGTCTTATGTGTACTGCTAGTAGCTCTGTAGTGCCGTTTGAGAATGCAACTAAAGTTTCGGTATTTGCAGCCATATCCTCCCTTAGGTAGAGTGCTACTCCTCCGTGGCTTCTGTCCTCTCTGTCGGCTCTGAATAGAGTGAAATTATGGATATTGATCTCTGCATCCAAAATGTTTTCGTTCAGGTGTGTTTCTGTGAGGGCTAGAAAAATTGAGTTGTCTTCCTCTGCAATTTCTCCCAACATAGGGACTTTACATTGATTGTTTCGTGGGTAAAGTCCTCTGATGTTGCCCACAACAAAACTAGTTAGTGGTAGTTGCACCTTCCTCTGTGGTTCATGTCTGGCCCCTCGGTTTGGGCTAGGAATCTCTCCATTATCACTTGAGACCGTTTTTCCACTTCCAGAAGACGTCCCATTACTACCTCTAAAAAAGCACCTTGGTCGGGCATAGCCGTGTGTACCGCTGTTGGTCTGGCCTTGTGAGTTTGCTGGATGGTTGGCCAGCTTCTGAGGGCATTGCGTTGGCTTTCTATTTTTTCCTCATATGTTGGTGTGTAAGCAAATTCCCTTTGAATGTGTCCTGTAGCGTGTTCCCTTGGTCTGTTGACGTTGTTTCTTGGCGTCAGTATTTTGGTTCCCTTGATGTGTGGAAGATTGCAGTCTCTCATAGTACATGCCCTTTTGTTGAGTGAGATTCTGCATACATATGGGTGGTAGTCGATGCATTTCCATCCACGCTTGCAACCTATTCTTTCATCCCGCCCGTGCTTCATGAATTTTGCACATATTTTTGGGTGGTCTTGTTTGCATCCCCTGCCCACTACTCCGTATCGGCATTCATTTCTTAGGTAGAAATTGCATACTTCTATTCTTTTCCTCCTAATATCGGTGCCCCTGTAATCAGCTCTGGGCCTAGGTCTCCATGAATTTGTATTTACAGCACTAACCTCCGGTGTTCTACTGTATGTAGGAGCATTTTGGCCGCATCCGTTGCATGTGGGGTGTGTGCTCGTTGGGGTCCCCGACCTCACCTGTCTTGCTGCATTTTGAGGGGGCTCTGCCGTGTCTGCTAGTGTTGCGGTGGGGGGGCTATGTGCATCTGGCATTGTGATGCTAATATTTCCTGGTGTGTTCCCCATCCCTAGATCTAGGCCTATAGCCACGTTTGGTATGTTACTGGTATGGGGGTTGTCACCGTCACTCTTGCCTAAGGGTACTTCTGGGCTTATGGGTAGGCCTTGGCCTAGGTCAGTGTCCCCAGTTAATTCCTTGGTTGTTGGAGTAGGCCTATTGTCAGCTGGCGTGTTGGTGACATCTTTGTTGCTCTGGGGCTGAACATGGATTTTTCTTACCTTACTTATCGCTCCAGATTTGGTTATTCGTTCCTTGTGTTGGAGAACGGCTGCTTCTGCCTCGGCCACCCACTCACCTTTTGTGTCAAGCTTTGTTAGGCAGCATGTTTTGCACATGAATTTCCTTGCCGTTTTTGCATAGTTGAGAATTTGATAGGCAGGGAGTTCTGTGCAAAAATAGTGCAGCCAATCCTGGCAGTAGTTGCATTGGATTGCATTTTTTTCACCTGCGAACTTGATTCCGCAGTCGGGGCACTCTGGGTCGGGTTTGTTTTGATCCCCGGCCATTGTTGGCGTCATGTTCTTAGTCACTGTTTTTTTTTTTTTTTTCTCTTATTTTCACTTCAATCCTTCTGTTTCGGTCTTTGCTTCTTGTATATGTGCACTCACTAAGTGTTTATGTAGGTTATTCTGTCTTTGGTAATCACCGATTGCACTTTCTTTACGAGAAACACTTGATAATGTATGGAGCTACAGTGTGACGTGGCCTTGACCTTGAGGTGACCTATGGAGGTCATAGGTCATATACGTTTTTAATGAAAATGGACCACATACCACACAGACCATTTATTTTTCTATGTGTATGACGGAGACATACACAGCAGCAAAGCCGTCTGTGTCCCCACAACATTGGAAAAGAATAGAAACAAATTCAAGGTACGTTAGAGTCAACATGTCTGAACATGCGTAGCTTGAAGCAGTTTAAATCATAAGATGAGGGAAAGATAGATTGAGGGACAGAGTTCCAGAATTTACTGTTGAGTGGAAGAAAGAGTGGAAAATCGGTTCACTCTTGGCTTAGCAAGTTGGACATAATATGGGTGGGTTGTGTTAAAAGGCGGCTGTAACCCATGGAGTGTATTAAGGGGTGCCACCTACTCTCCGTAAGGAACGAGGTATACACTGAGGAAGCTCTGAAGAACACTTATTATTTACTGAATACTACACTAATGCCTGCTTTAAATTGATATTAACTATTTTGTTCTCAATTTGTTTACAATATTATTATCAAAAGTAATTTATTATAATGCAAGCAGGAAAATACATTTCATGCTCTTTTTGTATTTGAATGTTCAGTAATCTTTACATTCATGGTTATTTTTCTAACCAGTTAACAAGCAATAAGAATGAGAAGTACGAGTAATTGGCTATCCTTTATGGTACAATTAGTTTGTCTTCCAAATATCATAGATCTGTAGTATAAAAAAGATAAATACAGTATCATGTGATAGTTTAACTGCCGTATATATATATTTTTTTTTTAATAGATGTTGCTAATCGCAAGTTAAACAACAGGAACAAATAACTACGAAAGACGAAAGACGCAGAAAATCCAGCTTGGAGAATTAAAAATTGAAATATAGATTAAAGTTAATTGATTGACTTAATCGATTATTACTTCTAAAATTAACTTAACTTAGTTGGCAAGACACCCACATTGAATTAACTTAACTAGTTAATTTATCCAGTTAATCGACCCAACTCTGATATACAGTATATATATATATATATATATATATATATATGTATATACAGAGAGAGAGAGAGAGAGATCACGCCAGGAATATTCATTTACAGGTGTAAATTGATGGAAGACTTATGAGGGACACGGGCTGGACTAATGACATCGATCAAATCACACCGAGACACAGATTTGTTTGTCTATATTACTTTCTTGTATAAGGCAGCATATAATATTTGATGAAAACTCACTAATCCATAAAGAGAACCAGTAAATAAAGTTGGTATCTGAAATTTGGTTCTCATGATATACTCCTAATTGTCATATATAAGATAAACACATTGTGAGCTATTTAGTAGAACCATGGACAATTTATCGCTCTGAAAAGCATTTGGCTTATCAATTTGTGATAATGTCAAGGGAAAACTGTTTAGAATGTTCACAAATAAATCAACTCGCTTCTTGTTATCAATTGCCTATATAATCTGGTCACAACCAGTGTTGTGGTTGTTATAGGTAATGATGAAAACAATGATGTGAGGCAAGAAAGAAGTTTAATGCAGACATAACAGAGTTGTTGGAGAAGGTTATGTATATGATAGTGTGACTGACACAGGAATATACCAGTGTTGTTGTTGGTGATGGTGTTGTAGTTCATGGTGTCAGTGATATAAGGACATAACAGTGTTGTTGTTGGTGATGGTGTTGTAGTTCATGGTGTCAGTGATATAAGGACATAACAGTGTTGTTGTTGGTGATGGTGTAGCTCTTTGTGGGGTGAAACAGGAATATACTGTACCTATGAAAGTGTTGCTGTTAGTGTTGAAGACCATGGTGTCAGTGAGACAGGGACATATCAGTGTTGTTGTTGGTAGTGTTGTTATAGTCCATGGTGTGGTGTGGGTTGTTACTGGTTGTGTTGGTGTTGTAGTTCATGGTGTGACTGATAGAGACGCATACCAATGTTGTTGTTGTTGTTATTCATCAGGCTGTCTGACCGAACAGCCCCAAGGTCTGTTGTTGGTGGTGGTGGTGGTGGTGGTGTTGTACTTCTTGGCGTGAGTGAGACAGGGACATGCCAGTGAGGTTGCTATTTTTGCTGTTTGTGTTACACTCCATAGAGTGAGGGGCATAGGGACATACCAGTGGTGTTGTTAGTGTTGTTGTTCTTAATGTAGTATTTCATGGCGTGAGAGGGGCAGGAAATACCAGTAGTATTGTTGTTGTTGTTGGTGTAGTATTTCATGATGTAAGAGGGACAGGGACATACCAGTAGTGTTGTTGTTGTTGGTGGTGGTGTTGTACTCCAAGGTGTGGTTGAGACATGGAGCTAAGGTAGAGGCCGAGTCTGTACCTCCCACCATAACCACAATAGCCACGGACAGGTTGATGCGCACCATGTACAAGTTCACGAACCCGAAAAACGACATCATTGCTAAAACCATCCTCGCAGGCAACCATCCTGGGGGGAAGGACACAGGACACAGCTGTTTCAGATGACTTTGCAGAAAAGGCTAACACTAAAAGGAAGAAGTGGATCAATGAAGAGATGGATGTAAGGAGTTAATCTTTCTTTTCTTATATTTTATTCCCTTTACAATCTGAGATAAGTTCATTAGATTCAGCTTAATGAAGATCACTACATATGTGGTTACCTTTTTTTCCTAATTTCTGCTATATAAAAATTCCTGGATCTCCCATAATTTTAATTTATAAATTATAATTTTATTTGACATAATTATACGGTATAGTAATTTGTATGTATTCTATGTTACCAATACCTATATTTGCACATCAAACAGTATAAGAGGGTCACATGTTTTCATTGAGTGACTCTACCTCTGTATTCAAGTCCGGTAATCCGGCACCTCAGAAAAGGCAGTCACACCAACAATTATTATTATTATTATCATTATTATTATTATTATTTTTCGATGGGTTGGTATAGCAGTCTGGTATCTGGTACAGGTTGTTATGTTATGTGTTATGATTGATGCTGTATATCCGTCTGCTACATATGAACACGCAGGATTATATGTAAATATCATTAATAATTCTGGTCATAATCAAAGTGAATATAATCGGGAAATTGAGTTGATTATGTTGTATAATTTGATGTTGCAAAGGATACATCACCGCTATAATTGTTCGTCTGACAGACACCGTCCTAATAGAGAAGGAGGCTCACAGGTAGCATGAGAGAAGGAATACACAGTAATAGCTGGAGACACAGAATAGATAATGAATTAATACTACCAATGTACAGTATTTATCGTTACAATACAGTCAGCATAAAACAAAATCTCTATTAAGTAGAGTCATGTAATTTATCATGGAATACTCCTACACTTTTATTGTTGTACATGGATTTTTCAACTCTTGATTTTTATATGTAACTGGATTTTTCAACTCTTATTATTTATATAATGTCAGTATTTCAATTTCATCTTTATTTCCTTATTTCATATTTTGAAATGCCTCTGCCACCAAGTAAATGACTTTGCGAATTTCACATGTTATTAAAAGCATTACAACCACTTACAGTACATCCTAATGCTGTCTCGAGTCGGCCATCCCCAGCTATGGGGTATAATTATGTGCCTGAGACTATACATACATACATACATACATACATACATACATACAAGACATGTAGCCACTGCACTTGATATGGCAACTCCTTTATAACGTCAATGATGGATCTGTCATGTATATAATAATATTAACTACTATTCTACAGGCAATATTGACATGCTTCATTACCGTTGACATTTCTTTTCTTTTTGAAGGAAAGGGATAGGGAAAAAGTGAGTTGCCTATGATGGAGCATGCTATACATACTTTATATACTGTATACACCAATAACTATGATGGAGCATGCTATACATACTTTATATACTGTATACACCAACAACTATGATGGAGCATGCTATACATACTTTATATACTGTATACACCAACAACTATGATGGAGCATGCTATACATACTTTATATACTGTATACACCAACAACTATGATGGAGCATGCTATACATACTTTATATACTGTATACACCAACAACTATGATGGAGCATGCTATACATACTTTATATACTGTATACACCAACAACTATGATGGAGCATGCTATACATACTTTATATACTGTATACACCAACAACTATGATGGAGCATGCTATACATACTTTATATACTGTATACACCAACAACTATGATGGAGCATGCTATACATACTTTATATACTGTATACACCAACAACTATGATGGAGCATGCTATACATACTTTATATACTGTATACACCAACAACTATGATGGAGCATGCTATACATACTTTATATACTGTATACACCAACGACTATGATGGAGCATGCTATACATACTTTATATACTGTATACACCAACGACTATGATGGAGCATGCTATACATACTTTATATACTGTATACACCAACAACTATGATGGAGCATGCTATACATTTTATATACTGTATACACCAACAACTATGATGGAGCATGCTATTCATATTTTATATACTGTATACACCAACAACTATGATGGAGCATGCTATACATACTTTATATACTGTATACACCAACAACTATGATGGAGCATGCTATACATACTTTATATACTGTATACACCAACAACTATGATGGAGCATGCTATACATACTTTATATACTGTATACACCAACAACTATGATGGAGCATGCTATACATACTTTATATACTGTATACACCAACAACTATGATGGAGCATGCTATACATACTTTATATACTGTATACACCAACAACTATGATGGAGCATGCTATACATACTTTATATACTGTATACACCAACAACTATGATGGAGCATGCTATACATACTTTATATACTGTATACACCAACAACTATGATGGAGCATGCTATACATACTTTATATACTGTATACACCAACAACTATGATGGAGCATGCTATACATACTTTATATACTGTATACACCAACAACTATGATGGAGCATGCTATACATACTTTATATACTGTATACACCAACAACTATGATGGAGCATGCTATACATACTTTATATACTGTATACACCAACAACTATGATGGAGCATGCTATACATACTTTATATACTGTATACACCAACAACTATGATGGAGCATGCTATACATACTTTATATACTGTATACACCAACAACTATGATGGAGCATGCTATACATACTTTATATACTGTATACACCAACAACTATGATGGAGCATGCTATACATACTTTATATACTGTATACACCAACAACTATGATGGAGCATGCTATACATACTTTATATACTGTGTACACCAACTACTATGATGGAGCATGCTATACATACTTTATATACTGTATACACCAACAACTATGATGGAGCATGCTATACATACTTTATATACTGTATACACCAACAACTATGATGGAGCATGCTATACATACTTTATATACTGTATACACCAACACTATGATGGAGCATGCTATACATACTTTATATACTGTATACACCAACAACTATGATGGAGCATGCTATACATACTTTAATAGTGTATACACCAACAACTATGATGGAGCATGCTATACATACTTTATATACTGTATACACCAACAACTATGATGGAGCATGCTATACATACTTTATATACTGTATACACCAACAACTATGATGGAGCATGCTATACATACTTTATATACTGTATACACCAACAACTATGATGGAGCATGCTATACATACTTTATATACTGTATACACCAACAACTATGATGGAGCATGCTATACATACTTTATATACTGTATACACCAACAACTATGATGGAGCATGCTATACATACTTTATATACTGTATACACCAACGACTATGATGGAGCATGCTATACATACTTTATATACTGTATACACCAACAACTATGATGGAGCATGCTATACATACTTTATATACTGTATACACCAACAACTATGATGGAGCATGCTATACATACTTTATATACTGTATACACCAACAACTATGATGGAGCATGCTATACATACTTTATATACTGTATACACCAACAACTATGATGGAGCATGCTATACATACTTTATATACTGTATACACCAACAACTATGATGGAGCATGCTATACATACTTTATATACTGTATACACCAACAACTATGATGGAGCATGCTATACATACTTTATATACTGTATACACCAACAACTATGATGGAGCATGCTATACATACTTTATATACTGTATACACCAACAACTATGATGGAGCATGCTATACATACTTTATATACTGTATACACCAACAACTATGATGGAGCATGCTATACATACTTTATATACTGTATACACCAACAACTATGATGGAGCATGCTATACATACTTTATATACTGTATACACCAACAACTATGATGGAGCATGCTATACATACTTTATATACTGTATACACCAACAACTATGATGGAGCATGCTATACATACTTTATATACTGTATACACCAACAACTATGATGGAGCATGCTATACATACTTTATATACTGTATACACCAACAACTATGATGGAGCATGCTATACATACTTTATATACTGTATACACCAACAACTATGATGGAGCATGCTATACATACTTTATATACTGTATACATGAATACTGTATACACCAACAACTATGATGGAGCATGCTATACATACTTTATACAGTATACTGTATACACCAACAACTATGATGGAGCATGCTATACATACTTTATATACTGTATACACCAACAACTATGATGGAGCATGCTATACATACTTTATATACTGTATACACCAACAACTATGATGGAGCATGCTATACATACTTTATATACTGTATACACCAACAACTATGATGGAGCATGCTATACATACTTTATATACTGTATACACCAACAACTATGATGGAGCATGCTATACATACTTTATATACTGTATACACCAACAACTATGATGGAGCATGCTATACATACTTTATATACTGTATACACCAACAACTATGATGGAGCATGCTATACATACTTTATATACTGTATACACCAACAACTATGATGGAGCATGCTATACATACTTTATATACTGTATACACCAACAAC
The DNA here is from genome assembly GCA_032716605.1 of Paralithodes platypus. Classification (NCBI taxonomy): domain Eukaryota; kingdom Metazoa; phylum Arthropoda; class Malacostraca; order Decapoda; family Lithodidae; genus Paralithodes; species Paralithodes platypus. The sequence continues at coordinate 24,379,369 of CM064491.1, read as the reverse complement.
TATGATGGAGCATGCTATACATACTTTATATACTGTATACACCAACAACTATGATGGAGCATGCTATACATACTTTATATACTGTATACACCAACAACTATGATGGAGCATGCTATACATACTTTATATACTGTATACACCAACAACTATGATGGAGCATGCTATACATACTTTATATACTGTATACACCAACAACTATGATGGAGCATGCTATACATACTTTATATACTGTATACACCAACAACTATGATGGAGCATGCTATACATACTTTATATACTGTATACACCAACAACTATGATGGAGCATGCTATACATACTTTATATACTGTATACACCAACAACTATGATGGAGCATGCTATACATACTTTATATACTGTATACACCAACAACTATGATGGAGCATGCTATACATACTTTATATACTGTATACACCAACAACTATGATGGAGCATGCTATACATACTTTATATACTGTATACACCAACAACTATGATGGAGCATGCTATACATACTTTATATACTGTATACACCAACAACTATGATGGAGCATGCTATACATACTTTATATACTGTATACACCAACAACTATGATGGAGCATGCTATACATACTTTATATACTGTATACACCAACAACTATGATGGAGCATGCTATACATACTTTATATACTGTATACACCAACAACTATGATGGAGCATGCTATACATACTTTATATACTGTATACACCAACAACTATGATGGAGCATGCTATACATACTTTATATACTGTATACACCAACGACTATGATGGAGCATGCTATACATACTTTATATACTGTATACACCAACAACTATGATGGAGCATGCTATACATACTTTATATACTGTATACACCAACAACTATGATGGAGCATGCTATACATACTTTATATACTGTATACACCAACGACTATGATGGAGCATGCTATACATACTTTATATACTGTATACACCAACGACTATGATGGAGCATGCTATACATACTTTATATACTGTATACACCAACAACTATGATGGAGCATGCTATACATACTTTATATACTGTATACACCAACAACTATGATGGAGCATGCTATACATACTTTATATACTGTATACACCAACAACTATGATGGAGCATGCTATACATACTTTATATACTGTATACACCAACAACTATGATGGAGCATGCTATACATACTTTATATACTGTATACACCAACGACTATGATGGAGCATGCTATACATACTTTATATACTGTATACACCAACAACTATGATGGAGCATGCTATACATACTTTATATACTGTATACACCAACAACTATGATGGAGCATGCTATACATACTTTATATACTGTATACACCAACAACTATGATGGAGCATGCTATACATACTTTATATACTGTATACACCAACAACTATGATGGAGCATGCTATACATACTTTATATACTGTATACACCAACAACTATGATGGAGCATGCTATACATACTTTATATACTGTATACACCAACAACTATGATGGAGCATGCTATACATACTTTATATACTGTATACACCAACAACTATGATGGAGCATGCTATACATACTTTATATACTGTATACACCAAACAACTATGATGGAGCATGCTATACATACTTTATATACTGTATACACCAACAACTATGATGGAGCATGCTATACATACTTTATATACTGTATACACCAACAACTATGATGGAGCATGCTATACATACTTTATATACTGTATACACCAACAACTATGATGGAGCATGCTATACATACTTTATATACTGTATACACCAACAACTATGATGGAGCATGCTATACATACTTTATATACTGTATACACCAACAACTATGATGGAGCATGCTATACATACTTTATATACTGTATACACCAACAACTATGATGGAGCATGCTATACATACTTTATATACTGTATACACCAACACTATGATGGAGCATGCTATACATACTTTATATACTGTATACACCAACAACTATGATGGAGCATGCTATACATACTTTATATACTGTATACACCAACAACTATGATGGAGCATGCTATACATACTTTATATACTGTATACACCAACAACTATGATGGAGCATGCTATACATACTTTATATACTGTATACACCAACAACTATGATGGAGCATGCTATACATACTTTATATACTGTATACACCAACAACTATGATGGAGCATGCTATACATACTTTATATACTGTATACACCAACAACTATGATGGAGCATGCTATACATACTTTATATACTGTATACACCAACAACTATGATGGAGCATGCTATACATACTTTATATACTGTATACACCAACAACTATGATGGAGCATGCTATACATACTTTATATACTGTATACACCAACAACTATGATGGAGCATGCTATACATACTTTATATACTGTATACACCAACAACTATGATGGAGCATGCTATACATACTTTATATACTGTATACACCAACAACTATGATGGAGCATGCTATACATACTTTATATACTGTATACACCAACAACTATGATGGAGCATGCTATACATACTTTATATACTGTATACACCAACAACTATGATGGAGCATGCTATACATACTTTATATACTGTATACACCAACGACTATGATGGAGCATGCTATACATACTTTATATACTGTATACACCAACAACTATGATGGAGCATGCTATACATACTTTATATACTGTATACACCAACAACTATGATGGAGCATGCTATACATACTTTATATACTGTATACACCAACAACTATGATGGAGCATGCTATACATACTTTATATACTGTATACACCAACGACTATGATGGAGCATGCTATACATACTTTATATACTGTATACACCAACAACTATGATGGAGCATGCTATACATACTTTATATACTGTATACACCAACGACTATGATGGAGCATGCTATACATACTTTATATACTGTATACACCAACGACTATGATGGAGCATGCTATACATACTTTATATACTGTATACACCAACAACTATGATGGAGCATGCTATACATACTTTATATACTGTATACACCAACAACTATGATGGAGCATGCTATACATACTTTATATACTGTATACACCAACAACTATGATGGAGCATGCTATACATACTTTATATACTGTATACACCAACAACTATGATGGAGCATGCTATACATACTTTATATACTGTATACACCAACAACTATGATGGAGCATGCTATACATACTTTATATACTGTATACACCAACAACTATGATGGAGCATGCTATACATACTTTATATACTGTATACACCAACAACTATGATGGAGCATGCTATACATACTTTATATACTGTATACACCAACAACTATGATGGAGCATGCTATACATACTTTATATACTGTATACACCAACAACTATGATGGAGCATGCTATACATACTTTATATACTGTATACACCAACAACTATGATGGAGCATGCTATACATACTTTATATACTGTATACACCAACAACTATGATGGAGCATGCTATACATACTTTATATACTGTATACACCAACAACTATGATGGAGCATGCTATACATACTTTATATACTGTATACACCAACAACTATGATGGAGCATGCTATACATACTTTATATACTGTATACACCAAACTATGATGGAGCATGCTATACATACTTTATATACTGTATACACCAACGACTATGATGGAGCATGCTATACATACTTTATATACTGTATACACCAACAACTATGATGGAGCATGCTATACATACTTTATATACTGTATACACCAACAACTATGATGGAGCATGCTATACATACTTTATATACTGTATACACCAACAACTATGATGGAGCATGCTATACATACTTTATATACTGTATACACCAACAACTATGATGGAGCATGCTATACATACTTTATATACTGTATACACCAACAACTATGATGGAGCATGCTATACATACTTTATATACTGTATACACCAACAACTATGATGGAGCATGCTATACATACTTTATATACTGTATACACCAACGACTATGATGGAGCATGCTATACATACTTTATATACTGTATACACCAACAACTATGATGGAGCATGCTATACATACTTTATATACTGTATACACCAACAACTATGATGGAGCATGCTATACATACTTTATATACTGTATACACCAACAACTATGATGGAGCATGCTATACATACTTTATATACTGTATACACCAACAACTATGATGGAGCATGCTATACATACTTTATATACTGTATACACCAACAACTATGATGGAGCATGCTATACATACTTTATATACTGTATACACCAACAACTATGATGGAGCATGCTATACATACTTTATATACTGTATACACCAACAACTATGATGGAGCATGCTATACATACTTTATATACTGTATACACCAACAACTATGATGGAGCATGCTATACATACTTTATATACTGTATACACCAACAACTATGATGGAGCATGCTATACATACTTTATATACTGTATACACCAACAACTATGATGGAGCATGCTATACATACTTTATATACTGTATACACCAACAACTATGATGGAGCATGCTATACATACTTTATATACTGTATACACCAACAACTATGATGGAGCATGCTATACATACTTTATATACTGTATACACCAACAACTATGATGGAGCATGCTATACATACTTTATACAGTATACACCAACAACTATGATGGAGCATGCTATACATACTTTATATACTGTATACACCAACAACTATGATGGAGCATGCTATACATACTTTATATACTGTATACACCAACAACTATGATGGAGCATGCTATACATACTTTATATACTGTATACACCAACAACTATGATGGAGCATGCTATACATACTTTATATACTGTATACACCAACAACTATGATGGAGCATGCTATACATACTTTATATACTGTATACACCAACAACTATGATGGAGCATGCTATACATACTTTATATACTGTATACACCAACAACTATGATGGGAGCATGCTATACATACTTTATATACTGTATACACCAACGACTATGATGGAGCATGCTATACATACTTTATATACTGTATACACCAACGACTATGATGGAGCATGCTATACATACTTTATATACTGTATACACCAACAACTATGATGGAGCATGCTATACATACTTTATATACTGTATACACCAACAACTATGATGGAGCATGCTATACATACTTTATATACTGTATACACCAACAACTATGATGGAGCATGCTATACATACTTTATATACTGTATACACCAACAACTATGATGGAGCATGCTATACATACTTTATATACTGTATACACCAACAACTATGATGGAGCATGCTATACATACTTTATATACTGTATACACCAACAACTATGATGGAGCATGCTATACATACTTTATATACTGTATACACCAACAACTATGATGGAGCATGCTATACATACTTTATATACTGTATACACCAACAACTATGATGGAGCATGCTATACATACTTTATATACTGTATACACCAACGACTATGATGGAGCATGCTATACATACTTTATATACTGTATACACCAACGACTATGATGGAGCATGCTATACATACTTTATATACTGTATACACCAACGACTATGATGGAGCATGCTATACATACTTTATATACTGTATACACCAACGACTATGATGGAGCATGCTATACATACTTTATATACTGTATACACCAACGACTATGATGGAGCATGCTATACATACTTTATATACTGTATACACCAACGACTATGATGGAGCATGCTATACATACTTTATATACTGTATACACCAACAACTATGATGGAGCATGCTATACATACTTTATATACTGTATACACCAACAACTATGATGGAGCATGCTATACATACTTTATATACTGTATACACCAACAACTATGATGGAGCATGCTATACATACTTTATATACTGTATACACCAACAACTATGATGGAGCATGCTATACATACTTTATATACTGTATACACCAACAACTATGATGGAGCATGCTATACATACTTTATATACTGTATACACCAACAACTATGATGGAGCATGCTATACATACTTTATATACTGTATACACCAACAACTATGATGGAGCATGCTATACATACTTTATATACTGTATACACCAACAACTATGATGGAGCATGCTATACATACTTTATATACTGTATACACCAACAACTATGATGGAGCATGCTATACATACTTTATATACTGTATACACCAACAACTATGATGGAGCATGCTATACATACTTTATATACTGTATACACCAACAACTATGATGGAGCATGCTATACATACTTTATATACTGTATACACCAACAACTATGATGGAGCATGCTATACATACTTTATATACTGTATACACCAACAACTATGATGGAGCATGCTATACATACTTTATATACTGTATACACCAACAACTATGATGGAGCATGCTATACATACTTTATATACTGTATACACCAACAACTATGATGGAGCATGCTATACATACTTTATATACTGTATACACCAACAACTATGATGGAGCATGCTATACATACTTTATATACTGTATACACCAACAACTATGATGGAGCATGCTATACATACTTTATATACTGTATACACCAACAACCATGATGGAGCATGCTATACATACTTTATATACTGTATACACCAACAACCATGATGGAGCATGCTATACATACTTTATATACTGTATACACCAACAACTATGATGGAGCTCGTATGGCGGTGAGTTAAATCAAAGGTTTTTGTGCATAAGGGCGGTCACCGCTTATTTTTTTTATCTTTCTCTCCTTTTCTCTCTTTCCCTGGCTTGTATCCATTCGGCCCCATTCAGCCAACTGTTTTAATACGTTTATCCCCATTCAGGTGTCGATTTCTTCCTGGCGAACGATAGCGAGCCAGCATTGTATGGAGAAATCCTGCTTCGCCGGAGAAATTTTTCTATCGAAAAATGTACAAATTTAGCTTGCTGTCTAAACAAAAATATATATATGCTGGCTCGCTACCGCTCGCCCGGAAAATATTGACACCTGGATGGGGGTAAACGTCGTAACCCTTTCCCTGCGGGTGACGTTCTGGTACTCATAGGCAATTTACAGCAATTTTCAGGCTTTAAAAGCCTGTAAAAGCCATAGAAATCGAGTGTCAGTGGACGGGAGCGTGAGGGACCTCCGTCCGACCCTCAGAGCAGCCAGCCGCTCATTGAGGGAGACTAGGGCCTCACACGGCTGTCTCAACAGTGTTGCCGAGCGAGAGCTAATAATTAGCGAGTTTCCCCGAATGACTATGGCAACGCTGCGGGTGAACCCCGCCACCTATGAAGCTTGTTCTGGTGTAATTTTGAAGCGATTTTCGCCTAGTTTTCGGCAGAATACAGTTCATTTAATGCAGATACTTGATTAATCATTCAGGAGTGCCTGAATATGCCCTAAATAGCGCAAATAAGCCCGCAGAGAAAGGGTTAAAACAGTATGCTGAATGGGGCCGAATAGATACAAGCCAGAAAGAGAGGGAGAGAATGAGAAAAAAAGCGAGGTGGGTCCCCTTAATGTTTGATGAGGGTGAACGTAAACAATAAGAGTTAGAAATAACCTTTTTTGACTGTGGATAGACCCACACTAAAGTTGTGCGAGTGAATCTCTTCTTTTTCAGATGCCACTCAGTGCTAATTGAAAATAAATAAATTATAAAATAAAATGTAAAATATATACCTAACTAATTTATGAAAGAAAACTAGCAATCATATTTGACTTACTGTAAGTGGGTGTTAATGTGATTACTACTGGTTCAAAGTTTTAAAAGCTATGTTTTGTAATTGTAAATATAAAGATACATTAATGATACACACGTGTAATGATAAAAGTACTTACCAAAGGTTTTCTTAAGGAAGTTGTTAGCTTTTCTTCTCATTGTGGCTCTTTTCCGTTGTTTACTGAGGAAAAATAATTAGTTGTATTAAACATTATTATGAAAATTTAAATCATATTGCAGTCTTCCAATTGTGTTTCCCACACACACCACACACACATATTTATACGACTACAGACACAAACATATACATGCAAATACACACACAGTGAAATCCATTTACAAGTCAACACAATGAACACCACTTGACTGGTTTAGAGGAAAGGAAAAGTATAATATGGTTTGTTATGCTGAGAGTGTGAGAAAGAGCAGAGCCAGCAGCACTACACTAGCCCCAACACCAACTTCAACCAACAGAATACCTGCGATCTCACACAACACTTCTAGACAAAGTAGAAAAGAAAGCCTTCCTTCTTATTAACTCGCGTCCACTCACCACTCCAGTATCTCTCTCTCTTCGCCGCAATGTTGCATCTCTCTCACTATTCTACCGCTGTTACAATAATCAGTGTTCCTCAGAGCTCTGTCAGTGTATACCACCCCTTTCTTTGTAGAGCATGTAGCACCCGTCTTGCAATACAATCTCACCCCTAATCTGTGCAACTCTCCAACCCACGAGTGAAACATTATTCTCAGTCTTTCTTCTATTCAACAGTTGAGCTCTGGAACTCTCTCCCAGAATAAGTCTTTCCTTCTTCCTATGACTTAAATTGCTTCATACTCAGTGTGTCCAGGCATTTTGGCTCAAACGTCCATTGATTTTGGCCCTGTCACTCTATCTACTCTTGGGGAGGCACTCGCCCCAAGCAGTTCTGCCTTTTGTCTCCCTCACTCACAAAAAAAAAAAAAAAAAATATATATATATATATATATATATATATATATATATATATATATATATATATATATATACGTAAGGGTGTTCCAGAAATATGTGCCGAAAATCAGGGGATGTATTCCTGACACATAATTGAATGTAAATTACGAAATGACCATATTGGCAATTCTCAATAGTTTTCGAGTTACAGCACCTCCGAGGTCTGCCAGGAATGTGTTTAAATCCAGGGATTGTACAAAATGTCTGAGACAGATGCGAAATTACTTAACGACCGTAAAGTAATACAGCACACAGCAAAGATGACATGTTTGTCAGGAATGTGCCGAAAGCTGTAGAATGTACAGTATGTTATAACCTGTACCTAAGTTAGTAATAAGAATCGTAATGATACGTTCGTGTGTGCAGTATCAGATACTGGAGAGAGAGAGAGAGAGAGAGACAGAGAGAGACAGACAGAGACAGAGAGAGAGAGAGAGAGAGAGAGAGAGATTGTGTTATCACCCTGTACGCGGTAACATACCATAAACGACCAAGGTGTTGTTGGGTGGTTTAGTGGGGATGGTGTATGAGGAGGGAAGGGTGGGGGTGGCGACCCACCAAGGTGATGTGGAGGGGTAGTGGAAGGACAGGTCTTCACTCACCCAGCAACACCCGTACATACCAGAGATCGAGAGCTGAACGTGTGGCTCAATCAGTTTTAGACAACCAAGTGCAAGCAGACATGGAGCAATACTCCAATGGTGACTATGCAGATATGCACCTGACACTGGGTGAAGCTGGAGGTAATGCTGCGGCAGCAGTACGGCTGTACAGGGAACGTTATCCGAACCGCAGGGTGCCACACTGGCGAACATTTCTCGCAGTTGATCGTCGTATACGTGAGACTGGTACCGTTCGTCAACGTGCAATTCCGGGTGACAGAGGACGACCACGGGACATTCACATGGACAACATGGAGGACCGGATACTACAAATGATTGAGGATGATCCTGCAATAAGTATTCGACAGATTGCTCGTGCTCTGCAGCTGCCAGTGGTGACAGTGTGGCGGACTCTACATCAACATCATCTACATCCATACCACCATCAGAAAGTACAAGTTTTAACTGATGTGGACTATCTTCCACGGATGCAGTTTTGCCAGTGGCTGTTAAGGAGGCATGCTGAAAACCGTCAATTTCCAGCACTTGTGCTATTTACTGATGAGGCAACATTCGGGAGAGACGGCACCATTAATTTACATAACCGGCATACTTGGTCTGGTGTCAACCCACATGTAATGGTTCGACAAGCTCATCAGGTACGATTTACAATCAATGTATGGGCAGGCATCATTAGTGACTATCTGATTGGTCCATACCTTCTACCCCAGAGGCTGAATAGTGCAACATACAGACGGTTGCTTGAGGACACACTACCACTGCTGCTGGAGGATGTGCCCATTGGAATACGGAGAAGGATGTGGTTTCAGCATGATGGTGCTCCGGCCCATTATTGCCATATTGCAAGGGATTACTTAAATGATGTGTTCCCTGGACGATGGATTGGGCGAGGCGGCCCAGTGTCATGGCCACCCCGGTCTCCTGACATCACTCCCCCTGGACTTCTACCTGTGGGGACACATTAACCCTCCAGCCCCGGCTATGTATTATATATATGTTCCTCGAAACCCGGGTGTTTTGGCCGAAAAACGTCTAGGCTAGGCTACTGTATATTTGTTAATCAGACTGCTTCCCGCATTCCCGCGTATCCCCAAGCGTAGCTGTGTTATTTACCTGTAGAATGGCATTAAGTAGAGCTCTCTAAGTCAACTGGTTGAGTTGTGATGATGATTTCATTGGAGATAACTTTATGGCCAAAACAGCCACTTTACACTACTTTTCGATACTTAACAACAACATACAGGCACACACGAACAAGCGACGCTCTCCTTCTTGTGGCCGGAGATACGGGGCGTCGGTCCAGCCGGCTGTTGTTTACATGCGTCGGACCGACGCCTCGCACACGAAGCTCACAGGCTTTCAACCACTGGGCGTTCAAGAGCCCTTCCGGGTACCTGTTATATGCTTTTTTATGGGCGTTCAAGAGCCCTTCCGTGGTGAGAGGGTTAAAGGCGAGGTGTACGCTACAGACGTCCCAAACCATGAGGAATTGTGGCGCCGTGTGGAGGACAGCGTGGCACGTGTACGAATCCTGGGGTCTTCGACCGTGTGCGTCAGTCACTTCTGCGACGGGCTGCAGCGTGCATCGAACAAGGAGGGCGGAATTTTTAACATTTACTGTAAATGTTATTGTCATACTGGAAATACTGTTTTATTTTGTTAATACATCACATTGTCTTTGGTAAATGTTTCATTTACAAGGAATTTTGAACATTTACTGTAATTTCATTGTCATACTGGAAATACCGTTTTATTTTGTTAATAAATCACGTTGTCCTTGGTAAATGTTTCATTTACAAGCAATTCCTGGAGTAAAACACATTCAAGCAGACCTGTTAGGTGCTGTAACTCGACAACTATTGATATTTGCATATATGGTCATTTAGTGATTTACATTCAATTATGTGTCAGGAATACATCCCCTGATTTTCGGCACATATTTCTGGAACACCCTTATAAGACACAGTGCCCCCTCCAAGGCAGTTTTCTCTACTCCTGCCACCCCGTGTTCTCTCTCTCACCAACAGGTATAGTCAATCATAGAGCCTGTGATGTCAGAGGCTCAGAGCGCCGCTCACCAAGGACACTCATCGTGCAGCTGGCAGCATATAGCATGAATAATGTAGGAGAGGATGTGTTAAAGGTATAGGAATGTGATTGCATCCTGATATAAAGCAGAAATAAGTGAAAGAGAAAGGGTAACACTATGAGGTGTGAGAAGGATTTGTGGTGGAAGGAGGAGGAGGAAGGAGGGAAAGATAAGTCTATAGTGTGTGTCGTTCTCTTCCTTTCACCCCCACATGTCGTGCTATTGAGGGGTGCTTGGGCAGTTGTGTGTGGCTGTGGGGCTGAAAGGGAGTGCACATTGTGCACAAAAAGAATGTCGTGCACTCCAGGTAAACATTTGGCGGAGGTGTTGCAGGAGTAGTGCCTCGTCCTCCAAACCACAACTGATTTCCTCCTTGTAGTCTCCCACCCGCATTCGTCCTTATTTCCTCAACTCGCCCATTTCATGGCCTTGGCCGGACAGAGCAGTACATCTCTCCTTGATGTCTACCAGGTGTCTGGGAGATTCGTGGCTTGTGAAAGTTTGAGTTGCTTACTGTCACTACGCACCACCGATGTATGGAGTCCATGTGCAGACTGTCGCAGTTTTATTGGCCAGTAAAGTTTGTGTCTATGGACAGGATACTCGCAGCCCCCCATATAGGACTTTCTAAAGGATATTCTCAGTTTAGAGGTTAATTTATTCGTTGATAATCTCTGAAGTTTTTTTTACTCTTCTTTCTATGCCTGAAAACATCCACTCGACATATATTTATATATTAATTTTCACTCTTGCTCTACACCTAAATAACACATGCAATTCTCTCTTGTTCTACTCAACATATTGTAATCCGATTATTATATTAATACCTTCTTGCCTTTAGTCTTGATGTAAATATTCCAGAGTGCTTGCATTCACTAACTTATGTAAACTTGTTTCCACTGTTTACGCCCTCCTATTATTATAAGTTATATTGTATAATGTATAGTGTAACCATTTGTACACCTATGTTAAATATAACATGTACACCGAAACTCATGTATCTTTTCTAATCTTAGTTTACCAGCACATTAATGACTGCACGCTCATATGGATAAGTTGTTATGACCAAAGGACAATTAGTGCTTAGTTGATATCATATGTTTACAAATGATTTCAAAGAAATGCGAAAAACAAATATCTCTACTGAAACTCCCCAGGCAATTTGTGTAAGGGCAAGGAGAGGACAAAGTAAGACAGACACTTGAGTAACCAGAAGGCGTGTTAATATGACAAGTGGTAGTGATTGTAAAGAGCTTCTTTTTCAAATAAATATTTATTATTTTAAATTTGTGAAAACAAATGTAAATACAAAATCAAACTATAACAACTGCATTAGGTGACAACTGAAGATGTGCAGAAGATTACGACATATTTTGGTACTTCGCTCCGCAAAGGATAAGGGTCACAGATAATGTAAGGAAGGAAACGCCTGAACCAAGAGAAAACATTAGACATATATGCAAACAAGTTATCAATGGAAGAAAATAAGGTGACGGTACATGAAAACAAGGAATAAAGAGTATTTCAAAAGTATATATATCTAACCATACAATTAAAACATATTTAACCTAGCAAGCGCGAGAATGGCCTGTGACGAACGTAGTTAAATGCGAATTAATTAGCTACAATTCCGACAGAACTCGTTATATTTACGAAATATAACTTTATTTCTTTTCCATGTGCGTTTATTTTACTTATATGATGAACATAATTATGAACTTTGAAGAGTGATAAAACCAGTGGGAAAAGCATTTGGGTGGTGAGAAACTTATATTTTTGCCACCCGGTCGTATGTTGGTCTTGCAGGCTGAGAGAGACACATCCTCCCCCTAGCAATGTCCAGCAACACACTGAGCGCCGCGGGAGAGATCTCGGTCTTGTATAAGGTTTCTAAGTAACTTACTGGTGTGTACAAAACTGGGTGAGAGAAACTTGCGCGGAAAATAACCGATCTATCTATCTATATGCTCAGGCCCAATCCCCATTCTTTCCTATTTTTATTTTTATTTTCTATTTCATTCTATTTTATTATTTTTTTTTCCTTTTTTCTCGGGGGTGGAGCAGGAATAGGGAAAACACAAAAACAACATAAAACAACGAACAAACACAGATAAAAACACAAATTCACATTTTCTTTCTCTCAGTCTAATGCAAAAAAAAAATCTTGCTTTACTCACGCTTGTTCTATTGCTGTCCACAACAAGGAGGAAGCATTCAAACGGTACCAACGCCTTAAAACTCAAGAATCTCATTCTTCCTATGTTTCTGCCCGGAATCAAGCCAAATCTGTTCTTCGACTTGCCAAGCACTCTTTCATCAATAATAAATGCACTGAACTATCCAACTCTAGCTCTTCCCAAGCTTTCTGGCATCTAGCCAAAAACCTCTCCAACAACTTTTCCTCCTCGTCTTTCCCTCCCCTTTTCCACTCTGATGGCACAATCATCACTTCTTCCTCTGACAAAGCTGAACTCTTTGTTCAAACTTTTGCCAGAAACTCTACCTTGGATGATTCCGGTGCTATCCCTTCCTCTCCACCGAGGAACTTATACCTACACTTATGCCTAATATCTTAATATCTTCTAAAGATGTACTTTCTACCCTCTCTGGGCTTAATACTAAGAAGGCGTACGGTCCGGACGGTGTTCCTCCTGTTGTACTTAAAAACTGTGCTTCCGTGCTGACCCCCTGCCTAGGCAAACTCTTTCATCTCTGTCTCTCCTCTAAAGTCTTTCCTTCTTGCTGGAAGTTTGCTCTCATTCAACCTGTCCCAAAGAAGGGTGACCACTCAACTCTCTAACTATCGTCCAATTGCTCTTATCTCTTGTATCTCTAAAGTTTTTGAAACTATTCTTGCTTCCAAATTTCTTAAGCATTTTTCTTCTCATAATCTGCTCTCAGATCGCCAGTATGGTTTCCTTAACCTAAGACGTGTGCATGGGGGGTATGAGACACCACACGCCTGTGCGCACGTATTTGAGCTGTTCCCATCACTAACATCGTTATTTTACCATAAATAGCATTAATACTTATCCATATGCGCCTATTTTAGGTTGATTATAAAGGTATTAACCTATTACAGCAATAAAACAAGTGGAAACAGCGTTTGGATGGTCAAAAAATCGGCGATACAGGCCGGGAGTTACATAATTTATGGCTGAGGCAACCTCCCTCCCCTCCACTTTTCCCCACGTCTGGAGAGAGACTGTCGATCGATACTCTCTCTCACTCTCTTGCACTCGCTTGGTAACAGTGATGACAATGCCCTGCTTGCTAATGTTAGCACGAAAATAGACCACAGAATAAGGGAATAACAGGGAAAATAGGTGATAACTGAAGGAGGGGGGGGGGGGGGGGAAGTGGAGAAGGAGGGGATGTGGAGGAGTGATATTTGGCATGGCCCAGGGAAAAAAAAAAAAAAAAAAAAAAAAAAAAAAAAAAAAAAATCAAGTTTTTTTGGGGTGTTTTAAATGGATTTTTTTAGGCCCAGGATCTTAAGAGTCTTCCCGCAGTCGCCCGGGGAAACTCTTAAGTCTTCTGGCACTTGCCGGGTTAAGGGTCGCTCTACTGGTGATCTTCTTTCATATCTTACTAACTCTTGGTCATCCAACTTTCGGGACTTCGGTGAGACTTTTTCTGTTGCACTAGACATATTGAAGGCCTTCGATTGAGTCTGGCACAAATCTTTAATTTCCAAACTGCCCTCCTTCGGTTTCTGTCCCTCCATCTGTGCCTTTGTCTCTAATTTCCTTTCCGGCCGTTCCATAGCTGCGGTTGTGGACGGCCATCGCTCATTTCCTCATCCTATCAACTCCGGTGTTCCTCAGGGTTCTGTCCTATCTCCTATTCTCTTTCTAATTTTCATAAATGATCTTCTCAACTGTACATCCAGTCCCATCCATTCATATGCAGACGACTCTACTTTACACCACTCAATTAGTTTTCCTGAATGCCCCAGCCAGCAGTCCCTCAAAAGTAAACGTAATGAAGCCATAAAATACTCATCTTCTGATCTAGCTACTATTTCCAATTGGGGTAGAGAAAACCTTGTTGCATTTAATGCTTCCAAAACTCAATTTATCCATCTTACTACCCGTCAGGAACCTCGAGAGGACTATCCCTTATTCTTCAATAATACAAAAATCAACCCTTCATCTTCCCTCAATGTTCTCGGTGTCTCTTTTTCTTCTTCTCTCTCTTGGAAAGACCTTATTACCAGTCTCGCTAAGGCAGCCTCCCAGAAGCTGGGTGTGCTCAACCGCCTCAAGGGGTTCTTTACCTCTGCGCAGCTTCTTGCTCTGTACAGGGGCACAGTGCATCCTTGTATTGAGTATTGTTCACATGTGTGGGGAGGGTCCTCTCACACCGCACTCCTAGATAAAGTAGAAAGGAATGCCATTCGTAACATTAACTCCCGTCCACTCACCAACTCTCTGCAATCTCTCTCTCTTCGCCGCAATGTTGCATCTCTCTCATTATTCTATCGCTACTACAATAATCAGTGTTCCTCGGAGCTATCCCAGTGTATACCACCTCCTCTACGTAGGGTACGTAATACCCGCCTTGCAACACAATCCCACCCCTACTCTGTGCAACTCTCCAACCCAAGAGTGAAACGTTATTCTGACTTTCTTCTATTCAACTGCTGAGCTCTGGAACTCTCTCCCAGAATCAGTCTTTCCCTCTTCCTATGACTTAAATTGCTTCAAACTCCCTGTGTCCAGGCATTTTAGCTTGAACGTCCCTTGATTTCGGCCCTGTCACTCTTTGAAATCTGGGGGAGGCACTCGCTGCAGGCAGTTATGCGTTTTGTCGCCCTCATTCACATAGAACAAAAAAAATCTAGGTCACCCAGGAGAAGACCCAGAGACCAGGGTCACCAAGGTCGCTCCAGCACTCCCCCGGCCCCCGACCACCCGGAGAGGTTCCGATCTCGGCAGGCAGACATGCAGCGGAGCCAAAGCCACAAGCCCTCCCGCCACATTTCCAGGCGCACCCTTCACTGTCTTCGTAGCGCAATGGATAAATGCACTGAATTTCGGTGTGAGCATCCTAGGTTCGAATCCCTGGACTGCCACATGTATTTGTTGATTTCATTAATTAAGTTTAGGAGTAAAGTCGGTTGGTGGAGGTAACATAATAATTAATCGTCTCCCCGGGCCAGGCGCCTGATGGACTATTATCTAGTCCAACTTGCGCCCGACCCTTTCCCCCAAAATAACCGATAAATGATGAAAATAGGAGGAAAAATAAGTGATAATTGAGAATGGGGAGAGGAGGGAAAAAGTGGGGAAGGGGTGGAGGTTGAGAAACATGGATGAGTGGTAGGAAGTACTAGATGGGAATTATCTCCCCTAATGATATATTCCTTTGTTTTGAGAGCCCCTAGGGCATTTTTGAAGGTTTATTTCATGGTCTTGCTTCCGTGAAGCCTATCACATTTGCTATGCACATACTTCCGAGAGGTTTATCGCACTTCTCGGGTCAAAGAGCGAAAATAAGGGAGGACGCCTGGTTACTCATTCCTCATCCCCCCCTCCCTTCCCTTCCTCAACTCCATTAGTGGGTAAATAATTATAATACTGCCAAACTTCTTAATATATAAAACACAAATTTCTCAAGAACTTTAATATAATCTTGCATATATACATAATCTTGCATGGGTACACTATACGTAACATAATGTCAGGTGAGGTTGTCAGGTGTATTGTGGCTGCACCTACTGTGTATGTGTTTTTTTTTTTTTCAACTCGAGCAGTGCCTAGTAGCTGCACTAGTTAGAAAAGTACATCTTTACCATTTTAGTTTCCATAAATAGTGTCCTTGGATATTTGTTACAAGAACAACTTTCCAAAGAAATTCAGTAGCGGTTGCAACAACATTCACATTGAAGAAACCGGTAGAATTTTACTAAAGGGACACACGCATTTGACAGGTATCACCACATATTTATTGGAGGTTTAATTTAGTTTTCCACACCTCCATCAACAATCTACACCCTTTTCTGGTCTGATACTAGTAATAGAAACGGTTTAATAACGTTTTTAATGTGGTTTTCGACAAAAATAAAGAAGCGCGTTTGGGCTGAAAATCGGGAGTTGACCGCCTCTTCTGATCGTTGGTTTGTTGACACTACGCTCGACACTAGTTACGTTTACGGTTGTGTTTTAGCCCCCTGCGGGCCATATATATGATGATGGCAATAAGACTAGGGGGGGTAGGGGGGGGGGGGAAACCCCCCCACAACACATAAAGTGTATCCCGCGGCCTAAGTTTTAATTGAACCGCCAATATTGGGAAATTAGTTAGATGCGCGAAGTAGCCTACTATAGCCTCGAGCGCTATGCAAACAAACAATCGACGTAACTCCCGCGAACCGAACGCAACTTTTTCGCCGAGTTATCTTTATATTTCGTCTAATATAATTAATATTATTGTGTCCCCATTGTTTTTTAGTGTTTCGTACACCAGAAAAGTGTGTAACTTGGTGTTGGATGCATGGAAACCGAAAACATTTATGGATTAAATCCTGGGTGGTATCTGTCAAATGTGTGTACCTATAGTAAAATCGTACTAAGAAACCTAACTATAAGTTATAAAGCATTTAATAATAGGCCTACACAAGGTAGGAAAACTACATCAAAACAAAACCTGAATGTAAATTAAAAACACTCACTAAACATATAATTATAGAATACAGAAACATGCTAGCGCCTACGAATAATGATGTACTGTACTTTTATATTTCATCATAACACAAAAATCACATAATTTGTGATATGCTTGTGGAGAACTGAATTATAAAATTTCCTTCATAACCAACCACTTCATTCTTACTTACTACCCCCCCCCCCCTCCCCAGTTCTTTTGACCTTCTTCAAGGTTAAACCGAGTTCAACTCTTTCTTAGCCTGTGAAGTGTTGGCCTATTTAATATTATATGGTACTAGTCCTGCGCCAGCAGATTGTATTATTATAATTAAGGTAAAAATGGTGCGAGCCAATCACCGGCTGCCATTTGGGCAAGAAAATACTAGAAGAGATTGCCCATGGTATTGCCAAACCAGGGGGCAACCCTGCCTAACGCTTGCAACCCTGATAATAGATCAGAAGGTTAAGCAACGTAGGGTCTGGTCAGTAGTTGGATGGGTGACCGCACCTGTTGGGTGATTGCACCCTACCGACATTGACCAGATGTTGCCCTAGGGGTGGGTGAAATTTCCCTGGCTTGCCACCAGGGTTTAAGTAGCCCAGGAGTGTTGAACAAACTCCATTCCCTGTCAGTTCTGTCTCACTCAGACGAAAATGAGTACCTGGATTCATGGTGGCTAAAATGAATTCAGGGGCCTGATTGGTGGCTTCCTACAACCAATCAACACACGAGACTGAGAACTTGGTTAGCCACCAGGATTGCTCAGTGGCCATTGGGCAGGCCTTCTCTCGTGTTCGCCTCGTCTCACCCATATGTTAAACTGGGTACCTGGAGTGTAAAATCGGCCTTGGCGTAGGTCGTATCACTAGGGTAAATTTGATTACTTGCCTCACCTTTACTATATACTTCCATTCCCTATGTGTTGTCCGTCCTGTCCCCTCTCGAAAAGTATCCTCAAACTGTCTCTCTAACATAAACCAGCTCACGCAAGTTGGGTCAAGCCCCGACGCCTTCATCTCCTACTAAAATTCACTTCCTCACCCCCTACTACTTCCTCTGTACCAACTCTAGTATTCGAAGCATAAGAGTGATCAAAATTATTATTACTTGCCTCACCTTTACTATATACTTCCATTCCATTGCCAAACCACATCATGGACACCTGCCAATCATCAGCCAGCCTTTGAAGATGCCGCATATCAAGCTAAGCCACACAGTGATTGGCTTCCTCCATATAACTCGCCATTACCTTTATCCCGTACAACATATCCCCGCAAAAAAAACATCTATTACCATGGTGCAAGCCTAATACTCCTGTAAACCACTTAAAACTGGGTAAATATCCCTTGCCGGGATATTATTTTGGCGAAATAAAGAGAGAAGAGAAGGGAGAAACCGATAAAAGCTGCCGCCCAACCACCTGCTCCCTCACTTAACCATCTAGACCAATCAGTGAGCTGCTTGCTGTGAAGCTCGAGTGTAAAAGGAAGGGGGTGTGGCTGGGAGTTTTTTTTCACACACTTCGAGGTGGTACTTGGTGACGCTCTGGTCTCTCTTACAGGCCTGTAGCCCCCCCCCCCACCCCATCTTCAAGCGGAAGAAGAAAGAAGAAAGAAGTATCTTCAAGCAGCAGTAGAAGATGGACGAGTTGAGGACCAGAAAAACCTAGCCCCATAGCTTCCTCCATCAGTTCTCTCTCCTCCTCCAATTGACACCTCAATCTGCGCTCGCCCGGCCAATCAGCTCCCTGCATCTCACCTCATATCTCATCATCATCCTTGTCCATTCTCATTACTTTCCTATACTCTTATCTTTTCCCCAAACCTTTCCCACTACTTTTCCTTTTCTAGATTATTAAATATTACCCACTACCGCCCATTAGAAGCCCACTTGTAGTACGACGCCGAACCCTGAAGGCATTGCCATGAAGGGGGGGGTTTAGCCCCTGGTTATAGGAGGCAAGTGGGTAGGGTTTATACTTCAAGTAGGTTAGGGTCTGGTGACATAGGCTTGCCTACAGTCCAAGGACATAGGTAGGAGTTAGGTTTTTTCTGGGGTCATCCCATAGGGGTGCCCCCTGGGTACAGTTTTAAAATTCTCCATAAAAATGTTCAATTAACTCTACCTCCCTAACTTGTTATTTCCCCATTCATTTTCACTTTTCTTATAGTTAGCAATTAGACTTGTTTCTCCCAATGATTCAGTATGGCACTGTATGTCAAATTCAAATGCATTAACGATCCCCCTGATGACCCAGGCTCTCACATATTTAGTATCACTCAAACCCAAATAGTCAGGGTTTTCAAAAATCTCAATATTATCAAAATAAGACTTGCTTCACAAAAAGATCTTGATGCATATCTCAACCCCGCCACTCTAAAGAAACTCCAATCTGCTGGTTATGAACTAGTCCTCTCCCCAGAACTTAAAGCTGCCTGTACAGTCAAAATTCTGCACCCTGACAAGAACATCTTCAACAAAGACGAAGTTGAGATTGCCAGGGAAATTTCCAAGAGAAACTCCATCACTGTCTGTGAAGTATTTAAAACCCAACGTCAAGCCCTCAAAATACGATGTGCCTCCCCTCAGGAGGCCAGTAAGCTTCTAAAAGCAGGTCTCAAGGCATTTCATGTGATTTTGCCGCCTGATTTTCTGACCCCTGAGTCCTGGATCAATCTCGGGCAGTGCTATAACTGTTATGCTTACGGACATCCCACAGCCAAATGTAAGAAAACAGTAACTTGCTCTCGTTGTGCTGAGTCAGGGCACTCATTTACCACCTGCTCTTCAATCATTCTGAAATGCTCAAACTGCAATGGCCCTCACATTGCAATCAGTGCCGAATGTCCCTTCCGTCTCAATGTCTTAAAAGAAACTAGAAAAAACGCAAAGGCCACTCCAACCACTCCCAACCAAACACGTCCTTTATTCTCATCCCACCCAGTCACTGCCACATCATATGCTTCAGCGACCACCTCACACATCCCTCAATCCTCCCCCCCTACCCCACCCAACATCAATCCTCCCGGCCCATTGTTCAACCGCGAAATATTCGCCCAAACTTCAGTCCTTGTTAATGTTGCACTCCACCTCACGAACCAAAAAGTCACCCCACAGTTTAACAAGCTCCTAAATGATGGCCTGACTGCCCACAACCTCCCTGCCATCATGATCCCTGAGTCTTGGTTCCAGCATAGCAAGAACTCTCACAATCCATCTCTCTCAGCCACTCCTCTTCCTATTCCACTACCCTCAACCTCTACCTCTACCTCCAACTCATCCTCCACTACCCCTATTCCTCAACCCCCAAGCGCCAACGAAATCCCTGAAATGTCAATCCCTCTCACCACTGAAAATGAACCTCAAGATCCCCCTACCCAAACCCCCCCCCTCACAAATGTCACTGACCCAACTCTCAATGCATCTGACCCTGACCTTACTACCCCAACATCCTTCATGCCTCCCCCACCCCCTCCTACACCAAAAACGCCCACCATTCCTCCCCAATCTCCTCTAAAACGAAAACCCACCAGTCCAGCCGAGATATCCTCCCCTGAATTAAACCGTTCTCGGTCAAAGTCACGTAAAGTCGAAACCCCAAGAAAAAACACCAACTCTACCTCCAAATCTCCATCTTTTGGAGGAGTCCGCTCCTCATCCTCTCCCTCTCCAACCCGGGCCCCACCATCCCACCACTCCCCCACACATAGCTCACTTCACGATACCCCATCATGTTAAGAGTCATCCAATTCAACATAAGACACTACTACACTAACAGACACCTACTCACACAATTAATTTTAGATAATGACCCGGACATAATACTAATTAACAGCACTTGTACGCACAACACACATAAAATTAGATTCTTTGGGTACACAACACGACAGACCGACGGCGATGCCAACGATGGAGTTGCAATCATGATAAAAAGCACCATTCAACACGAATTCATCACAGACTGGACATACAAGCATTTCCTTGCAGTTAAAACACACACAACACTTGGACCCCTCATAGTTGCCACCACATATGTCAGACCCAATACCTACATCCCTTACACAGACTTAAATACCTTATTCAATAACAATGCACCTACACTTATACTTGCAGACTTTAACGCTAGACACCAAGCTTTCCAACATAATACCATTAATCAACGTGGAATTCAACTATTAGCACTACACAACCAAAAAAGATTAACTTTTCAAGACCCAGACTTCAACACAGTTTTCACACCAAACGGTAATGGTAAACCTGACTTAATTTTTTCAAACCAAGCTTTTAATATAATATTATTCCATCATGATATTTCCCCAGGGCCACTTTCAGGATCAGATCACATCCCAGTTTTCATGTCAATTTCTTCAAATCCAATTCAAGTCCCATGTCAATCTCATTTTAACTACTCACAAGCAAACTGGGAAGAATTTAAAAACATTTTATCAGAAGACAACTACATACACGACTATGATGGACAACACTACACACACATAGACCAACAAATTGAGAACCTACAGAACAAAATTATAAATGCAGCCAACACAACCGTCTCAAAAACTACATACAAAATCAAACGCACTTTCAGACCCTCCATCAGAACATAACGACTCCTAGTGTGCTATCGTCGCCGATTCGAACAAAACAAACACAACCACATACCAGGCCGAGTACGTTACGACCTCTCCAACCTCAGAACTCACATCCTTAACAGCCTGCAATCTGATCATGACACTCACTGGACTCATCTAGTACACTCAGCAGAACAACACAGAAAAACTAAGCCCTGGGAATTCTGGCAACACATAAAACGTTTAAAAGGTAATAACACTCCCAGAACATCCTCCCTCACTGTTAATGGCAACACAATTACTGATCCTAGGGCTATCACAGATACATTTAAACAGACATGGCAACAAGTATACCACCCACACCCCATTGAAAGGCCTGCCGAACAACACATCCGCAATATAGAACAACATCTCACTACCATCCCCAACAACATCTCCCATGACACACACATTACTCTAAACACACTTGACCCTCAAAACATACTCACTGCTCCCATTGTGCCAGACTAAGTCAAGTTCATCCTGTCTAAAACACTGAGAAAGGCGCCTGGTGCCACGGGTATTAATCACCACCTTGTAAAGCACCTACCTAACACTTTCATAACAGCACTCACTCGCCTCTACAACGCCATCCTGGTATCAGGCTACTTTCCCGTCTGCTTCAAGACAGCGACCATTATCCTCATTCCCAAGAAAAACCAAGACAAGACTAATCCACTAAACTACAGACCCATTAGTCTACTGGAGACTCTTGGGAAGACTCTAGAACGTATCATAAACCACCGACTCGGACTATTTCTCGAAGACGAAGGACTCTTCACGAACATGCAATTTGGTTTTAGACAACACAGATCGACACAAGAAGCACTAAACATTATCACAAACTACCTTCACATAAACAAACAGTCCAGACGAAAAAACAAGACAGCCTTAATTACAAAGGACATAAAACGAGCTTTTGACACAGTGTGGCACGAAGGCTTGAAGTACAAAATCTGCGAAAATTTCAACTTCCCATTAATTACTCAGAAACTTCTCTGCAACTTTTTGGATAATAGAACAGCCAAAATTAAGTTTTCTAATCTTTATTCAGATTCATTTGCACTAAACGCAGGCGTACCTCAGGGCTCAGTGCTCGCTCCTACCCTCTACATCCTATACACAAATGACTTTCCCAACCCCTCTCACAATGACTCTCTCACAGTAATGTACGCAGACGACGTGACGCAAATAATAAGAGCAGACACAATAGACGCATTGACAAACAGAGCTCAAAGAGAACTTGACAAAGTAGCACAATGGGAGCAAAAATGGCGGATTCAGGCTCATCCTCAAAAATCACACGTCACATACTTTGCCAAAGGACATCCCCGCCCAAGACCCTTATTCCAGAACTCCCGAGCACCTGTCCCTAACCGCACACAAATAAATGTCTCTCCCACAAACAAAGTACTCGGCCTCACATTCGACAAAAACATCCGATTCCACAAACAAGCACAAACTTCCATTGCCATCGCATCTAAATCACTACAAACCATCTATCGATTCAGAAATGCCTCAATAAAAACCAAGCTTCACTTATACAAAGCACTTATAAGACCTCTTTTGTGCTACGTCCCACTCAGCATTTCACTTTCGGCCCCTACCAACCAACTAAAATATCAAAGAATACAAAATAAAGCACTGAGGTGGATGTTCGGGACTCAGTGGTATGAGTTCCAGACGGCACAACATCTTCACAATCTAGCCCACATCCCCCCTCTAAATACTTATTGGCAGCAATTAGCAGAAAAACAAATTATAAAACTTGAGACCTTTCATGATAACTTCATCCAAATTTTCAACAGAATTTTATATCCCCCCGCCCCTTGTCAAACCTCCTTCACCCCAACAACAGAGAGGCACCCATTCCAATATTCACTTAAAATCAGGATTGGTAGAGGAGGTGGGTCATGCCGGCTCGTCCACAGTCCAGCCTCCCTACCACTCTTGACCTAGATTCCTAGCTTCACTTCCCATTAAAATGTATAATTTTACAGACAAAGTACAAGACAACAACCTTTTAACGTAACTTCTATAATAATAACAGTACAGCCTTCTTACAGGTTCTGCCACTGACAGACTTCCCCAGCAGTACCCCTTTTGACTCAATGCCACCCAAAATTACCTCCCCCTTTTATACCATTTTCGAATTACTACCACCCAAAAATACAACCCCAAAACATGCAAGCACTTTCGATCTTATACCACCCAAAATTAACTTGCTCCCCATCCCTTGCCCCCTTCTTGGCAAGCCATCCTGAATCTCATTAAAGTAACTTCTCCAACTAAATCAACTCAACCCCAGCTCAATTATTCAACTCACGCACGTTGGGTCAAGCCCCGACACCCTATTTCTCCCACTATTATCACTGTCTCTCCTACTTAACCAATAAAAACTTCCCTTCTTTCACCCTCACCCACCTTTTCTATATTCATTCATTCTGGGAGATTTGGTGACACTCTGGTCTCTCCCAACAGGCCTGTAGCCCCCCCTACCATCTTCAAGACCTTCAAGCTGAAGAAGAAAAAAGAAAAAAAGAAGAAAGAAGATTGAAGATGGACCGTGGACGTCTTGAGGACCAGCCAGACTTAGCCTGCTAGCCTCCTCCATCAGCAATCTCTCTCCACCAACCAACACCTCCTACTGCGCTCTCCCGGCCAATCAGATTCCTGCATCTCACCTCATCATCCTTCTCCATTCTCATTACTTTCCTATACTCTTATCTTTTCCCCAAACCTTTCTCATTACTTTTTCCTTTTCCAAATTATTAAATATTACCCATTACCGCCCATTAGAAGCCCACTTGTAGTACGACGCCGAACTCTGAAGGCATTGCCATGAAGGGGGGGGGGGGGGGGGGGGGTTAGCCCCTGGTTATAGGAGGCAAGTGGGTAGCGTTTAGACTTCAAGTAGGTTAGGGTCCTGTGACAGCTTGCCTACAGTCCAAGGACATAGGTAGGAGTTAGGTTTTCTGGGGACATCCCATAGGGGTGCCCCCTGGGTACAGTTTTAGCTAAATTTCCATCAATAATTTTCAATTAACTCTACCTCCCTAACCTCAGACTTGTTATATTTTCCCCATTCACTTTCACTTTTCTTATAGTTAGCACTTAAATTTGTTTCTCCCAATGATTCAGTATGGCACTGTATGTCAAATTCAAATGCATTAACGATCCCCCTGATGACCCAGGCTCTCATATATTATTCATTAATTGCTCTTTCCATTCACATATGCATAGCCTACGTGAGTTGCAGTTGGGATGTGTGTACATGCTTAAATTGATATGCAGGATTCGAAGTTGCATAATAAATCGTAGGCAGTGTCCACCATCCTTTAACTGTCTTCGTGGTGCGATGCAAAAGGTGTTGATTTTCGGTGTGAGCGTCCTGGGTTCGAATCCACGGACTGCCACATGTGTTTGTAAATTTCATTAATCGATTTTAGGAGTATAGTTGGTTGTTGGAAGGAACATAATAATTGATATTGGTTCAGGGGTAATTTATCGAGAGGACTTCCCTAGTGGTTAAGGCCCCATTAATTGCTCTTTCCATTCACATATGCATAGCCTACGTGAGTTGCAGTTGGGATGCGTGTACATGCTTAGATTGATATGCAGGATTCGAAGTTGCATAATAAATCATAGGCAGTGTCCACCATCCTTTAACTGTCTTCGTGGTGCGATGCATAAGGTGTTGATTTTCGGTGTGAGCGTCCTGGGTTCGAATCCACGGACTGCCACATGTGTTTGTAAATTTCATTAATCGATTTTAGGAGTATAGTTGGTTGTTGGAAGGAACATACTAATATTTAGTATCACTCAAACCCAAATAGTCAGGGTTTTCAAAAATCTCAATGTTATCAAGATAAGACTTGCTTCACAAAAAGATCTTGATGCATATCTCAACCCTGCCACTCTAAAGAAACTCCAGTCTGCTGGTTATGAGCTAGTCCTCTCCCCAGAACTTAAAGCTGCCTGTACAGTCAAAATTCTGCACCCTGACAAGAGCATCTTCAACAAAGACGAAGATGAGATTGCCAGGGAAATTTCCAAGAAAAACTCCATCACTGTCTGTGAAGTATTTAAAACCCTCCGTCAAGCCCTCAAAATTCATTGTGCCTCCCCTCAGGAGGCCAGTAAACTTCTAAAAACAGGTCTCAAGGCATTTCATGTGATTTTGCCGCCTGATTTTCTGACCCCTGAGTCCTGGATCAATCTCAAGCAGTGCTATAAGTGCTATGCTTACGGACATCCCACAGCCCAATGTAAGAAACCAGTAACTTGCTCTCGTTGTGCTGAGTCAGGGCACTCATTTACCACCTGCTCTTCAACCACCCTGAAATGTTCAAACTGCAATGGCCCTCACATTGCAATCAGTGCCGAATATCCCTTCCGTCTCAATGTCTTAAAAAACACTAGAAAAAACTCAAAGGCCACTCCATCCTGCCCCAACCAAACACGACCTTTATTCTCATCCCACCCAGTCACTGCCACATCCTATGCTTCAGCGGCCACCTCACACATCCCTCAATCCTCCCCCCCTACCCCACCGAACACCAATCCTCCCGGCCCATTGTTCAATCGCGAAATATTCGCCCAAACTTCAGTCCTTGTTAATGTTGCACTCCACCTCACTAACCAAAAAGTTACCTCACAGTTTAACAAGATCCTACATGATGGCCTGACTGCCCACAACTTCCCTGCCATCATGATCCCTGAGTCTTGGTTTCAGCATAACAAGAACTCTCACACTCCATCTCTCTCAGCCACTCCTCTTCCTACCCCCAACTCAACATCCTCCTCCCCCTCAACCCCCACCCCCAACCCATCCTCCACCCTGCTACCACTATCCTCAACCTCTACCTTCAACTCATCCTCTACTACCCTCAACCTCTACCTCCAACTCATCCTCCACTACCCCCATCCCTCAACCCCCAAGCGCCAACGAAATCCCTGAAATGTCAATCCCTCCCACCACTGAAAATGAACCTCAAGATCCCCCCCCCCCTCACAACTGTCACTGACCCAACTCTCAATGCATCTGACCCTGACCTTCCAATCCCAACATCCTTCATGCCTCCCCCACCCCCTCCTGCACCAACAACACCCACCATTCCCCCCCAATCTCCTCTAAAACGAAAACCCACCAGCCCAGCTGAGTTACCCTCACCTGAATTAAACCGTTCTCGGTCAAAATCACGTAAAGTCGTAACCCCAAGAAAAAACGCCAACTCTACCTCCAAATCTCTATCTTTTGGAGAAGGCCGCTCCTCATCCTCTCCCTACCCAGCCCGGGCCCCATTATCCCCCCACTCCCCCACACATAGCTCACTTCACGATACCCCATCATGTTAAGAGTCATCCAATTCAACATAAGACACTACTACACTAACAGACACCTACTCACACAATTAATTTTAGATAATGACCCGGACATAATACTAATTAACAGCACTTGTACGGGGCGGGTGCCCAACCCCGAAAGGGGTTGAAATAGGGGAGCTATCCCCCCGCCAAAGGCGGCTTTCTAGGGCCTTTCCTAGCTGATGCTGAGAGGATTGGGTTCTAGTCATATGGTGATGGGCTGGTCTATCAGAGTGAGAACTGAGCGATCTCTGCCATACCCATAGCTTACTCCGACTGTTCCTTTTACTTATGTATTTCCTAGATCTCAAGTGACGGCGTCTTTTCCGTGGATTGACCTCCCAATCTACCAAGATTGGAAGCCAAAGCGTCACATTTTTCCTTTGCCCCTCAACTTTCTCTTCATAATTGCTGAGGGGCACAGGGCCCTGGGTGGGACTTTGGTTTCCCGGGCGTTTCCGCACCCTCCTCAGCTCCCCGCCATGGAGTGGCTTCGGTCACCCAGGCTTTATTGTGGTAGGCAGAGAGGGTTCTGTGGGGGCGCTCAGTTATGGCCTTGCTCGGGGCCTTGGGGCTGTTCGGCCAGGCAGCTTGGGGAACAACAACAACAACAACAACAACAACAACAGCACTTGTACGTACAACACACATAAAATTAGATTCTTTGGTTACACAACACGACAGACCGACAGCGATGCCAACGATGGAGTTGCAATCATGATAAAAAGCACCATTCAACACAAATTCATCACAGACTGGACATACAAAAATGTCCTTGCAGTTAAAACACACACACAACACTTGGACCCCTCATAGTTGCCACCACATAATTATGTCAGACCCAATACCTACATCCCTTACACAGACCTAAATAACTTATTCAATAACAATGCACCTACACTCATACTTGCAGACTTTAACGCTAGACACCAAGCTTTCCAACATAATACCATTAATCAACGTGGAATTCAACTATTAGCACTACACAACCAAAAAATATTAACTTTTCAAGACCCAGACTTCAACACAGTTTTCACACCAAACGGTAATGGTAAACCTGACTTAATTTTTTCAAACCAAGCTTTTAATATTATTCCATCATGATATTTCCCCAGGGCCACTTTCAGGATCAGATCACATCCCAGTTTTCATGTCAATTTCTTCAAATCATTCAAGTCCCATGTCAATCTCATTTTAACTACTCACAAGCAAACTGGGAAGAATTTAAAAACATTTTATCAGAAGACAACTACATACACGACTATGATGGACAACACTACACACACATAGACCAACAAATTGAGAACCTACAGAACAAAATTATAAATGCAGCCAACACAACCATCTCAAAAACTACATACAAAATCAAACACACTTTCAGACCCTCCATCAGAACATAACGACTCCTAGTGTGCTATCGTCGCCGATTCGAACAAAACAAACACAACCACATACCAGGCCGAGTACGTTACGACCTCTCCAACCTCAGAACTCACATCCTTAACAGCCTGCAATCTGATCATGACTCTCACTGGACTCACCTAGTACACTCAGCAGAACAACACAGAAAAACTAAGCCCTGGGAATTCTGGCAAAACATAAAACGTTTACAAGGTAATAACACTCCCAGAACATCCTCCCTCACTGTTAATGGCAACACAATTACTGATCCTAGGGCTATCACAGATACATTTAAACAGACATGGCAACAAGTATACCACCCACACCCCATTGAAAGGCCTGCCGAACAACACATCCGCAATATAGAACAACATCTCACTACCATCCC
Source organism: Paralithodes platypus (assembly GCA_032716605.1). Lineage (NCBI taxonomy): Eukaryota > Metazoa > Arthropoda > Malacostraca > Decapoda > Lithodidae > Paralithodes > Paralithodes platypus. The sequence goes on along the minus strand of CM064491.1, from coordinate 24,349,391 downwards.
CAACAACATCTCCCATGACACACACATTACTCTAAACACACTTGACCCTCAAAACATACTCACTGCTCCCATTGTGCCAGACTAAGTCAAGTTCATCCTGTCTAAAACACTGAGAAAGGCGCCTGGTGCCACAGGTATTAATCACCACCTTGTAAAGCACCTACCTAACACTTTCATAACATCACTCACTCGCCTCTACAACGCCATCCTGGTATCAGGCTACTTTCCCGTCTGCTTCAAGACAGCGACCATTATCCTCATTCCCAAGAAAAACCAAGACAAGACTAATCCACTAAACTACAGACCCATTAGTCTACTGGAGACTCTTGGGAAGACTCTAGAACGTATCATAAACCACCGACTCAGACTATTTCTCGAAGACGAAGGACTCTTCACGAACATGCAATTTGATTTTAGACAACACAGATCGACACAAGAAGCACTAAACATTATCACAAACTACCTTCACATAAACAAACAGTCCAGACGAAAAAACAAGACAGTCTTAATTACCAAGGACATAAAACGAGCTTTTGACACAGTGTGGCACGAAGGCTTGAAGTACAAAATCTGCGAAAATTTCAACTTCCCATTAATTACTCAGAAACTTCTCTGCAACTTTTTGGATAATAGAACAGCCAAAATTAAGTTTTCTAATCTTTATTCAGATTCATTTGCACTAAACGCAGGCGTACCTCAAGGCTCAGTGCTCGCTCCTACCCTCTACATCCTATACACAAATGACTTTCCCAACCCCACTCACAATGACTCTCTCACAGTAATGTACGCAGACGACGTGACGCAATTAATAAGAGCAGACACACTAGACGCATTGACAAACAGAGCTCAAAGAGAACTTGACAAAGTAGCACAATGAGAGCAAAAATGGCAGATTCAGGCTCATCCTCACAAATCACGCGTCACATACTTTGCCAAAGGACATCTCCGCCCAAGACCCTTATTCCAGAACTCCCGAGCACCTGTACCTAACCGCACACAAATAAATGTCTCTCCCACTAACAAAGTACTCGGCCTCACATTCGACAAAAACATCCGATTTCATCAACAAGCAAAAACTTCCACTGCCATCGCATCTAAATCCCTACAAACCATCTTTCGATTCAGAAATGCCTAAAAAAAAAAAAAAATTCACTTATACAAAGCACTAATAAGACCTCTTTTGTGCTACGTCCCACTCAGCATTTCACTTTCGGCCCCTACCAACCAACTAAACTACCAAAGAATTCAAAATAAAGCACTGAGGTGGATGTTCGGGACTCAGTGGTATGAGTTCCAGACGGCACAACATCTATACGATCTAGCCCACATCCCCCCTCTAAATACTTATTGGCAGCAATTAGCAGAAAAACAACTTATAAAACTTGAGACCTTTCATGATAACTTCATCCAAATTTTCAATAGAATTTTATATCCCCCCCCCCCCGCCCCTTGTCAAACCTCCTTCACCCCAACAACAGAGAGGCACCCATTCCTAAATTAACTCAAAATTAATATTGGTAGAGGCGGTGGGTCATGCCGGCTCATCCACAGTCCAACCTCCCTACCACTCTTGACCTAGATTCCTAGATTCACTTCCAGTTAATATGTATAACTTCACAGACCCACCAAATGTCCTTACTAGCACCAATCCTTAGCCAATTATAATCAAATTACAAGTCAACAACCTTTTAACGTAACTTCAAAATATAATAACAGTACAGCCTTCTTACAAGTTCTTCCACTGACAGCTCTTCCCCAGCATTACCCCCCTTTTGACTCAATGCCACCCAAAATTATCTCTCCCTTTTATACCATTTTCGAATTACTACCATCCAAAAATACAACCCTAATACATCCAAAGCTCAATAGCAAGCACTTTTGATTTTATACCACCCAAAATTATCTTGCTCCCCATCCCTTGCCCCCTTCTTGGCAAGCCATCCTGAATCTCATTAAAGTAACTTCTCCAACTAAAACAATTCAACCCCAGCTCAATTATTCAACTCACGCACGTTGGGTCAAGCCCTGACACCCTATTTCTCTCACTATTATCACCATCTCTCCTACTTAACCAATAAAAACTTCCCTTCTTTCACCCTCACCCAACTTTTCTATATTCATTCATTCGTGAGATTCATTCCATGACACGGGCCAGTCAGGAGAACATCTCACTAGAGGCGCTTCCACCCAGCCGCTTTACTCTTCCCAACTACAGTGGAGAGGTAAAAAAAAGGAGCCTTCCTGATTACTTGAACACTATACAAGAACAATACCAAACTTCTAAAAAGAAGATTAAGACATCTGCTTACGCACAAATTCACCTGCAGTATCCGGGAGTCTGCTCATACATAGCTCGCCTACTCACCACATCTCAAGCAATACATGGACGAGATCAAAGGTGTGGAGAAGCTGAAGGACATAGCAGAGTGTACTGGTGAGCCCTGAGGTGGTAAGAAGATATGGACTGAAGAAGCTACTAATTTATTAAGGGACCATATTGGCCCCGCACAATATTAAAGAAAGAACTTGAGATGTTTGAGTGATGGTACCGGAGGATTAAAATAGATGTTGCCTTCTTGGGCAAGAAACAAAGCTTTAGACAATGACCACATAAATGATGAATTAAATATACCTAGAGTTGATAATTAGTTACATCTGATTAGTGAAGCGAAATGTTAGAGTAGGCATTGTTAGAAATGTCAAGAGTGAGTTAAATGGAAACTTCAAATAATATTTGAGTTTATAATTATAACTGGAGGTAAAGGTTTAATCCTCAGCCTACTAAAAGATACTAGGTATCAACACGAGGTATATACTCAGGGACCACCAATTAGACACCCTAACCGCCGACTAAACCCCATAATCAGACAGAAGGAAAAAGAACTAGTGGAAGAGATGCTAAAGCAAGGACTAGTGGTAAAATCACATAGTCTGTGGAGGAGGCGAAAGCGTCATGGACTGCAGACCAAAAGGACCTCGGATCGAGTCCATGCCAAACGTCAGGGTTTTTTCTGAGGTGATCTGATTGTTTCTGCTGTTCTGCAAGATCCTGGCTACACCGACACTTCAAGAAAATACTCCCTATATCATCGACAAATGCATTCCATGGAGAAAATGTAAGAACAATAGTAAATTTAGAGGAAGAGTGAACAGGGACATACAAACGAACAAAATGCTGTGGGTAAAGATCTAGAAGAAGCAGAGATTTTGGATGAGATTTGAAGAAAATGAAGGAATATGGGGAAACCGATGCAAGCGAATACCTGCAACTGCAAGACGATTATAGAAAAACAAACAAGACAAGTAAGGCGGGAGACCAGGAATGTAGCAACAAAATATAGAAAGGAAAATTGCCCAAAATGTTAAGTCTAACCAAAAAATATTTAGGAAATATGTACGTACAATCTATAACCAAAAGTACAACCAGTAAACGTGATCTATACATGGACGCTGAGAAAAGCATTACAACTTTAAATGACAAGGACAAGGCAAGGGTCTTAGTAGAATACTTTAGTTCAGTATTTACCAGGGAACCAGAAGGGGAAGTACCGATACCAAACCATGAAAAAAGGGATGGCCTAATATTATCGCAAATGGAATTCACATGTGAAGAAATATGACATATTATTGATAAGCTACAAAGGGACAAGTCACCTGGTCCAGAGAGATTTCACCCACGAATGATAAAGGAGGTGAAAGAAGTAATTGCATATCCATTAAGCATAATTTTCACTTTATCCCTTAGAATACAGAAATTACCAACAGACTGGAGAACGGCAAATATTACAGCTATCTATAAAGAGGGAGATAAGATTGATCCTGGAAATTATAGGCCTGTTGGAAAAATGGTTGCTGAAATTTCATCCAAAGAAATGTAATGCTATGAGGATAGGAAAGTCAAATGTGAAAAAAGTTAAATACATCATGAATGGAGAGCTAAATGATATCGAAGAAGAGAAGGACCTAGGGGTGATGATTGACAATTAACTAAGGTTTACAGAACATATGGCGTATAAAATCAACAATAGTAACAGGATAGTTGGGCTCATCCAAAGGACTTTCACTGTACAAGACAAGTCAATATTCAAGGCGCTGTTTGTGGCACTAGTTCGTCCACACCTTGAATATGCAAATCAAGCTTGATGCCCATATAAGAAAAACAGATATGGAAGCAGTCGAAGCAGTACAGAGATGAGCAACCAAATTAGTACCAAGTTTGAAGGATCTATCATATCAGGAAAGATTGATAAAGTTACACCTTCCAACCCTTGCATATACTGTAGGAGATCGATAAGTGATATGATAGAGAGCTATATGTTGGTAAATGGAGTGTATGATAGTGATGTGTGCGAGGGACTATTGCAAATTAATAATGATTCGATAACAAGAGGACACAACATTTTGTTTTACAAACAACGGCCAAGACTAGACCTCAGATAATATACTTTTTGCAACAGGATAGTGGATAACGGGAACGATCTCCCAGAGTTATTATAAGTACCAATTCAGTGTATGAATTTGAAAAGAAATTGGATGAATTTTGGAAATATCAGGAACAGAAATTTGATTATACGAAAGTAATAAACAGACGCCTTGATATAAATAGCCACCTGACCACAGGAACCTTCATAGATAATAGTAATCTAGAGCTGGAGTCACAGGCTCTTTAGCCTCTTTCAGGAGTCTTCTGTGAGTATGTGAGTATCACAATTTCATAGCATAGTCGATGCCCGACCATATTCGAAGATGCTGTGAACTGTATAGATGCTCTTTCCAAGTCAAGTGACGTGTATGAATAAGGTGATGTGTATGAATAAGGTGTCGCCATCTGGTGTTGCAGAAAGGAAGCAACAAACACCATGGAGCTCCACTGTGCCACCTAGTGCGACATATGAAGCACCCACATCTCAAAACTTCAATCGATACTCTCGGGTCCTCACAAGAGTTACAGGCTACTGAAGAGTCTAAAGTCCAAAGGTTGAGACAAAGAAAAGCAATTTTTACTGGTAAAAATACAAGATGGGTCCACCAGATTCTGTGAAGACTACCGCAAACTTAACGATGTAACAATTAATAGACGCCCAGCTCTTGCCTCGCATAGAAAACTCGCTAGACTCATAATATGGGTTCACTTGTTCTCTACCATAGATTTACAAAGCGGATATTGGCAGGTACTCATACAACCAGAAGATCAAAAGAAAACGGCAATGGAGTTTGCAATGAACCCGCCAGCTCTACCAGTTATAGATGAAGGCCTAAGGGGATTAAGCTTAAACCATCCAAACGCCAACTGGGAGCCCGAGAAGTAGCCTACTTTGTCTATGTGGTCACAAAGTGAAGGCTATTTTAGAAATTCTTGCACCCACCACAGTTAGAGAAAAAGCTTTTTGTGGAATGGCCTCATATTATTGAAGGTTCATCCGAACTTCTCTAAGATTGCAAAACCCATTAACACCCGACTAGAGAAGGGAAGGAAATTTAATTGAGGCCAGAGTTGTCAAGCTGCTTTCAAAAACCTGAAACAAAGATAAATCTTGGAACCAATTGTATGCCATCCCGACTTTACCAAACCCTTCCAGTTATATACTGACGCTTCCGATGATGGGTGAGGAGCAGTATTAGCACAATAAGTAGAAGGAAAAGAAAGCATTGTGGCCTGTGCTAGTCGAACCTTACACAAGGGTAAGACGAACTAAAGTGATACCAACACAGAATGTTTGGCACTGGTGTGGCCGTTCAACATTAGAGACTCCAATTAGCCGAAGTACACTTCAAAGTCATTATGGACCACCATAGTATGCAGTGGCTGAGGAAAATGAAAACTGAAGATGGCTTGTTTGTGAGATGGAAAGGGATTTTAGAAGAGTTTTCATTTGATGTCAAACACAGGCCAGGCAAACTACACACCAACGCTGATGGACTATCGAGATTACCCATAGCTAACCTACAAATACCTGCAACACCGGATGTAAAAGGCGAAAGATTTATGCGTTTTGAAGGGAAACCAGAGTTGGGCGGGTGCCCAACCCCGAAAGGGGTTGAAATAGGGGAGCTATCCCCCCGCCAAAGGCGGCTTTCTAGGGCCGTTCCTAGCTGATGCCGAGAGGATTGGGTTCTAGTCATGTGGTGATGGGCTGGTCTATCAGAGTGAGAGCTGAGCGATCTCTGCCATACCCATAGCTTACTCTGACTGTTCCTTAAATACTTATATATTTTCTAGATCTCAGGTGACGGCGTCTCTTCCATGGATTGACCTCCCAATCTCCCAACCTAGAGGTTGGCAGATTGGAAGCCAAAGCGTCACATTTTTCCTTTAACCCTCAACTTTCTCTTCATAATTGCTGAGGGGAACAGGGCCCTGGGTGGGGCTTTGGTTTCCCGGGCGTTTCCGTGCCCTCCTTAGCTCCCTGCCATGGAGTGGCTTCGGTCACCCAGGCTTTATTGTGGTAGGCAGGGAGGGATCTGTGGGGGCGCTCGGGTGTGGCCTTGGGGCTGTTCGGCCAGGCAGCCTGGGGAACAGCAACAACAACAACAACACCGGATGTAAAGGAAATCCCCGGCCTCACCAAAGGAAAAGGAGCTTATATCTGTTATGATGAAGGGACGTGGAGAGATTCTCGAAATCGGGTTGTTTTAGATTATGAGGAAGCCAAACACATGATTGGAATCATGCATAAGAGAGAAGGAAAGGACGCTCATCTAGGCCAATCAAGATTGCTCAAACAGTTTAACAAAAGATACTGGACACCTCGTGTTATGATAGTCAAAGAAGTAATCCAAAGTTACCTACAGTGTCAACAAGGGAAGGATAGTCCTCCAACTTGGGGGGGGGGGGATCGGAAGTGCCATGAGGGGATGGATGGTGGCTGTTTTCCTTTGAGGCTATTCTGCCCGAGGCTGTTTCCTCGATTGGGTGATCTTCAAACACCTTCATTTCTATTGTACTGTACTATGTAATTGTGTATATACATTCAATGTTAATCCTATGAATATATCATAATATAATAAATTTTACAAATAATATGCTATAAATTCATTTTTTTTGGTTAGGTATGTTTTTTTTAATCACATTTCATGTACTCCTGACAACTCTATTAATGTTTACCTTTTATATTGGACCTTCGAGACTGTCCTCATACAACAATAAACAAGAGAGATAAATAAACTATAAATATAACAACAAATCAAATAATATCAGGGTCAAAATATGTTCAAACTAGAAGAGACTGAATATTCTATGACAAAACTGCATAAATTAGTCCTTCAGAAGGATTAGTTCTCATTACAACTTATCTCAATCGATATTCAAAAGTTGACTTAGTTCGACATTCGGATATGATGTACGGGATGAAAGTAATGGCGAGTGAGTTATACGGAGTATAAATACGCACAAAAATTGCTTAACCTAGGTTATATATATATATATATATTATATATATCCAGTGGCAGTACTCTTGTTATCTTGCGATGGGTGAAGACTAGAAGTTTCTAGACCAAGTGGGTCAGTTTTTATGATGAAAATAAGTAGGTCAGTTGTGGCCGCCGGGAGCCTAGAATCTTGTAAACTCCTGAGTTTCGTCATATACCAATACTCATATCTCTGCAAATAATTGGCCTAACCTAGTACAGTATATATACATACCAGAGGCAGTACTCTGTGTTATCTTGTGATGGATGAAGACTAGAACACTGTATTGTACATTAAGCAGTTATTGTGTGAGGTGCGAAATAAAAGCCAGTGTTTTGTTATGATACTGAGAACTATTCGAATGCGGTGACGCAGTAGCCAGAGCTACGGTCTATTTACATTCGTTCAGCAATTGATTATTGATTATGGATTGTGCATTATGTATTGTGTAATAATATTAATTAGGCTATATTGATTATTGATACTGATTTTTTCACCATTGTAACTATTCCCAAATTACTGTCGTCTGCTTTTATACATCGTTTGGGACTCAGGAAAAGCAATACAAGCTATCGTTAGGCCTGCATGCAAGCAGGAATCACTTGACTGACTCGCTATGTGTTTTTGTTCTTGTTGGTTATATGGACCATCTGCTAAGACAACAAAACTTTCTCTAGTGTGGTTTTAAATGATCTTAAGCCATAACATAAGGCTATTGAGCTATGTAGGCCACCTGTGTGTTATGGAGAAAGCTCGATATGGAGGTATGTACTGTAGGCCACCCTGGCGAGAAGGGTTAATAATACCATTGTATATCAATGTTATCGGTTGTTTTAATTATCCAGCTGAGCATGCAGTAGAGTCTGTAGACCCCACCCTTTTTAGAACTGCATGACAAAAGGAAATGACAATTGTGCAATGATTTATATTATATAGACCAGCATAAGAAAAGGAAACAAGCCATAATATTTGGTCACTCCGGTGTATTTCATAATATTTGGTCACTCCGGTAATAAATAAAAGAGGTGAAAGGAATTTTGGATTTAATGAAGAATCGAGAGAAGATAACTTCATTCCTTCACTCCGTAGATTAGGAAAGAGTTAAACTTAGTCAAAGGACCTGCAGAAGGGGGGGGGGGGGAGGGGACAGTGAGAATGGAGCGGAGTGATAGAGGAAGCATGAAAGGATGGAGAATAAGAGAGAATGATTGTAAGGGCTTGGGAGGTCCATGTATTCGTGATACTAATGAGTAGGGAATGGTATTATAGCTATGCTGATGGTGACAGTAAATATTTTAATTGCAGCATAGATCTAATATTGATGGCGACCAGTGGGTTCAATTATATGATGGTATTCAATTGTCTTATATACAGTATAGCTAATGGTAATCAATTGTATAACATTGGTCCAGTTATGAAAATATATAAACTTTCAAAAAGTCCATCTTCAACAGCTCTTGGCTAGCTTAATTGAAGAGAATCACTTCCACTACTAAGATTCATATATGCTGTGCCTATCAATGGAATTAAGTCAGTCAGGCCAAACCCGCAGGGGTAGGGAGGAACAGCAAGAAAATGCATGCTGATCCCTTAGTGGGAGTAAATTCTGGGGGTGGGATTCCAAGTCCCAACCTCCAGGACCACAAAAGTGACAGGCGATGGGGTCCCCATCCCTACACCAAGTATTTTGGCTGTCCATTTTCGAGGACTCTCTATGACGTGAAAAAGAACATAAAACAAATTGTATGGTCCTACAATTATTGGTAGCTATAATAAATATATAGTATAAGAGCAGTCCTCGGAGGTCGGGGTTTCACGGATATAATGTTTTTGCAACGTCACGACAAGACCACAACAACTTAACATATTCAGATTCACGATTGTGTTGGCTGCTGGGCCGTGCGTTTGCATCAATAACAGGTCACAATGAAAATTATAGTTGTTTTTATGCACACAAAGCTGTAATCTTTGGTGAAGCATGTCCAGAAGCGGCCTTCACTTCGGTGCTATATCAGACACTATTGGACTGTCTTAATTTTTGGTTACGATATTGAATGACTGCGAACGGTTTGGGGAGTCAATGGTAACAAAATGGAGAATATAATATAGACAAATGCAGTAGATCAAGTCAGGACAGCCGTAAGAGTCGCAAAACAAATCTAAAACGAGTGTTGATGTCAATCATATTATTGATCAAATCATAGATGCAAGTGATGTTGGACTTAATAAACGAACGAGGTAATATAAAAAATAAATTACAAAAACAAAGTATTCAGAAAATGCTTACAATGCCGTAATTTTCTAAAAGTCTGAACAAATGCCGTTATAATACTCATTCACCAAATGACATGTCCTGAAATATATATAATCAACCAATTACTTTGATTAGGCCTACTGTTTTGTGTAAACTGTAGAATGTTTTGCTACTAATTATCTCTATCTCTCTCTCTCTATATATATATATATATATACTGTGTATATATATATATATATACTCTCAGCGGAGCTCGAATCACTGACAGTCAGGACGATTTTCCATGCCTTAACCAATTCTACCACAGCGTGATGAAGGATTTCTTTTTTTCTATGTGAGTGAGGGAGATTCTATCTATCTATCTATCTATTGCCTGACGCCGTGATCCCCGAAGGGGTGGCCACGAACGAACCGCCCCCATGCACCTCTGTCCCCAGTCAGTCGACGCCCCTCCCCCCAACCAGCACCACCTTCGTTCATGTACTTCCTCACTTCATCCTTCCACCTCATATTCGGTCTACCTCTCCCCCTCTGTCCCTCCACCTCACTCTCATACACCCTCTTAGTCATTCTCTCGCTTTCCATACGTTCCATATGGCCGAACCATCTCAAGTTGTTCCTTTTCACACTTTCCAGCACATCTACCTCCACACCACACCTCCTTCTTACTTCCTCATTAGTCTGTCTATCCCTCCATGTAACTCCGCACGCACTCCTTAAGTAATTCATTTCCACTGCTCTCACTCTTGGTCTGAGTCTCTCAACCAACGTCCATGCTTCGCTTCCGTAAGTCAGTGTCGGGATTACCACACTGTCATGCAAGGACTTCTTCACTTCCATACTGACCACCCTATTTCTTGTTACTGCTTTTAGCGTTCCTACAACCCTCTTCCCCTGTTGTACCCTCTCCTGCACCTCTTCATCCATAGTCCCATCTTTACTCAACACACTGCCCAGATACTTAAAAGAGTTGACGATCTCCATAGCCTGACCGTTCAGCTTCACCTCACACTCTGTGACTTCACCCCTTTCGAAGACCATAACCTTGCTCTTCCCCGTATTTACCTTCAAATTCCGTTTTTCGCACACTGTTCCAAACTCATTTACCAGACCCTGCAACTCCCATTCATTATCACTCATCAGAACTGTATCATCCGCAAACAGCAGTATAGGTAGCTTCCACTCAATTCCCTCCCTTTTCAGCGATACACCAACATCCACTGCTCTTGATAGTATTTCTTTCATAACTCCATCCATATATACAGTAAACAACCACGGGGACATCACACACCCCTGTTTCAAACCAACATTCAGGTCAAAGAACTCGCTCTGCTCACTCTCCACACGTACTGCCGCCTTTGCACCCTCATACATGCTCTTCACTGCTTTCAGCAACTTGCCCTCTACTCCGTATATTCTAAGTACTTTCCACAAACCTTCTCTATCCACTCTGTCATAGGCCTTCTTCAAGTCCATAAAGGCAACATACACCTTTTGTTTCTTCTCCAGATACTTCTCCACAACACAATTCAGGGTAAAAATCTGATCTACACATCCTCTTCCCTTCCTAAAACCTCCCTGCTCGTCGCCTATCCATTTCTCCGTTCTCACTCTCACTCTCTCAATCACTACCCTACTGTATACCTTCCCTACTACGCTTAGAAGACATATTCCTCGGTGGTTACCACACACTCCTCTTTCCCCTTTGCCCTTATATAGGGGGACTATTATGCCAGTCTTCCAGTCATCGGGTGCACTCCCCTTCTCCCATGCTAGTTTGCACATTTTCCATACCCATTCTATCACTATCTCACCACCATACCTCAACATTTCCCCACACACTCCATCTGTTCCTGGTGCTTTCCCCAACTTCACTCTTTTCATGGCTTCCCACACTTCTGACCTCCTGATCCCCACCTCCTCCTCCACTACTTCTCTTCTTCTCCCTCCCATACCATGAGGGAGATTAAAGGCATAAATGCCTGTAGCGAGTGCCTCCTCCAGATTTGAAAGAGTGACAGTGCCAAAATCAAGGGACGTTCGAGCCAAAATGCCTGGACACACAGAGTTTGAAGCAATGTATGTCATAGGAAGAGGAAAAACCCGATTCTGGGAGAGAGTTCCAGAGTTCGGCTGTTGAATAGAAGAAAGACTGAGAATAACGTTTCACTCTAGAGTTGGAGAGTTGCACAGAGTAGGGGGTGGGATTGTGTTGCAAGACAGGTACTACGTGCGCTACGAAGAGGGGGGGGGGTATACACTGAGAGAACTCTAAGGAACACTGATTATTGTAATAGCGGTAGAATAATGAGAGAGATGCAACATTGCGGCGAAGGGAGAGAGACTGCAGATAATTGGTGCGTGGACGTAAGTTAATGAGACGGAAGGCTTTCTTTTCTACTTTGACTAGAAGTGTTCTGTGAGAGGATACTCCCAACACATGTGAACAATACTCAATACATGGATGCACTGTGCCCCTGTACAGAGCAAGAAGCTGTGTAAGGGTAAAGAACCCCTGGAGGCGGTTGAGCACACCCAGCTCCTGGGAAGCTTTTTTAGCTAGTGGTAATATGATCTTTTCAAGAGAGATCAAAAGAAAAAGAGACACCAAGAATATTAGAAGATGAAGGGTTAATATGTGTGTTGTTTTAGAGTAGGGCATAGTTTCCTGGAAGGGGGCGACAAGTAGACAGATAGAGATATTGAGTTTTGGAAGCATTTAAAGTAACAAGAATTTCTTTGCCTCAACTATTGATAGTAGATAAATCAGAAGATAGGTGTTTTACGGCCTCCTTATGTGAGTTTTGGAATTCCTGCTGTGAATAATTTTGTGGAAGGCTAATTGAGTAATGTAGAGCCGTCAGCATAATGCTGGGTTCACACATTCACGTATATTGCTCCCGATAGCTCCCGTCAGGCGTAATCGCCAATTTTTTGTTCTGTCGGGCGTAGTCCCGCTGTGTACGCCCGTATCACCACGATTATTGCATTTTCCCGACAGACGTACCGTGACGGGGCCATTGTTACGTCAGTCGTAATGTAGTCGTAATGAACTACGTACGTGTTTGCGACTTGCGTAAGCATGTCCCCGTTAGTCCGCATGGGCTGCCCGATTTGCGGAAACACAGGCCACGCCCCCACAAGACCTGCGTAGCTGAGGCCGTATGTCCTGGAACTTTTTAGGACTTACCTCCACCGTTTCCGGACAATCGTTGGCACACCCCGTCTGTCCAAACACAGACAAAGACAGTCTTTGTCAACCACGTAGGTCTGGGTTGGAATCTGGGAACTACAAAAGGGCAGGAATGGCCACACCATTCCCATTCCCAGTCCTTCATCGGCACCATGAACAACATCGCGGAATTCATCCTGCAGGACTTCAATTTTGTGAACTCCCTAATAAAACCGGAGAACAGGCATAACACGCGGCTAATGCAATGGATCCTTTCCTACATCGAAATCTTGGAACTACTTGCAATAGCAAACTTCATCTATCAAGAGGAACAAGAGAAGAAGGAAAGCAGCAAGAGGAGAGACCATTCATCCTTGTATTTTTTTTTTTTTTTTTGGCTAAATCTATCAAGTTGGGAGAGAAAGGAAGGATAATGGTAAAAAAAACACTCCCCTCGCCAGAAATCAGGTCCCCGATGGTCCCGAAAGTAGCTGAAAAGACACTATAGACTACAGAGACTTTTATGGTATCGAATGTATGGGTGGGAGGGTGGTGGGAGGGTGGTTTTGGGGTTGGTGGGGGGAAGGTAGAAGGGTAATTGACTTGTGTTACACATATGAAGCCGATTGGTGAGGTAGTTTCGCCACCACGGATTTTCCTTTTTTTCCTTTTCTTCGTACGGATACGCTAGAAGTGGGTGGTTGGGGGTGTGGTGGGGGAAAGGCAGAAGGGTAAGGGACTTGTCACACAAATATGGAACCGATTGGTGCAGTCGTTTCGCCACCACAGATTTTCCTTTTTTTTCCTTCTGACGGGACCGACAGTCAGCGAGTGGGTGGGAGGAGGGATTTGGGATTTTTGTGTTGGGTAGCCTAAAGGGTAAGGTACATGTGGTAAAAATATGAAAGCCATAGGTGCAGTCGTTTCGCTGCTACGATTTATTTTCAGCGAGGACGTATATATACGTCCCTGGCACTAAATAACATGAATAAACTGCTTTGTGTTATTATGTGTTTCATTAACAAAAATGTTAGGTAATATATATATATAGGTTATATATAGTTATGGTAAAGTACTAAAGATTTCATCAGTTCACACCATAATAGCAACAATAACTTTGAACATATTAGGCTTCCCAGAATACCCATTTTTTTTTTTATACATTAGGTTATATATATATATATATATATATATATATATATATATATATATATATATATAAGGCTATAAACTTAAGTGAACAGGATAAATTGAAAAAAATATTTGCATCATTATAAGCAAAATAATTCAGAAAAGACAAAGACCTGTCACTGTCCCGCCGGTCCTTATATACCCCCCCCCCCCCTATAACGTTCCCGCGTCTTCCCGCCAACCCGCAGTGCGGCGCTGTTGCCAGATGCGCCCGGACGAACGTAAACTTTCCCGTTTGACGGGAACTTTTTACGATTGACGGGAGCCGCTTACGTCTGACGGCAGAGCGTTTTACGTCTGACGGGGCTGCTCCCGTCAGACGGCCGTGATGGCCGGTCGATCGTAAAATTTCCCGACGGTTGACATACGGGAGCACGAGCCCCGTATCTGATTCGAATTTCAAAACATACCGGGCGGCATCGCCCGCACCAACCGCCTCCCCGACCCGCGTGGCTACTCCCGCCATGCGTACCAACCCCCCCGACTGTACACAATTTCATTTACGTTTTGCGTAATATGCCCTTACGTTTGACCAAACTACCAATATTCGGGTGCCAACTACAAATAAACCTTCGTACGGGAGCTGTCGGGAGCATATACGTGAATGTGTGAACCCAGCATAAGAGTGAATGGGGCTGGAGGTGCAGTTGAGATGGTCGTTAACGAATAATGGGAAGAGAATTGGAGATAGGACAGAACCCTGAGGAATACCAGAGTTGATAGGTTGAGGAAGTGAACGGTGGCTTTCCACAAACACAGCTATGGAACGGCCGGAAAGGAAATTAGAGACAAAAGCAGAGATGGAGGGATAGAAACCGTAGGAAGGTAGTTTGGATGTAAGGAATTTGTGCCAGACTCTATCTAAGGCTTTCGATATGTCTAGCGCAACAGAAAAAGTCTCACCAAAGTCCCGAATGGAGGATGACCAAGAGTTCGTAAGATAAGAATGAGGATCACCAGTAGAGCGGCCATTAACCCTTGCTCTACCAGCGACGGCGAATCGCCGTCAGTAGATAAGTCACTCCTCAGTCCCAGAGACGACAAATCGCCACCAGTAATGTACTTTCCTTGTAACTGCCTGTACAAGCCTGTACTTGGTACTATGACCGTTTGAGAACTGCTCTCGATATGGCAACACTTCTCAGCTTATATAAGACCCACTGAAGGGTGGCAGAGCTAGTCTCGCTTCGTCTCTTGAGGTGGAAAGTTATTCTCTATTGCCATTTTGGCCACAGTGCTTGGTACTGCAGGGGACCTTTATTACTGTATCCTACGGTACTGGACGGGTTAAGGAAGCTATAATAGCAGGAACACCGTCCGGTCCGTACACCTTCTTAGTATTAAGCCCAGAGAGGGTGGAAAGTACATCCTTGGAAGAGATTATGATGTTTGGCACATAAATAGGAGAGAGGGTGGTGGAGAGGGAGGAATAGCACTGGAATCATCCAAAGTGGAGTCTTTAGCGAAAGTGTTAGCGAAGAGTTCAGCTTTCTCAGAGGACGAAGTGATGGTGGTGTCGTCAGAGTGGAAAAGAGGAGGGAAAGACGCAGAAGAAAAATTGTTGCAGAGCTTTTTGGCTAGATACCAGAAGGCTTGGGAAGAGCTAGAGTTGGATAGTTCCGTGCATTTATTATTTATTTAAGAATGCTTAGCGAGGGGGAGAACAGATTTGGCTTGATTCCGGGCAGAAACAGGAACTCTTGAGATTCTAAAGTTTGAAGGCGACGGTACCGTTTGAATGCTTCCTCCTTATTGCGGGCAGCAGTATAGCAAGTGTGAGTAAACCAAGATTAAGGAGAAGGGAAATCCTACTTGGAGAATGTATTTCAATTCATACACAAGTCGTAGGATCCATATTCCAGAATATCATAGAGGGATTTTGCAAGCTAGGAGTACATAGACATTTAGGCCCGAATTCAGAACAGTGGTTTAAACCTCGGATTTCTGGGCAGGTTTAAACCCGGGATTGAGATTACTCGATCCTGGATCGAACACAAAGGTTTATCCGTATTCAGAACACGGGATTGAGAACGAGAACGAGTAATCCACGGCTTAAAACTCTGTTTAAGTCGAAGGTTTGCAACAGCCAATCACAGTGCCGTACGGAATGCAGTTAGCCAATAAGCACATGAATGAGCCATTTTATCTATATCATATATTTAATGCCGTCACTGCCTATTTAAAAAGTGTAATACGTAAAGCGTGGCATGCGATTGGCTAAGCGAGTCAAGGTTAGTCAACCTTCATTCTCGCTTACTTCTTGCGTTTATTTTGTCTTTACTTCGCTTGTGTTTACTTTATGATATATACATTATTATTGTGTTTCCTGTGATAGTTAATAGCTCTTTAGATTCGGATAGCATTGTAATTTATTAACCGGACAAGCGCGAAATAGACCTAGGGGCTAGGGTAGTTATTTGTGCATTTCTAGCCTTGGATTCTGACAGAATTTGTTATATTTACAATATAGAGCATTATTTGTTTTCGGTATGCTTTTATTTTACATATATGATGTATATATGAACCTTCAAGAGTGCTAAAATAAGTGGGAAAAGCATTTGGGTGGTGAAAAACGAAGATATTGGCCACCCGGTCATAATCTCAGGCGAGAGAGAGCCACAGGCAACCCTCCTCTCTCGCTGTCTGTGAGGTAACTGAGACGAGCGGGGCGGTGTGGGCCGGTGTCTGGGTGTTGCATAACGATCTTTTCTGCAACCCACTTGTGCTACATTATCGCGGGAGAGAAAAATAACCGATAAATGATGATAATAAGAGGAAAAATAGGTGATAATTGAGGAGGGGAGGGAGGGGGGAATAAGGTGGGGAAGGAGGGGAGGGGGGTGGGTGAGATTTACATGGATGAGTACTGGAGGGGAATTATCTCACCTAGAGACAAATTCCTTTGTTTTGATAGGCCCTTTTTTTTTATGGAAGGCTTTTTTTATGGTCTTGCTTCCATGAGGCCTATCGCGTTCCCTATAGGAAGCCTTCCGTGAGGCCTATCGCGCTTGCCGGGTTAAGTAAACATTAAAATTGCTTACACATATTTAGTTTAATGAATAAATAAGGAATAATACAGATAATAAGTAAATTATCAGGGAACTGATAAACTAGCCAATCATGAGCGTGCTGCTAGTTCTGCTGCTTCCACTGACTTTCACTTTTACCGACATAGGCTACGTGGATTCATGTCGCTTGTTATAAGTAATAGCGAGCAATATAGTCATACTTACCATGGTTTTTATATATGCTCAACTTAATCATAGGGATTGTGATATATTAATAGCATGACGGGAAGCTAAAGCGGCCGATTTAAGACCAATTAATTTCGAAGTGAGAACGAAAGTGTAGGCTACGTGAGATAGTGCTATTAAAATCTGTGTTACGGGCAACTCTATTCCACCCCTTAAACCTAACTTATACTTTGTTACTACATCTACCGCATGCTCAGTGCTGTTAATACCCAGTCAAATGGACAAATATATATAGTATACATAGCTCAACTGAAATACGTTGTAACCATTAATTATGTAGGCGAAAACAAGTAGCCTAACCAATGTGACTCGTTATATAAACTATGCATAATTACAACCTACTAGGCTATTAAAAAGACAACTCATGTCTCAAATAACTCTTATCCTACTTGATAAAAGCATTTGCAAATAATGGTTAACTTGTGATTCCTTATATATTTTAAGCTATATATTTTAATTCGTACAAAGGATTAACATTGTGCATGGATACAGTAAATAATTATATTTGCTGTGTAACATGTAGGCTAATGGACTAATAATATTAGTTCTATGGTAACCTAATACATAAGAACATAAGAAAAAGGGAGTCTGCAAAAAGCAAATCGGCCCATAGAAGGCAGATCCCTGTCACACCCAACCCCAATTATAGACCCATCTCACTAATACCTTGAGTACTGACCCCACCAAAACGGTCAGAGATTAACACAAGATTACGGGGGTCTGCTGAGCGCCGATTGGCCCACACCTGGTAGATCCCCCTCACACCCAACCCATCTCGTCCATATGCCTATCTAATTTTATCTTAAAGCTCCCTATCGTTCTTGATCCCACTATATAACTTGGTAGCCTATTCCACCCATCTACAACACTGTTACCAAACCAATATTTGCCTATATCTTTTCTGAAACTAAATTTATCTAATTTGAAACCATTTGTAAGAGTTATTTCGCTATCACTGAGCTTTAGTACATTTTTCATGTCTCCTTTATTAATTCCACTAACCCACTTGAATACCTCTATCATGTCACCTCTAACTCTGCGTCTCTCTAACGAATGTAAGCCTAATTTCTTCAACCTTTCTTCATACGGAAGATTTCTAATATTATGGATAATTTTTGTCATTCTACGTTGTACTCTCTCCAATGAATCTATGTCCATTCTGTAATAAGGACACCAACATTGAACAGCATAATCCATATGGGGCCTCACTAATGACAAGTAAAGTTTCAAGATAACATCAGCAGTTCTGTTACTCACACTCCTAGATATGAACCCGAGAATCCTGTTTTCCTTGTTACGAACGCTTATTGTTATTGTTTTCTAGGCTTCAAATCATTGCTAACAAAAACACCCAGATCTTTCACACAGTCTGAGTTTTCTAATTCCATATTAGCTAGTTTATATTTAAAATTTGTATGTATCTTCCCTATCTTTAATACCTTGCATTTGTCAATGTTAAACTTCATCTGCCATTTTACTGACCATTCGTGTAAGGTATCTAGATCTATTTGCAGACACTCTATATCTCTAACTGAATCAATTTTTCTCCCCATTTTGGTATCGTCTGCAAATTTACTTATCCTACTAGTTATACCTAAATCAAGGTCATTTATGTATATAATAAACAACAGAGGACTTAATACAGATCCCTCTTGACTGATCCCCATTCTGACTTAGTACCATTTATGCTGACTCTCTACTTCCTACCAATTAGCCATGACCTAATCCATCCTAACAACGCCCCACCTATTCCATGTGCCTCAACCTTTCTCATCAATCTCTCATGAGGGACTCTGTCGAAAGCTTTACTGAAATCTAAGTATATAATATCATATGACTTGTCATTATCTACTGCTTCATATACCTCTGATAAAAAAACTAAGCAAATTAGTAAGGCAAGAACGTCCCTGAGTGAATCCATGCTGAGAAGAATTGATTAAGTTAAATGTTTCTAAGTGGTTTCTCATTGTCCTAGCAATAATTGACTCTAGTAGCTTTCCTATGATTGAAGTGACACTAATGGGACGGTAATTGGATGCTATTGATTTATCACCTTTTTTGAAAATCGGAACTACATTTGAAAGCTTCCAAGCTTCTGTAACTATACCTGTTTCTAATGAATTTTTAAAAAGAAATGTTAATGGGTAACTTAACTCATCTCTGCATTCTTTTAATACTCTAGCATATACCTCATCGGGACCAGGCGATTGCTGAGGTTTCAGTCTGTCAATTTCCTTAAGCACATCATTTCTACTTATAGTAACCGTACTTAACCTATTTTCTAAACTATCGCTATATACCTTACGGACTTCTGGAATCTGTGCCAAATTTTCATTAGTGAAAACGGATAGAAACTGACTATTTAATGTACTGCACATTTCTAAATAATTTTCTGTCATTTCTCCTATCGAAGTTTTAAGGGGGCCTATTTTATCTCTAACTTTAGATTTATATAGCTGGTAAAAAGCCTTAGGGTTATTTTTTGAGTCATTGGCTATCCTGATTTCATAATTTCTTTTGTCTGTCCTTATACCTTTTTTAACCTCTGTTGATAGATTCTGATAGTAAGCAAGTAGGTGAATTTCGCCTTTCTTAATTTTTCTATATATTCCTCTCTTTTTTCCTAGAAAGTCTAATAGTCTATTATTCATCCATTTGGGTTGGTTCTGTGTTGATCTAAATTTTCTTTTGGGGATATATTTATTTTGCGCATTGTGGAGTGAAGAAATAAAATTATTATATGTAGCTGTCAAATTATCCTGAGTTAAGACAGGTATCTGAGAGAGAGTATGTTCATTAGCGCACCTGGGTCCACTTAATAGTTTAACCATAGGATCGACTCTTAAGGCTCTTCTTAATCCACCATAATTGGCTTTTCTGAAATCTGGGATAAGTGTCTATTCTCTTTAGCCTTTCCTGTCCATTGTATGTTAAAATAAATTGATTTATGATCACTATTTCCTAGTTGGTCTCCTATCTCTACATTATTTATAATTTGTTAATTATTACTGAGAACTAAATCGAGGATATTATTACCTCTAGTAGGCGAGTCTATGAATTGAAATAAAAAAACTATCCTGTACCGCCTCAATAAACTCTTTTGAATCTGAGTCGCCGATTTGATGCTGCTAATCAATATTCGGAAAATTAAAATCCCCCATAATACACACATTGCTAAACCTTGATGCTATTTTCACTTCCTGCCATAAAACTGTACCTTCGTTTCTACTCATATTTGGTGGTCTATAAATAACTCCCAATAATTATGGTCTCACTACCTTCGCTAACCTCTACCCAAACACTTTCGTTATCAGTATTTAGTCTAATACCTGATTTAATACAGCTTTTTAAAGATCTCCTGACAAACACTGCTATTCCGCCGCCCCTCCTACTTCTTCGGTCGCGTTTAAACAAACTATATCCTGGTATATGGAATTCTGCTAAAAAAAATCTTTATTCTGTATTAATCCAGGTTTCAGTCAGTGCTATAATGTCTATATTTTCGTTGCTAACAAGTGCTCTAAGTTCATCCATTTTGTTACATATACATCTGTAGTGTATCTAATAAATGTTCGCGGACATTTAAATATAATATTTGTATTATTCAGCTTAGAAGCATCTCAGGTTATCAAGACATTAGCAACTATTATCGAATAACTACATCAGTGGTTAGGCTACGGCAGTGCTTCGTTCGTTTGGCACCTATTATATAATTATTAGTATGCTTCGACAATTTCCAACGTAATGTAACAGCTGTTGCCGTTTTTTACAATATAATGGAATCGGTTTAATGCCAATTTGAGTTAGTTGGAAATAATAATATGGTAGTTTATAGGCGAGTAGAAGCCTTCGATCGATCGTCTGTCAAGCCTCCTGCTGGTTTAAACCTCGGATTGACTGCTTGAGCTGCATTCTTACACTTGTCATTACTTATTTATGTAATCCTTGCTTAGAATACCTCCAATGACTCTGCAAATAATCAGTGCCAGTCTTTGTTATTTTATATTATGAGTTCCTTATTGATTAGTGTAAGCAATCATGAGTAATTTAAGGTTTTTATAACTTCGATCTATAGTCAAACCTACCCTTCTGCAGGTTTAAATCTCGGATCGAGTAATCCGCGGATTGACTGGATAAGCGGCTCAGGATTTCATTCTGAGTACCGATAGTCCCGGATTGAGTTTCAATCTCGGGTTTAAACCAGCGAGGTTTAAACCACTGTTCTGAATTCGGGCCCTAGTAGCTCACATGTATTTTTGAGATAAACATACAATTAATGACTCTCGTGATTGGCTGGGTTAGAATTAAATGAAATTGTTATGCAATTATAATATGGGTGGTGTCTACTTCATGCTCAGCTGGAGAACTGAAACAAATGTTAACATAGATATACAAAAGAGTTTTATTAACTTAAAGATAGTAAACAGGAAGACACATAGAATACAGTACAACAAAAACAGCAATATACAGTATGGTATCAATGATAAGTAGATACTGGAAGTGTTCAAGGGCCCAGACAATATATTACTTAACTGGCGACAACCTTGTCTTAGGGCAAGTAATTAATCTCTTAGTGAATTAAGTTTTTAACCTTGGCCTGATCAATGGGACGAAGTTAATCTCTTAATGTAATGCAGGAGCATTAATACAACGTAATCGCAAATCGTGAATCAAATGGTAGCGTGCTTACTAAACAGTGATGGCAACAATGATCAAATCTAATATCGTGCTCGCAATGGACAGTCTATCGTCCCTTTGATTACGAATGATAGAAGATACTTTAATATTTGTTACGAAGAACCAGGTGTCTTTCGTGAACCTTTATATACCGATTGGGGCGCAACTAACCTGAAAACATAGTTTACCAAATCTAGGCTCTTTTACTCTCAGTTGACAATTCCTATTATCTGTCTGATTAGAACAGGATAGATTCTTAAATTGATTTATTTCTCTCTTTGCAAGCTAACTAATTAAATAAGTTAATGACCCCTAACCTCTACCTCTGCATTTTCTTCACTGTGGCTGTGATTGAGGGTTCTACCTGCTAAGAGTTAAACTCGGCAAGACTTCTTAGAGTCATTTAACTAATGAGTTGATGTGGTATAACTTGGGAGCAAACCTCAAAGTTAAGTGAAAAAGTTTACAGGCAATTGATCAAGGTCCTCAGAGCACCCGTGAGGTCATACAAGTTCTATTACTACTGTTGCAAGTACTCTAACTGGCGGCCTAATGAGACTATCAAAAAGGGTGGTGGAGCTGTTTATCCAGGCCAGGTTGTCTCGTCTCCTTATCACCTCGTCATCGGCTGCGCCTCCATCGGTGCCTTCGTCAGGGCCCTCTTCAGCAGGGTATGGAGGGGCTGGGCAGGGGCACTCACGTCTCGTGCCTCAGTTCCTCTCTCCCTCAACACTCGTGGTAGATCCGTCTCCCAGTGTACAGTCAACTCCTCGAAGTAGCTGTCAAGCGTCTTCAAAGTGTGCCACCATATCAGGTCTTGCAGCTCTGGGTTATGAAGGGCGGGGGGCAAATGTAGCAGAGGCGATGGAAAGCTCGATGGCAGTGTATAATTTTTTCTTTCTTGTTTGTGTCAAATACATTTGTCTCTTTCTTTATTGCGCCTCCTTGTGCTTCATTAGTACCGACAGTTACAAAAGGGGGAGCTGGAGGGAGGAGGTCTTGGTCACCACGAACAATGGACCGGACCGACTCTGATTTTCAATTCAATTCAAATGAATATAGAAAAGGTGGGTGAGGGTGAAAGAAGGGAAGTTTTGGTTAAGTAGGAGAGACAGTGGTAATAGTGAGAGAAAATAGGGTGTCGGGGCTTGACCCAACGTGCGTGAGCTGAGTATTGGGCTGGATCAGTGTGGCTTGCCAAGAAGGGGGCTGGGGAAGGCTGCAAGATGAAGGCAGGAGATGGTGGTGATGTTGGTGGTGATGTTGGTGGTGGTGAAGAAGTCGATGGTGTTACGATCCCCTTGTCGATGGTCTGACAAATCTCCCTGGTGGTGATGAGATGATGGTGAGTCCGGCGATGTTGTTGCCAGGAGGTGAAGGTAGTGACTCCCGAAGATGGTGGTGTCCACTGACCGAAGGGCGCGATGAATTGGGGGACCAATAGGCACATGGGCCCCCGGATGTAGTCCCAACTGTAGCTTCTTCCACTCTCCCCAGAAGATCACCATCCCCCAACCTCCTCCTCCTCTGCACCTACAGGTGGTGGCGAGCTGCCATGGTAGTTGGCGGGAGCTCTGGTGGTGTTGCAGGTGCAGCGGTGGTGACTGTGGTGTTGTGTGTGTGACTCTGATAGTGGCAGGGGGTTCTTATAAGGCCTGGAGGCAGACAATTTGTTTTGTCTCCAGCCAATCAGAGGGCCGCTTAAGTCAGATCTCGATATATTTCTTAATTTCTATACTTTTCTTAATTTCTCAGCAGCTACTTTCACCTGTCCTGGCTGGCTAATAAAGGAGTTGGCCAGGTGACCACTTTGGCCACTCTGGGGATTCCTCTGGTGTGATGTCATGCACTCAACTGCTTGCACTTGACCAATGGGGGGTTCGTGGTGGTGGGAGTATTTTCAACCCTTTTTCTGGAGTCGGGGGTCCTCGAGTTGGATCAGGGGTGTGGGGGATTTTGTAGGGACCTGCTTATAGGGTTGCTCTGCCCGGGGCTGTATCCTTGGCTTAGGGGTGACCCAACAGAAATCAATTTTGACCCGAGTTGCGTCTGGCTATGTATGTATGTATGTATATACTTTGCCACTTACCCCATTTTCCCTTTTATATATATATATATATATATATATATATATATATATATTGTTGGCCAACTCGAGACAGAGCCCAAACAAAGACATCACAACACATCAGAAAAAAAAAATCACACACATCTAGGTCATCCAGGATTAATACCCAGAGACCAGGCCCATTTGGGGTCCCCAGCAAAAGATTCCCAGGTCCCAGATTTCCCGGAGGGCCTCCGATTTCCGCAGGCAGACCCGCAGCAAAGCTGTACAACCACAAGCCCACCTGCCATGCTTCCAGGTGTACCCTTCATTACCACCGGCTCCCCGGGAGGCGCCTGATAGACTACCATCCAGTCCAACTGGCGCATGACCCTCTTTCCCAAACGACCACATTTAAACTCATCTATTAACGAGCATTCTCCATTCATTCCTATTTATTACCACTTTTCTTGCCTGATCTATAATAATTCCTCTATCTTCCAATGCTTGTCCTACACAGTCTCTCCATCTCAGTGGAGGTCTTCCTACCCCTCTACCTCCCCTTGTATCTGACTCACATATTCTCTTTGTAAGCCTTTCATCTTCCATTCGTTCAACATGACCATACCAGCTCAGCACCCTTCTGTCCACTCTGGCCGACAAATGCTCCTGCTGCCCCACTCTCCTATGTATCTCTTCATTCCTCAATCTGTCTCTACGGGACACTCCAAACATACTCCTCAAGCAGCTCATATCCATCACATCCAGCTTTCGTCTCTCCTTTGCCTTCAGAGCCCATGTCTCAGCCCCATATATCACTGTTGGTACAGCAATCCCTTGATTCATTGCACTTTTAACATTCATTCCGAGATTTCTCACCTTCCACATACTTCCCCTTGCTCCCTGTATGGTATCTTGGAATATGGTCCTGCGACTTATGTATGAAATTAAATACATTCTCCAAGAAGGATTTCCCTTCTCCTTAACATAAATAGGAAAAGGTTAAGTGACCTTTAAGACGCCATGGTAAAGTTGGTCAAAGCATGGACAATCGTCCTGAATGTCGGTGGTTCGAACGCCGCTGAGAATACAAAAACATCTAGTAGTTCATGTGTATTTGTGAGATATAATTAATATATATACACATAAACACACACACATATATATATATATATATATATATATATACTGTATGTCATGCCACGTTTATAAGAAAACGTGAGATTATCTGATTACGATTTCCACCTTAGGAATCAGCGCTAATCAACAATTTGGGTTCCTCTCCGCTGGGCAAAGACTGGCCTTGGCTCTATGAACTACACTCTAATAATAAACAATGGACACAAAATACACAGTAAAGGTTCACAAGTTGTATACCTTAACCTCTCCGCTGCGTACCCCCTATAGTATACAGGCACCCCTGTGCGGAGGTATGACGATTTGGGCTCCCCTTGCAAATATCGATGAAAAGTACATCAACGTGTAGGAAATGTTCGCGCGCATTGAGCCATATATATTTGACCCCACAAAAAATGTCGGGGGGGGGGGTCCGTAATTGAAGAAAGTGGAGCGAATGGCATCGCGCGGCAAGATTTCCCGGGTGAATATTCGCGCACCCAGGGTGTAGGATGAGTGGGAGGAAACGGAGGGTTAGGGCGTAATCTCGCGTATTTATCCTATTTTCATCACTTCTATGCTATGTGGAGTATGTGTAGGTATGTGTACGTATGTAGGCCACCCATATACCAAGGAATATGCCGCATATAGACCAAATATGCGATATATAAGCAAATTATGAGAGAGTTTAGAGGTGGGAACTGAAGTGAGAGAGTTTACGCGGGAGACAAGTTCTTGTGTACATATATGTACGTATGTGTACGTATGTAGGCCACCCATATACCAAGGAATATGCTGCATATAGATCAAATATGCGACATATAAGCAAATTATGAGAGAGTTTAGAGGCGAGAACTGAGGTGAGAGAGTTTATGCGAGAGACAAATGCTTGTGTACCGCTTGAGTGAGTGCGGGTTTAGCGTGTGGCGGGGTGGTATCGAGAGTTGCCAAGTTGTACAAGGTCTGTTGGCTGTAATATCACTTATATATCGTATTTTCAGCACTGTCATGCTATATATAAAGTACGTGTACGTATGTAGGCCACCCATATACCAAGGAATATGCCGCATATAGACCAAATATGCGACATATAAGCGAATTATGAGAGTTTACAGGCGGGAACGGAAGTTATGGGAGAGGTGTGGTTGGTGGGTGGGAGGGAGGGAGGGAAGTTGTGTCTGTGAGTCACGAGTCGCTGGCAAGCCAAGGTCAGCCAGCTGTATGTGCAATTATTGTTGTCCCTGTCGCCGTTGTCGCCTTGCCCTTCGTCCCTTTCTTCCCTTTGGCAGGGCCAGGGGCAGGGGCAGAAGGGCCGGCAGGGGCGGCAAGGGCAGAGGCGGCATGAGCGGCTGGTGGTGGTGGTGGCAAGGTGGTAGTGGCAGAGGTAAAAGTTTTTTTACCCATGCCCTTCCCTGTCTTCCCAGTGGCCCCCGCAGGTCCTGCAGCCCAAGGGCGGCCTCCTGTGTCGGTGGTAGTGGTGGCAGTGTCCCAGAAAGACAATGACTGTGCACTGCCCTTGCTTGCACGTGTTTTACGTGCTTTACATGCAGGTTCCTCGTCCTCGGACCTACTCGTGCCGTAGTAATGGTAGCTAGGGTCTTTGGCAGCCACTCTCTGCCTTCCACGGCCGCTGACACCACCAGAAGGAGGGCTGGTTGTGTCATCAGGGCGAGAGCGTGAGGGTGGTGTAGGCTCCAATGCGTGTGTACGTACGTGCGTGTGTACCGCTTGCCTGTGTGCGGGCCGAGCGTGTAGGGTGGTGGTATCGAGAGGTGCCAAGTCGTACTACACTCGCACCAATTTGTAGCAGCCTGGCTGTAAGACCGCGGTTTTGGTACGCGTTCAAAAACCGGGATTATATAAGGGGTTCCGCAGCGCAGCAGTAAAACTCTTATTAGTGTTTCAGCACTTGCCGAGTTAATAACTAGGGTACATTCTCAATATGGTTATGGAAATAATATGCATAATATTCATATAGAAATAATAATAGTAGTTACAATGAAACATATGAATAATAATTGTTACAATGGAACAAATGAATAATAATCACACAGAGATGTGTGACATATGGAAAGCGAGAGAATGACTAAGAGGGTGTATGAGAGCGAGGTGGTAGGACTGAGAGGGAGAGGTGCACCGAAGGAGAGTTGGAGTGAGGAAGTATATGGATGAAGGCAGTGCTGGTTGGGAGGAGGGGCGTCGACTGACTGGGGACAGAGGTGCATGGGGGTGGTTCATTCGTGTCCACCCCTTCGGGGATCACGGCGTTAGGCAATAGATATATAGATAGATAGATAGATAAATGTTAAATCTCAAATCACAATAAATAGTGTCTTGAATAGATATGCAAAAGCTCTCTAGATGGCTTCGTTCAAGGTAAATAATAGTTACTGCGATAGCATACACGTGGCACTGAAGTTATGGAAAATAGGACACTATTTGATCTCGGAACGAACAATAAGTTAATGCAACTTGATCTAGAGATAAAACTCTAATAACACAGAGTAATAATTATGAATATAAATTCATGAATAATAATTTAGACAATAGTCATGTATGCGTGACCGAGATTCGAAACTAACAATAAGTTATTGTAACTTGAATATATCATTGATCAGAAATAGCTCGGAGAATAAGTATATAAATTATACTTCATAAAGATGTGATTGGATAACAGTCATGAATAAGCAACCGAGGTTAATTACTCTGTGAATGAATTAATCTATTTTAGTCATGTACCCAGATGATACAAACATGAAAACTAGGTCTGAATAAGTGTTCACTGGTTGACGTGTAAGTATATGTATTTATTCCCTTACAAACATATATATATTTCCACATAAGGAATACAGGAGCCTGTATTCAAGGAAGTATATAAACATTTACCACACGATAGATATGTATAATGTTCTCCCTTAACAGAGCAACGGATAATAACTAGATAGAGAAGAATGAAAAATCTTCTATAATTACGTTAACACTATGAACCTCAACATACCTAAGTTTATTCCCTAATTGCAATCATCGTTACCATTGCGAAATAAAGAACACTTAAAGGTTTTATGAAGAGGAGAGACACTGGTAGAGCGGTTTGAAGATCACGTAATTTCTCCTGGCCAAACTGTCCAACGGTTGACTGCAGTGACCCGTGGATTTCACACATCCGTCCTAGGGTCTGGACCAAACAACTGTAGGCGTCGGCTCTCTCTTGACTCTTCTTTTTCTTCTCTCTACACACTCCCAGTACTACCTTCACTGAATCTGGAGGCTGATGTAAGTGAAGTATCGGGGCAGTACAGGGAGACTAATTTAGGAACTAAATTAGCGTCCAGGCTACCTGAGTTACCTAAATTATCAAAACTTCCTGCTAGTGAATTGGGAAGTGCACGACTATGCAGAACTTGAAGGCTAGTTAATTGCACAGGTAAGTCTTTACTAGATGTATCTTGAGTTGATTTCCTTTCTGTCCTAGGAAGCCCGATCTCCAAATTCAAAGGTGGATTTAAGCCAGTAGGCTGGTTGCTTTATTTCTCTCTGTTCAGGGAGGGTAGTAATTGCTTTTTGGTTGGCACACTGGGCTGTTGTCTCGGGGTAATAGGGGCGTGTGTGAGACTGATTTATGGTTTATGTAAGGAATGAGTAGCACTAGAGCTTGTTGGTTTTGGGGGATTATTGGAGGATGATGTTCTGGGTGTTTTTGCTTTCTTATTTACTCCTTGTTGGACCTGAGGGCCATTTGGGAGAGACATGTTAGCTGGGGCAATTTTATTAGGTTTTGGGGTTTGTCAATCTACTCTTGTGGGGAAAGTTATATGAGATTTGGAGAGTGTGCTTCATATAATAAATCTAGGTTCATCGTGATTTAGGTACTCTACTGGGGTGCACTGGGGGGTTTGATGGTGTATTTGCATAAGTTCGGGGGTGTCACTGATGTTCACATGTTGACTTGGGTCATTTTCGTAGTTTGCCCTGGATGTCCTGGGAATCCCATTCTCCTAGTTTTCTATGGGTGGTTAGTACTGGTGGTGGTCCCTGGTCCTAGAGGGTCCGGGTTGTGATTCCTGACTTCTTATGGAAGCAATGCGGCAGATTTGATTTGTGGTGTTATCTGTAGACGGGAGCAGGTGGCTGGAGGTATTTGGCATTTGTTGATCATGCTTTTGCAAATGAATGCATTGAATTTTCCAGGAGCTATTTTAACTACAAAATATAGCAATTGGGCATTGAAACCCGATTTTGGAAGGATTATACTATTTGCTTGTAATTTGATTGCATCCATTACCAATTTTTACTAGAAAATTGACATACTTACATAATACAAATTACATCATAGCACTGTATTCGTGAACTCTCTCTCTCTCTCTCTCTCTCTCTCTCTGCAAAGTTATACATACGCTTGGTCAATTATTTATGCGTATGTAGAGTATGTTAGATTTATGATCCCATATCCAAATACATTTTAGATATATCCGAACTGCATAGGTTAATAGGTTAATCTTTGAAAATGAACCTATGAATAATTTATCGAGAGAATTACTTTATAAAAAGACCATAAGCGAAAATTAACCACATCTGTACCGGCGACGTATTGCGATTATATTATAGCTATATTTAGACGATTTTATGCAGTTTAAGAAAGATCTGTGGTAGTAAAAAGGGTTAAGTAAGATTGTTCTAAGCCTGTTAATTGCTGGAGGCCATTTTTAAACTGAATAATATCTTCTATAATAGTAGCCACAATACAATATCAAAGGACGGTGCCGGTACAGAAGGGGTTAAGGAGATAAAATGACGAAAAAGAGAAAGGGCCAATGTGGTGATTTATCTATAAGGCTTGGTTGTCTAGGAAGGGTAGATACCGTAGATGATTGTAGGACATTCAACTTTATTAGAGTACGCTACAAAGGAATATGACTAACGACTTGTGTATGGCACCTAGGCAATACAAAGCATTGGAGGAGCAGCTGTCCTATACATAGAGATCCGATAGTATCTAACCCGAGGCGGTATACCTTTGCGTTCATTGATAGTTTGTCACACACTTGTTACTTAATTAATTCGACAGCTGTGTAGCAAACACCCTCGTTTTATATGACATATTCTTTGCTATGTGTATGACTAAGCCAAAGGCAAGTTGCGTGCATCGAGTGTCTCCCCCATAACCAAATGAGTGACAGCCAAATTAAAAGGAAGTTGGGGTCATATGCCTGGACACAAAGTTTAAAGCAGGCTAAGTCATAGGATGAAGGAAATATTGATTAAGGGACACAGTTCCAGAGTTCACTCGTGGAATAGAAGTAAGACTGAAAAACTTTTCTAATTCTTGGGTTGGAGAGCTGTACAAAATAGGGGTTGGCCTGTGTTGAAAGACGGGTGCCTCGCACTTGCCACAAGGGAAGGGGTATGCACCGAGAGAGCTCTGAAGAACATTGATTATTGTAATTGCGATAGAAACGACAAGGAGATGCAACATCGCGGCGTGTAGAAAGAGATTGTAGGGAACTAATAGGAGGAAGTGAGTTGATGAGGCGAAATGCTTTTGCCTCAACTCTTCTTAAGCACAGCTGGACAACATCAGACTGTACACAAAATATAGTTCTCCAACGCATGTGACAGACTGATGGTCTTGCCTAATTGTGACTAATTATCAGTTATAGTTAACCATACCTGAATGTGTTACCCTAACGCCAATTTCAAAGTAACCGAAGGATTAGCAGATGTATTAATTAAGACCGAAATCAATAATATAATTGTGGTGTCGAGTGCTTGCATTTGAATAATAATCAATTGGCAGACGGTGACTACATTGATTTAAATTATCCGCACAAAGCCCGTTATAAATACATAGAACCGTTAGTATACTATTATATAGTGTGGTTATACGAAAATATGTCTTGACTGAACCATGTATACATTTAGAGTGTGTAGGCAGTTTACCCTACTATCGGTTTGCCTGGAGTTGCCGCTTGCCTAAAATGGTTTTGTTCTGTAAGCGACTTGGCCTATTAATTAAATATAACCTGTTAATTTTCCCTTCTCTCTCGATCCAAAAGTGTTTAGTATAATCTATTTGTTTTAAATGTCTGTAGCCAACACATATTGCAGTCATTGCATTTTTTTTTTTTTTTTTAAACTCTGCCATAATCATATATTACACGTCATTAATTATTTTGAGGCTTTTGTCATGTAAATTAATTGGCCTTATATTTATGCTTTTAGTCATTATGTGCATATGGAATTTCCCAGGACTATCATAATAATTATATTATAAGCATTTATTGTAATCGTCTATTAGATAATATACCGTATACATGTATAATCATATATATATATATTTAGTTTTTTACTTTGCAGAACCCAGGTGTTTAGTAATGATGTCGACAGTCTAGCTCAGATGTTAGTTTAGTAGCAGCTTCTAGTATATATATTACTTGTGTGTATATATA
The DNA here is from genome assembly GCA_032716605.1 of Paralithodes platypus. Taxonomy (NCBI): domain Eukaryota; kingdom Metazoa; phylum Arthropoda; class Malacostraca; order Decapoda; family Lithodidae; genus Paralithodes; species Paralithodes platypus. Next base: position 24,317,826 of record CM064491.1, on the reverse strand, counting down.
TATATATATATATATAATATAAGTGCTAGGTGGCTGATAAGGAGAGCTGAAACTCCTGTGTCACTACCTGGCCTCCCTAGCTGATTCTTTCAGTGCCTCGTCAATATTGAGGGCAACCCCAGCCTACCCTCCAAAACACCTTCTCCTATCAATACATTATACTGCAAGCACCTTACATACTACGCTAGCTTTTTCCCAACAAACAAAAAACATATTACGAAATCTCGACCCGCCTCGGAGTCCCCAGGGGGGGAGGGGGTACCAGATATGCCCCCATCAATTATATATATACATATATATATATATAATATAATCTGGCATAATCTAAATACCTCATCAGTGGCCATCTTTAGAGTTCCCTCTGGGGTTATATTGATGTGCCATACCAATACAATACAACACTACTAAGAATAACATAATAATTATCACTATTTTTGTGATATGCCATATATATATATTCCCAGGGTGTATAAAGTTTTAGTTCATCCAATCTTATATTTTTTATTATAGGAAGTATTAAATGCAGTATATATACTTCGCAGGAAAATGACAATAGTGAAATATATACACTATTTGATATAAAGGGTACGAAACTGGTAATTAACAAAGAACATATTTTTTAAGAAAAAGGAGGAAGGGTGAATAACGATGCCTCAAGATGTTCTGAATATACTTATCCCCATAGCTTATTTTCATTGCATAATAATTAATGTAGTTCGAAATATTAGTCACATCTTGTATGTAATAATTGTATTCAGCTACCTATGATCTCAATAACCATTGATGTAAGAAAACATGAATAGCCTCCTCATATGATTGCACTAGTTTTGTAGTGCTATTATTTACCTGTCAATTAATAATTCAGTCATTTTTTTTTTTTTTTTTTTCATGAGCACGTATATACAGCATATGTGGCAATCAAATGAGGAAACTATAATAACACCAGACGACGATACTGTTGCTACAGTAGAATAATGCTCTTTGAGCAGTATGTATTGCCTTACCAGTGGTTGTCCCCTTATTATTATTATTATTTATTATTATTATTGAAATACCACAGGAACGAAAATTCCTGGGAGCGAAACTTCCACCCCCAACGAGATCCCTCTCTTTCTACCACCTCCCTCCACATGTTACACGTCTCGTTAATCACAGTCTTCTAATATACAAATCACATTTCCTTACCCCCTGACATTCTTGAAATACTCACTAAGTATATTCAATTAGATACCAACCATGCAGACTATAATACGTTCGTTGTGTGTGGGTACGAGGCGATCTCAAGACACCTTAGCTCCCAGTGCACAACGAACCCGATCATGATTATGTCCGCCTGTATTAAATTATGTATTATGTTGATTTATACCATTGCCTATTTTTGTAATAATTGTATTCAGCTAACTATGATCTCAATAATCATTGATGTAATGAAAATATGAATAGTCTCCTCATACGATTGCACTAGTTCTGTAGTGCTATTATTTACAACCTGTCAATTAATAATTCAGTCACTACAAGCTTGCTTGCTTTTTTTTTTTTTTTTTTTTTTTTTTTTTTTTTTTTTTTTTAATGAAATACGTATATACAGACCATGTGACAATTAAATGAGGAAACTATAATAACGCATCTGAATAATGCCAACCTGACTTATAAACACAAATATGAATGTAACCAGACGACGATGCTGTTGTTTCAGTGGAATAATGGCTCTTTGAGCAGTATGTATCGCCTTACTAGTGGTTGTCCCCTCACAGGATGGGGGGCGCTGCTCAATAAACTCGCCCCTCGGGGCAAAATCAAATTATACAGATATATGTATATATATATATATCTTGATGGCTCGATGTATTAATGAGATCTTTCATTGCTAAAATAACAGCATTACATTACCCTTATTATCAGTAAGCATATCATAGATTTAGAGCGAGCAAATACCACTTCACTACGAAGAACCATTGATGAACAGACACATTGAATGACAGATATACAAACAGACACATGGTAATTATTTACGAAACACTTCTATTTGATAAAACACAAATGTCAAGTTAGTTTTCTGTCAAAGGCTCGACTGCCAGTTATACGGACCTTTTATAAACAACTAAAATTTCTTATTTTAATAGTTAATGAAGTTAAACTGCTTCACAACACCTAGCTATAGTGAAGTTTGCCTATAGTCGGTTACACATTGACCCATATATTCCCCTAGACTATACCAATGATAATAACATGATTAATTGCAAATTGTCTATATATAAAGTTGAAAATAATAATAAAGTAAAATATTTATTCACTCTATAAATACCGGAAACGTTCTTTTCATTATATTCTGGCAGCTATTGCATGATTGTATTAATCTTCGCAATGATCTGCAAATTATATCAGTTAATCCTTTTTGTAACCACAGATCCTTCCTATGTTGAATAAAATCGTCTAATAATGTCCAGAATCTGATGATAAGAACGTCACCGGTACAGAATGGGTTAGTGAACGTTGATAGAAAACAACACCCACGATATTGAATTTCAGAAAGTTTGGGAAAAATCTTTTTACAACGCCAACATTGAGAGAGAGAGAGCGAGTCCTGTGTTTTGGCATACTCAAATATGACGGTAATTGGTAACTAAGATTTTGTAGCAATATTAATATATGGATAACAAAGGGAAATTTGAAACGCGCCTGATATCTAATTACAGTTGCATAGGTAGACAGTATCGACATTAATTATAAGTTTTGACAAAAAATGCTGCAAGTATAATAATTGAGGTTACGTTTTACTTGATACTCATGTTTAACACGAACAGTGAATGTTTTGTTTAATTGGCTTAAGTAATGTAAGTTTTACCATAATTGACCCTCTATTTTAAATGACATACTTGTTACCTAAATACCAGATGTTCAAATAATAGTATTAACCTCCCCTCCCTTTCAATATTGCCTGTCCCAATCTGTTACCATTTCCAGACTTTCCAACCCGCCATCCACACATTTTCTACCCATATTTCAACCCTCCTTAACAATTGTTTCTCTCCTATCACTCCCTACTCACTCTTTGTCCCTGTCTACCCCTGCTTTCACTCCCTTTACTCCTCTACCGCCCCCTCCCTACCTCTGCAACACACGCCACCCCCACCCACAATCCCCCTTACCATCCCTTTCTCTCTCCTCTCACTCCCCCACCTTTTTGATAGTTTTTTTGTGGTTTTTTCCTTCATTCCTAACCGGTCACTTTTCTTGCGTCCTGTTTCACTGTCCCAAATTCTTATTTAGTCTTTCACTTTTGGCCAACCAATTAGGTAAGCGCCCAGGCGAGTGTCTCTGCCAATCCAACAGTCTGTCTGGCATGATGTTATCAGTTGTATGGCTTTCGCTCACCCAATGGGTGAGCATGGGGTTGGGAAAGGTTCCCCCAATTTTTCTTGCGAAAGGTTCGTCCTCCATCCGGATCAAGTATGTGGGGGGCTCGGTTATCTGAAGTGACATGGGGGGAATGGTGGCTATTTTTCTCTGGGGCTGCTTCCTCGACTTCGGTGATCTCCCAACATCACCTTCTGCGAACATTTGGTCCCGTCCTTCGGACCACATAAGAATCTTGCCGTCGGGGCAGTGAAGAAGCAGCAGGTTTTTCTCACAGGCGTAGTCCCTCAAGTGTCTTATCAGGGGGCGTCATCCACGGGCTCCTCGGCTTGACTCTACCGTGACCTTGCCATCAGGCTGGGCGGCAATGAGGGGTTTTAGTTGGAGGGCGTTGCGGGTCCGGACAATCCTCAGGTCCTACCCCTTCAGGTAGCTGAAGTAGGTGTCAAAGACGAGGGTGGGCGGGGAGGGGCTTCGTGGAAGGAGGGGGGAAGGGGCGAATTGGGAGGAGGAAAGGAGGAGGCAGGTGTGGCTAGGGGGTTGGGGGCGGGTCACAAGACTAGAGGATTTACAGGAGCTTGGAAATGATCAACAAGGGCTTGAGCTGGGGGGTAGAGTGGGGGAAGAGGGTCAAGAAGGGGTACAGGTGAGGGAGGGGAAGGGGTGGTTTCGCTGGCGCCAAGTAATGGCGGGCATGACTGGCATGATGCGTTATTGGGCCTCTATGGGGAATACCTATCACAACTTGATCATTATTATGGGTGGCTATCACAGTATAGCAGCCAACAAATTTTGGGGCCAGATTGTTCTTGGCTGATAGGGGGCGGTTTATTATTGTAATAGGTTGTGTTGCAGCAACATTAAATAATCTTTGTGGAGTACAGGAATAGCGTATGAGGGAACAGAAGGTCGCTCTCTGTTCGGGGGGAAGTTAGGGGCTCGACCGAAGATTAATTTGTGGGGTATAATATAATCTGTTTATGAATGATTTGCCTTATGACAGTAGGTTGGAAGGAAGTTGGGTCAGTCATTACAGTTACTTTCGATCATCGAAGCATCATTGTTGACCTATGCGAACACTCACAGATGCCGTTACCTTGGGGGCGATAGGGGGAGGTCAGGGATTTGTTTATTCCTAAAAGGACAGTGAGTGCGGCCCAGGAGTTATTGAGGTATTCTCGTCCTCAGTCACTGAGCATTGTAGTGGGAATGCCGTAGACGGAAATGATGTGGCGGATGAGAATTTGGGTGGTAGAAGGAACGTCATGCCGACGGGTTGGTACGGCAATCATGAATCTCGAGAAGACATCAACCAACGTTATTACGAATTGATAACCGTTCAAAATGGGCAGAGGGCCTATTACGTCAACTGACAGGACTCCGAACGGGTGATTGGCATTCAAGATGCCTAGGGCGCCTTGGAATCAATCCTTATCCTTTCCTAGTGTGCATTCTCTGCAGCTTTGGATGTCAATAGCTGCCGTATCTTCCGCTGCGGGTGTCATGAATTGTCTCTTAATGGTTTGCAATAACTTATGCTTCCCTAGGCGGGCTCCTGGGTTTATTGTGCAATAGAGCACCTGTAACGGGGGGAGTATCGTTCGTCCTTCGTCGGTGCAAATATGGTTGCCCAGGCAGACTAACTTTCCTTAATATCTCTCTGGGAGCCAACTGATCCCTCGGGCGGCTTCGGAGAGTTCTTCGGCTTTTAGGGCGCGTTGAGGGTTAGGATGGATTTCATCTAAGACTTGCTCATCTGGATTTAGGACAAGTAGGGCGCGGGAAAGACTGTCGGCGTTGGTATGAAGTTTACCTGGACGATACTGAACGGAATACTTTAATTCTTCGAGTAACTCTCGCCACTTCATTAACTTCTCAGCTGCGCAGCCCCTGTAGTATACATCATAGCCCTGTGCGTAGGTATTTAGACTAATTCCTCACTAAAATCGTTAATTTACCATAAATATAATTAATACTTATCCATATGCGCCTATTTTACGTTTAATATGAAGATAGTAACATGTGACAACAATAAAACAAGTGGGAATAGAGTTTGGGGGGTGAGAAACATGAAATATTGCAGAGCGGTTCATTCATGAAGTTGACAGAGAGCGAGAGTACACCCTCCCTCCACGAGCTCTGGTGAGAAACTGGATGTAGTCTGGGCTACTACTCTCTCTCACTCCTCCTCCCACACCCTCCCTTTCCACCTTAGAACCGGGTGGAAATTTTTGGCGCCATAAATAAACCGATAATTACAGGAATAAGAGAAAAATAGGTGATAATTGAAGGAGGGGGGGCGGAGGGGACTTTGACAGATGTGGAGAAGTGATATGAGGTATGGAGGGATTTTTTTTTTTTTTTTTTTTAAGTGCTACTGGGGCCTTTTAAAATATATTTTTTAGGCCTAGGATCTTAAGAGTCTCCCTGCAGTCGCCCAGGAAAACCTCCTAAGAGTCTCCCCGTAGCTGCCGGGTTAACATAGATTCAGAGGACTCTGAGCCATCGAAGGGATTGATAATCGGTGATAATTTCGACACAACCACCAGCGAGGTATGGGTGGAATGACTTTAAATTATAGATCATACCCAGGCCCTCGAGCTTGTGCACTGGGTAATTTTTTTCTGATTCAGTGAGTGTACGGCTGTCGCAAGAGATCAGGTTCTCGCTGGTGCCAATGACTTGGGCTATGACGGTGCCAAGGTCAACAAGGCAGGCATCAGTATACAGTCTGAAGGTTTTTCTAAAATCGTGGAAGGCTACGACAGAAGGGGGGAGGGGGGGGTGAAGAAGGATGTCTTTGAGTTTGTCAAATGCTACTTGTTACTCGGGGCCCCACTAAAAGGGAAATTCTTTACGCGCGAGTAGACTAAGGTGGGCTGCGATGGTGGAAAAGCCTTTAATAAACCGACAGTAATAACTAGCCATGCCCAAAAGTGATAGGACTTCTTTGACAGAAGACAGGGGGTGAATTTAAGCAGTGGTGTCAGTTTTGTCAGGGTTTGGTGCCATACGCATGGCACCAAACCACTCATGATGTTATTCTCCAGACCAGTGCCAAATCTTTCATTCATGTCACCCAAAACAATAATTTTATAAATTACTTGCACTCTATCTACCTCTTCTTTCAGTGTGTTCCAGAATCTGTCTTTCACATCCATGTCATATTCGTCACAGGGTGCATATGCTACCACAACCACTACTTTCACCTTTTCAAACTTACACTTTACAAACATACATCTACAATTCACATATGCATACCCATTCATTGCTCGACTACATTCCTCATTCATTAACATACCAACTCATTCTTTGCCTCTTTCATTTGCACCCATTCCTGCCCTTACACAGTTTGCACCATTCCACTCTTCTTCTTCATTTCCTTTAATTTTTGTTTCACATATACCAAGAACATCAAATTTGATTTTCTTAAATACATTTACTACTGGGTAAAGGGCCCAGCTCTGAGGCTTATTATAAGGTGATTTGCATGTACTTATGGGCGAGAGTGAACTCATTGCACAAGATAACCTTGCTCACATTGTATAAAGTACCAAGACCAATTATGCAATTGTGGAAATAAATAGTTATACATTTTTAGGAGGGACATGTAGTATATGGTACACAGTAATATGAACATCAGATAAAGGCACATACAGGTATATATAATATATTACACTATATTTGATTGTTTTTAGCTGAGGGTGAATTGCCATGTTCTAATTATGATTACTTAGTTTTGTAGCGAATTATGTTATTACTTAATAAAACTGAACATTAATATAAGACCAAGACATATTATAATAGAACTATATTTTTTGTATTAGGTATCAAGAAATGAGTTGCATCAGCTGTAATAAAACTAGTCCGGTAGCAGAACCCCATTTTTAGGCTGAACCTTGCACTAAAAGATGCTAATAATTTGATTGCAATTTTCGATAATATTTGGTGTGAGCTTCACACCCGCTTGCTTTTTCAGAAACCAAGATGGCCACCGAAAAAGGTCGATTGACAAAATCCTCCATAGTTTCTGGTTTGAGCACACAATTATAATGTTAATGTAGTAGATAGGTATGTTAAGGGTGCAAGGAATCCGATTCTGGCACTATTTGAACACTTTTCCAGGCCATCTTTACCACCAAATCTCGAAATGGTGGTCAAAAATTACCAAAACGAACAAGTTACTCTAACCAAGAAAACCACAACGAACATAAATACAATGATCAGTTTATTTCAATTCACAATATTCAGTATATTGATATATACACATTTACAAATTTCAGTATATCCCGATATGTCACCATATATATAAATGCTAACAGGTACTGATACCAAGAAGTATATATTATGTTCCAAAATATATTGCAACAATGCTTTTACTGAGGGCACAAATATTACTTTCAAATCAAGAAAAGAGAAACCCATACCCAGAAATAAATAACAAAATATTAAAAAGATTATTTGGAAATTTTGTCATGATGTCACACCATGTTCTGTAGAGAAAAATAGCAAAGTTCCATTAAAGTATAGAAGAGCAGCTTCATTGGAGACTGGATAAAGTGGCAAATGAACAGGACTTCAAGCAGAAACTCCTTGGTGTCTGTACAGAGCGTAATGATCAATTAGGTTGTATAGTTTGTGATCGTATTTTGGGTGCAGGCGGTCACAGACTCTCGTATCTTCGTTGTCACAGGTGAGGAGTCCATCCCCATACAAGTGCAGAAGGGGCAGAAATCGCCATGTATGGATCTCGTCTCATCACTTGAAGAAGCAGACCGCATCATTGCTCAACAAATTGTAGCAATTGGGAGCGATCCAGATGCATCTGTGCTTGCATTAGCAGATGACACCTATGTATTCGTGCTATTGCTCTTCTTCTATGGATACTCTTCTCTCCAGTCTGCCATCTACAAGCAGTCACCAGTGCATGAGCGTTGTCACATCATCAAGGGCACTTATCTCATACACTGCGCCATTGTGCTAGACCCACTTGCTATGAATGCTCTCTCAGGGTGTGACTCTGTAGCTGCGACACATGGTATTGGTAAAACCACTGCGCTAACTATTGCATCAAAAGGATACAGGCTGGATCTACTTGGAGATGCTACAGCCCGGAGCAGACACAGGTAACAGAGCAAACAAAGAAAATCATGGCAGCGTGTTATATTCTTATAAAATGCTCGTCCATGACTGAGTACAGGCAGCAGGTGTGGGATCAGAAGACTGACAAGGCTTCTTCTGTGCCAAAACTATGCAGCCTACCACCTACCACAGAAGCATTCCAGGAGAATGTACTAGGAGCTAACCTCTAAGTGGCAACATGGCGTGCAACTCTGAGTGGAGAACCCCCTGCAATGGATCCAGTACAGTTAGGCAGGGAAGCAGATTGTAAACAAGTGTCTCATTCCACGGAGCATGTGCCAGGGGACAGTTTATGCCCCTGAGGATATTTTGAAGTTTGTATGCTGTGGTTGTGAATCAGAGAAAGGCATGCCGAGGGGGCAACTGTAGTTGCATGAGTCATCAGCTGCAATGCACCATCTTCTATGCTCGTGGTGTTCGTGGGGGTGTTTGTCACAATCCATTCAACCACACAGATGATGAAGAAGACAATATGGAGGAAGAAAATCAGTAATAATATGATTCCAGAAGTTACAACTGTTTATGTTCTCTGTAAAATATTACATTTACCGATTGTAACTTGCATTTCACGAATTAATTTCCAAATAATCTTTATTACATTTTATTATTTCTTTCTGGGTATGGGTTTCTCTTTTCTTGATCTGAAAGTAATGTTTGTGCCCTCAGTAAACGAATTGTTGCAATATATTTTGGAACATAATATATACTTCTTGGTATCAGTACTTCGTAGCATATGTATATATATATATATATTAGTATAGCCAGGTAATAGATTCTCTTTTAAACAGACGAGGTTAAAAGCAATAGCATTTTCAGCATTCAGGATTTTATTGTTACAGCTTTCAATAGTTCTAACAATTTTCCTCTGGGGTTCAGAGATGAGGTACAAAAGGTTAGCAAAATTCATGGTGGATCCAACGTTTCACAAGTAAACATCTTGCATCTTCAGGGAATGGAGAGGTAATGATTAGAATAGGGACAAAGCATCATATTTATACAAAATTCGAGGATCAAGTAGAGGGAGGTGGGCGGAGCTACTGGGTGTGTGGTGGCTGTTCATTGGTGGAAGGCAGTCTATTCACGAGACGGGCACTAAATCTTATCGGTGGTTGGTTGTTGGCTGTGGGTGGCTGTGATTGGTTGGTGTTGTCAGTTGTGTGCTGAGCTTGGAAGCGTAAGGGAGGGGGGCGCGGGGCGAGAGGAGGGGGGGGGGGCAGCATGCCTGTAGCGCTTGCCTGAAGGAAGAATTTGAAGGTCTTGTGTTTGGTTGTTGATGCTGGGGTTGAGTGTTTGGATGTATAGAGCTTCTAAAATAGCTAGTCTTCTGGGGTCTGATTCTTTGTCGAGTATGGTGGTTTGTTTGTCTAGGTCGGCGCGAGTTAGGGCAAGATGGTGGGAGGCTTGATAGTGATCTTTTATAGAGCCAGATTGAAGGTGGAGGGTTAGTCGACGGGAAAGGCGAGTCTGTGTCATTCCAACATAGGATAGGGGTCCACAGTCCCCAGAGGTGCAAATATGCTGGTATATCACATGGTCGTCTTTCGGTTGTCACCAAAGGCGACAACAACAACTACAGCAGAGGGGGAAGCGGTTCTAAGAGCAAAGATCTATGCCTGCGTTCAAACAGCTATGGCCATTGCTGGTTTGGTTGAGCTTAGAATCTGCAAGCTGATCCCCTATCTGCTGAGTTGCAACAACCTGCCGACAATCATCATTCCTCAGGAGGCTTTCTCTGCAACCCCATAAAACACCAAGAGGAAGAAGCCTGCCAACACCCAAGAAGACCCAGCTCCACCACAGAAGCCGAGGAGTGCCCCAAAACAACAGCTGCTTCTGCCAAGACCTCTCTGTCTAAGCAGGAGCAAACTGGTGCACTCCTCTACACCATCTACCGCTTCAACACCAACCAAGGAGAAGGCACCACCATCTACACCAACAACAACTGTGCACCAAACACCAGACCAAGGACCCCAACGACAACACCAATGGCCAACGTCACCGATTCCCAATTCGGAAGCTGACCAAGAACATGAACCTGATCTCGCCACCACCTCGGACAGGACCCGGCTATTATCTGCTCACTACTTCCATTCATCATGCTTCGACTTCCAGCCCGAACTCCAGTTCAGGACCTACAAGAACAAGAACACCCCTCCTTCAACTCCTTCAACTCCGAAAACTACCTTTGAGCCTCCCGACCAGCCCAGCATGAATGATCTGAAGGCGCGAAGAAAGAAAATCAAGATCGACAAGTCGAAACTGCTCCACAACCAAGACTCCAAAGATGAAGAACAACAATAGCAAGGTGGTCAGCCCACCTATTTTTTACCTCTCCAACTCTTCACCTTTCATCACTTCACCTTGAACTTCAACCTCTACTTTCTCAACTATGGGGACTCTTCCTCACCAGTATCCAGTATCCAGTATTCTAATCATTACCTCTCCATTCCCTGAAGATGCAAGATGTTTACCTGTGAAACGTTGGATCCACCATGAATTTTGCTAACCTTTTGTACCTCATCTCTGAACCCCAGAGGAAAATTGTTAGAACTATTGAAAGCTGTAACAATAAAATCCTGAATGCTGAAACTGCTATTGCTTTTAACCTCATCTGTTTAAAAGAGAATATATATATATATATATATATATATAAGATATCGACTGGTTGCATGGAAAGCGCAGTCTACATAGGAACAGTAGAACCAGGGTTATGAAAAACATCTCATTTCATTTATGTATATGCTTTTCCCCTTTTTTGTCTGTGAATTCTATTGAACTCTGAATTTTGCCCTTCATTTTATTATTGCCTACATGTTTGTAAATATTGTGTTCATTTCTGTTTATAGACCTGATGATGTACGCAGAGAGTCCGACACGTAGTACTGAATAAAAACACTTCCGTAGATGTTTTTCATAACCCTGGTCCTACTGTTCCTATATATATACATAGATATATACATATATTTGGTGTTGTATCAAGATATACTTATACTGTAAATATGTACATACTAATAACAATATACTGTATATTGTGAATTGAAATTAACCAATCTTTTTATTTAGGTTCTTTTGTTTCATTCTTGTTTAGAGTAACTTGTTCGTTTTGGTAATTTTGATCACCATTTCGAGATTTGATGGTAAAGATGGCCTGGAAAAGTACAAATAGTGCCAGATTAGGATTCCTTGCACTTTAAGATGACAAATAAATTATTAGATCTTATAGGTAGAAAGATAGGGGTGTATAGAAAATACAGAAAGGCTAAATCCACCTAATAGGATATCACCATAACTTGTCGAGGCAGGTAAAAAGGAAATTAGGAAGGACAAAAGAAACTACGAAATCAAGGTAGCAATTGAATCCAAAAACAACCCTAAAGCATTTTATCAATTGTATAAATCTAAGGTAAAGGATACAGTAGGGCCCCTTAAGAATGTGATAGGTGAAATTACAGATGATGAGTTAGAAATGTGCAATACTCTAAATAGTAATTTCCTTTCTGTTTTTGTAAACAAAAATTTAGATAAATTCCAGTAGTCAACCAAGTTTTTAACGGTAGTATAGTCGACATAATTATAAAGCACAGTTCAGGTCACTAGTGACGAAGTAATTAAGGAAATAGATAGACTAAAACCTCAGAAATCTCCAGGTCCAGATGAGGTGTATGCTAGGGTATTAACAAATGCAAGGACGAATTAAGTTACCCATTAACTCACCTATTTAATAATTCACTAGCTTTAGGCTTAGTTCCTGATTCATGGAAACTTGCAAATATAATTCCGATATTTAAAAAAGGTGATAAGTCCATAGCATCAAATTACCGTCCCATTAGTCTCACATCAATTATAGGGAAATTGATGGAATTAATTATTGCCAGGAAAATTATAAATCACTTAGAAATGTTAAAGTTAATTAAACCCTCTTAACATGGATTCACTCCAGGATGATCCTGCCTAACAAATTTACTAAGTTTTTTCTCTGAGGTATATGAAGCGGTAGATAACGACAAGTCATATCATATAGTTTAAGGCCTTTGATAGAGTTCCACATGAAAGGCTGTTAAGGAAGATAGAAGGATATGGTATCCCCCATACCATATCCTTCTATCTTCCTCTACTCATGCTACTCATGTGGATTAGGTCATGGCTGATTGGTAGGAAGCAGAGAGCTAGTATCAATGGTGTAAAATCGGAATGGGGATTAGTTAAAAGTGGAGTCCCCCAAGGGTCGGTTTTGGGGCCCCTTCTATTCATTATCTACATAAATGATCTTGACTCAGGCATAAATAGTAGGATCAGTAAATTTGCTGATGATACTAAAATGGGTAGGATAATAGAGTCAGCTAGCGACAGGGAATGTCTTCAAAAGGATCTCGATCATTTGAACGAGTGGTCCATAAATTAGCCAATGAGTTTTAATGTAGACAAATGTTAGGTATTAAGGATTGGAAATCGTAAATTAGAAGCGAAATACAAACTAGACAATGTAGAATTGGATAACTCAGAGTGTGAGAAGGATCTGGGGGTGCTCATAAGTAATGATAATTATGATAAACATCATAATTGTGTGCTCAAACCAAACATTACGGAGGATCTTGTTTCTGAAAAAGGCAAGCGAGTGTGAAGCTCACAACCACCCAGAATTTAAAGTTGAAACCAAATACTATCAAAAAATACAATAAAATGATTACCAGAACATAAGAAAATGGGAGTCTGCAGAAAGCCGATCGGCCCACACAAGGCAGATTCCTCTCACACCTAACTCCTAATTATAGGCCCAACTCACTAATTCCATGAGAACCGACCTCACCAAAACGGTCAGAGATCAACACAAAACTACGGGGTCTACAGAGCGCCGATTGGCCCACACCCAGCAGATCGCTCCTCACACCCAACCCATCTCGTGCATAATTATGCCTATCTAATTTTATCTTATAGCTCCCTATCGTTCTCGATCCTACCATATCACTCGGTAGCCTATTCCACATGTCTACAGCTCTGTTACCAAACCAATATTTGCCTATATCTTTTCTGAAACAAAATGTATCTAATTTGAAACCATTTGTTTGAGTTCTTTCGCTATCACTGAGCTTCAGTACATCTTTCATGTCCCCTTTATTAATCCCATTAACCCACTTGAACACTTCTATCATATCCCCTCTAACCCTGCATCTTTCTAACGAATGTAAGCCTAATTTCTCCAACCTTCCTTCACATGGTAGATTTATAATATTATGAATAATTTTTGTCATTCTTCGCTGTACTCTCTCCAACGAATATATGTCCATTCTGTAATAAGGACACCCAAATTGGACAGCATAATCCATATGAGGTCTCACTAATGACAAGTAAAGTTTTAAGATAACATCGGCAATTCTGTTACTCACACTCCTGGAGATGAATCGGAGAATCCCGTTTGCCTTGTTACGAACGCTTATACACTGTTTTCTAGGCTTCAAATTATTGCTAACAAACACACCCAAATCTTTCTTGCAGTCTGAGTTTTCTAATTCCGTATTAGCTAGTTTATATTTTGCATTTATATTCGTCGTCCCTATCTTTAATACCTTGCATTTGTCAATTTAAAAAAAAATCATCTGCCAATTTACTGACCATTCGTGTAAGGTATCTAGATCCCTTTGGAGGCTCTCTATGTCGCTATCTGAATCTATTGTTCTCCCTATTTTGGTATCGTCTGTGAATTTACTTTTCCTTCTAGTTGTATCTAAATCCAGGTCATTTATGTATATAACAAACAGCAGAGGGCCTAATACAGATCCTTGGGAGACACCACTTTTGACTGCACCCCATTCTGACTTAATAAAATTTATGCGGACTCTCTATTTCCTACCAATTAGCCATGACCTAATCCATCCCAACAACGATCCACCTATTCCATGCGCATCAACTTTTCTCATCAACCTCTCATGAGGGACTCTGTCGAAAACTTTACTGATATCTAAATGTATTATATAATATGACGTGTCATAATTTACCGCTTCATATACCTCTGAGAAAAAGCTAAGCAAATTAGTAAGGCAAGAACGTCCCTGAGTGAATCCATGTTGAGAAGAATTGATTAAGTTAAATTTTTCTACAGTAGGTGGCTTCTAATTTTCTTAGCAATAATTGACTCTAGCAACTTTCCTATGATTGATGTGAGACTAATGGGACGGTAATTGGATGCTATTGATTTATCACCTTTTGAAGATCGGAACCACATATGTAAGCTTCCAAGCTTCTGAAACTATACTTGTTTCTAATGACTTGTTAAATAGAAATGTTAATGGGTAACTTAACTCATCTCTGCATTCTTTTAATACTCTAGCATATACCTCATCAGGACCAGGCGATTTTTGAGGTTTCAGTCTGTCAATTTCCTTAAGCACGTCATTTCTACTTATAGTAACCGTACTTAACATACTTTCTATACTATCACTATAAACCTTACGGACTTCTGGAATCTGTGCTAAATTTTCATAAGTGAAAACGGAAAGCAACTGACTACTTAATGGACTGCACATTTCTAAATAATTTTCTGTCATTTCTCCTATCAAAGTTTTACATTTCTAACTTTAGATTTATATAGTTGGTAAAAAGCTTTAGGGTTATTTTTTGAGTCGTTGGCTATCCTTATTTCATAATTTCTTTTTGCTTTTCTAATTTCCTTTTTTACCTGTCTTGATAGAGTCTGATAGTAAATAAGTAGGTGATTTTCGCCTTTCTTAATTTTTCTATATATTCCTTTCTTTTTTCCTATAAGATTTATTAGTTTATTATTCATCTATTTTGGTTTGTTCTGTGTCGACCTACAGTATATCTGACAATCTAAATCTTCTTTTAGGGATATATTTATTTTGAGCATGTGGAGTGAAGCAATAAACTGTTCATATGTAGCTGTCAAGTTTAACTCTGGCTTATTATGACTTAATTGTTTAACAATAGGGTCCACCCTTAAGCCTCTTCTTAGCCCACCATAATCGGCTTTTCTGAAATCTGGGATAAGTGTTGTATTCTCTTTAGCATTTTCTGTCCATTGTATATTAAAATAAATAGATTTGTGATCGCTATTTCCTAGTTGGTCCCCTATCTCTACAATATTTATCATATGTTCATTATTATTGAGAACTAAAGCGAGGATATAATTACCTCTAGTCGGCGAGTCTATGAATTGAAATAAAAAACTATCATGTACCGCCTCAATAAACTCTCCAGAATCTGAGTCACCGATTTGATGCTCACAATCTATATTCGGATATTTAAAATTCCCCATAATGCACACATTGCTAAACCTTGATGCTATTTTCACTTCCTGCCATAAAGATTTACCTTCATTTTGAAGTGCCGGGGCCCAAAAAGCAAGCACCAAAAGACGACCAGAACGTGCTCCCGTATCAAATCCACCATCAAATGAACCAGTGCCGCATCGCCAAGATATCCAGCCGACCTAGGACCACCGAAAGACCTTTCATCGCAGATGCAGATACCGCTCCAATTAAGACAGGTCATAAAACACGCGACAACCATATCCCCGTGAAAGAAAACGCGGGAGACCCCCTCTCCAGAAAGAGTCACAGGGATACCAACCCCGGCGCCAGGTATACCAACCTCCACACCAGGTGTTCCAACCAGCACACCCATAAAACACTACCCCCAACAGGACCTACCCTACCCCCGGCAAGACCTACAGCCAGACCTACAATACACAGAGGAAATGTTTATGCAAATTCACCACCAACAACCGCAATATTCCTCAATAGGCTACTACCAAAATGAACATAATAACTAGGAAAGGGTAAAACAGATAGAAGTCAAAGACCACACAAACTATAGAGTTATCAGCATCCAATAGAGAAAATGGCTAATTCACCCACCATCAGAAATCCTTTTATTAATAATCTAAAGACCATCTTCAGGGGTAAAGTGTTAAACAATAATTGTAAGATGAATAAGCCATTCCGGGAAAATAGCTCTGGTATTTTTAGTACTAACAATAAGTGAATGATAAATCAAAAACCTTTTTTTACCAGACCCCTGCTTCCCTGAAACGCCGTCCCCTTAAGCCTATCTGAAAAATACATAGGACCTCAACCAAATCAGAGAGAGGTAGGTAAAACTTGCTTTGTTATAGGGTAGAGTGCTTCTCCTCAGAGGGATACCATTCAGCCCGTAGCTAAATAAGTTCAGTGCAAGATTCCGTAAGGGTTAGCCATTATCCCCTTAAAACTTGCCATTGTGGTAACCAGACCGTCGGACTACTTCTTGAAGTACGCTCGACCTATAGTTAAATTAGATAGCGATCAGACACCTGCCAAGTAGACCGTGTATCCTTGGAGGCTCTGAATCGAACAGTGAATATTTAGATAGCGATCAGACACCTGCCAAGTAGACTGTGTATCCTTGGAGGCTCTGAATCAAACAGCGCAATTAATTAGCTAGCAATCAGACACCTGCCAAGTAGAATGTGTATCCTTGGAGGCTCTGAATCGAACTGTGCAATTAATTAATTGGCGATCAGACACCTGCCAAGTTGACTGTATATCCTTGGAGGCTCTGAATCGAATAGTGCAAATAAATATTGTATTGTGATCCCGAAGAAAGGACGTCGGAGAGAGTAAGTCGTTTACCTAAACTGTAGGCGACCTTGATCTTGCCCCTGGGTCAAATCGGAAAGGACAACTGATCTCTAAACCTAGTGTATACCAGACTCTCCACGGCTCCTTCCCTGTCTACTCCAAATCCTTTAAGTGACTGTTTGGTAAAGTATTTTGGAGATTGCAATAAGGGTCGATAAGATATATCAAGATTCACTCTACCGTAAACTCTGAAGATTTTCCATTCTTCACTTTATTTAGACGTTCTTAGCTCGACTTAGAGACCAGTTACACTTCTATCTACGGGATAAATATATATATAATTCTTCGAATACGGGCTCATGTATTTTTATGAGGGATAATATAATTATTTGTTCGGGAATCTACATGTGCATCTTACACTTAAAACTTCGTGAACTCTTACGTAGATCTTATCTCTATGATAAATCATCGGCAGGGCATGTAAGAAATAGAGGAGTGTTCACAGAGAGTTTTACCCCCCTCAGTCTCTATTCTGACTATTATAAATCATCACGCTACATTTGCGTATTATCTTAATTTGAGTTCATTATAACACTGCCTTTAACGTCGAAATAAATCATCCACCCGGCGAGGATATTGTCAGTCACTTCTATATGACTATTATATTTATCTAATTACTTATGAACATAGATACATTCTTGTGACTCCTAGAGTATTTGAGTTAATTCTCTTATGTTATTGCCTTAACGTAGAAGGTAATTGTAAATCAAATAGCACGTTAACTTACATAACCTCAGTACTGACTATATGACAAGGCATTAACTAGTATTTACCTTAAAGCGCGTAGCTACCTCGCCTGCGCCAAACCCCTTTCATCGTGCTATTTATCAACTCTGCGTAAGCAGAGTGGTATCGCCCCCCGTATAGTGGTACATGCTAACCGAAATTCCTGTCTGTCTGTCTGTCCGTCTGTCTGTCCGAGAACTCCTCCTAGACCGTTTGACGGATTTTCACCAAACTTCACACGAACCTTCGGTGCGTGAATGCGACGGTAATTAAAAACAGATTTTTTGAATTTGTGCAATAGTTATGAGGTTAGGTCCAAAAACATGTTTCCCCCCCCCCCTTTCGGGACCCCCACCCTGTACCTATTTCCAAGCAATGATTATTGCGTTCTGTGTGTGTGTGCCCCGTAGGGGCACACTCACACAAAACGTCATCGTTAAGGGGGCGAAAAAAACTCGCCTGCATTTGTTAAGTTAAGTTAGTTTAGTTGACATTAGAAGGTGACAATTGTAGAGATAATAATAGTAGTAGTGATGATGGTGGTAATATTAGTGATGATGGTAGTAGTAGTGATGATTATAGTAGTAGTAATAATGGTGGTAATATTAGTGATGATGGTAACCCTTCGCATAGTTGGGTATGCCGCTTTGATTTTGGGTGAAACGGTACGTCTAATTTAGTTTAGTTGACATTAGAAGTGATGGTAGTAATAGTGGGGATAATGTTGATAGTAGTGATGATGGTGATTATAGCAGTGATGATGGTTGTAGATTTAATGATAATGATGACAGTAGTGATTGATGGTAGTGATGATGATAACAGTAGTAGATGTGATGGTGACTACTAGTAGTAGTGATGATGGTTATAATAGTATTTATGATGGTGACAGTAGTAATGATGATTGTAAGATGAAGGTGACCATATTAGTGATGTTGGTAAGTATTAGTGATGATGGTGAAAGTTGTAGTGATGACGAGAGTAGTAGTGATGATGGTGAAAGTTGTAGTGATGATGAGAGTAGTAGTGATGGTGAGAGTAGTAGTGATGATTTTAATAGTAGTAGTGCTGATGATATTAATGATGATAGTGACTGGTAGTGATGATGGTGACCGATTGCAGAGTTGGGTATGCCGTTTTGATTTTGAGCAAAACGGCACGTCTACTTTATCAACTCTGCGTAAGCAGAGTGGTATCGCCCCCCGTATAGTGGTACATGCTAACCGAAATGTCTGTCTGTCTGTCTATCTGTCCGTCTGTCCGTCTGTCTGTCTGTTCGTCAGAGAACTCTTCCTAGACCGTTTGACGGATTTTCACCAAACTTCACACGAACCTTCGGTGCGTGAATGCGACGGTAATTAAAAATAGTTTTTTTGAATTTGTGCAATAGTTATGAATTTAGGTCTAAAATATCGTTTCTCCCCCCCCCCCTTTCAGGACCCCCCCCCCCCTGTACCTATTCCCAAGCAATGATGGCGTTCTGTGTGTGAGTGTAATTGTAGTGATAATGGTGATAATAGTAGTGGTGATGGTTGTAGTTGTAGTGATGATGACAGCAGTGATGATGTTGGTGGTGATGATGATTACAGTAGTAGATATGATGGTGACAGTACTAGTAGTAGTGATGATGGTCATAATAGTATTGATGATGGTGACAAGCAATGATGATAGTTGTAGTGATAATGATGACAATAGTGATGGTGACAGTAGTAGTGATGATGGTGAAAGTTGTAGTGATGATGACATTAGTAGTGATGATGGTAAGAATAGTAGTGATGACTATAATAGTAGTAGTGCTGATAATAGTAATAGTTGTTGTTGTTGTTCCCCATACTGCCTGGCCGAACAGCCCCAAGGCCCCGAGCAAGGCCAAGGCCATAACCGAGCGCCCCCACAGAACCCTACCCGCCGACCACAATAAAGCCTGAGTGACCGAAGCCACTCCATGGCGGGGAGCTGAGGAGGGTGCGGAAACGCCCGGGAAACCAAGGCCCCACCCAGGGCCCTGTGCCCCTCAGCAATTATGAAGAGAAAGTTGAGGGGCAAGGGAAAAATGTGATGCTTTGGCTTCCAATCTTGGTAGATTGGGAGGCCAATCCACGGAAGAGACGCCGTCACTTGAGATCTAGAAAATATATAAGTAAAAGGAACAGTCAGAGTAAGCTATGGGTATGGCAGAGATTGCTCAGTTCTCACTCTGATAGACCAGCCCATCACCACATGACTAGAACCCAATCCTCTCGGCATCATCTAGGAAAGGCCCTAGAAAGCCGCCTTTGGCAGGGGGGATAGCTCCCCTATTTCAACCCTTTTCGGGGTTGGGCACCCGCCGTAATAGTAATGGTGATAGTGACTAGTAGTGATGATGGTGACCCATCGCAGAGTTGGGTATGCCGTTTTGATTTTGGGCGAAACGGCACGTCTACTTTATTGTTTGAGGCTAGACCTCTCTGTGTACTCTATTCTATATTTACTATAGGATATACTATCAATACTTATTTGTACTACTACATATGTTAGCTTGATTCACCGTAGGGCATTGAATATCCTAGGATTATTTATCAACTCTGCGTAAGCAGAGTGGTATCGCCCCCCCGTATAGTGGTACATGCCGGCCGAAATGTATGTCTGTCTGTCTGTCCGAAAACTCTTCCTAGACCGTTCGACGGATTTTCACCAAACTTCACACGAACAATCGGTTCGGGAATGCGATGGTAATCAAATTTGTATTTTTGAATTTGTGCAATAATTTTGAATTTAGGTTAAACAAATGGTTTTTCCCCCCTCCACCAGCCCCTCGCCCCTCGCCCCTCGCCCCCCTCCATCACCACTACCAGCAATGATGATGGCATTCTGGGGGAGAAAACAACTCGCCCCCCATTTGATAGGTTAAGTTAGTTTAGTTGACATTAGAAGCGATGGTAGTAAAGGTAGGTGACCCATCGCAGAGTTGGGTATGCCGTTTTGATTTTGGGCAAAATGGCACGTCTACTTTATGAACTCTGCGTAAGCAGAGTGGCATTGCCCCTCGTATAGTGGTACATGCCGGCCGAAATGTCTGTCTTTCCGAATATTCGTCCTAGACCATTCGACGGATTTTCACCAAACTTCACACGAACATTCGGTGCGTGAATGCGACGGTAATTAAAAGAAGATTTTTTGAATGTATGCAATAAATATGATTGGAGGTCCAAAATATGGTTTTGCACCCCCCCCCCCTGTACCTATTCCCAAACAATCATGATGGCGTTGTGTGTGTGTGTGTGTGTGTGTGCACACACACAGAACGCCATCGTTCAGGGGACGAGAAAAAAACTCGCCCGCATTTGTTAGGTTAAGTTAGTTTAGTTGACATTAGAAGTGATGGTAGCAATAGTGGGGACAATGTTGATAGTAATGATGATGGTGATAATAGCAGTGATGATGGTTGTAGATTTAGTGATAATGATGACAGTGGTGAGAGTAGTAGTGATGATTGTAATAGTAGTAGTGATGATGATGATAGTAGTAGTGATGGTGATAATTGTAGTACAAAGTACAAAGGAGTACAAAGGAAATCAAGCAACAACAGATCTAGTGACCCTTCTAGGTTGCTTGTCCTCCAAAACACTGAGGATCAAGTGTCCAAACAGTGGTTTAGAGTGGGTAAGGGAACATTGGAAAGGGAACTACTGCCCTGCCACTAACGTGGCAGGACTAGGAAGTTAGTAGGGGACATATGGGTTAGTAACTGAGGGGAGGATAAAGTTATTCATTTACAAACGCAGACAGTCGCGGGTTTGATGCGAGATATTTGTCTAGGCGGAATTTAAATGAATCAACGGTGCTGCAGTCTATAACGTCTCGGGGAAGCCCATTCCCACAAGTTGACAACTCGATTGAAGAAGAAATTCTTAGATTCGTGGGAGTTAAAAGATTTACCAATAATGTTGCAACCGTTTCCCCGCGTGTAATTAGATTGGTCGATAGTGAAGTACTTACTACAGTTCATATTGTCGATGCCTTTGATGATTTTGAACACTTGAATTAAGTCGCCTCTTAATCTGCGCTGGGTTAAAGGAAATAGATTTAATTCTCTAAGACGCTCTTCGTATGGTTTGTTCTTTAGGCTAGGTATCATTTTGGTAACTCTACGTTGAACTCGTTCTAGCTTGTTTATATCTTTTTGGTAATAAGGGCACCAGGATTGAACGCAGTATTCCAGTAGTGATGATAGTAGTAGTGATGATGGTGGTAATATTAGTGATGGTAGTAGTAGTGATGATGGTGACAATTGTAATAATGATGATAGTAGTAGTGATGATGATAACCCTTCGCAGAGTTGGGTATGCGGTTTTGATTTTGGGCAAAACGGAACGTCTACTTTATCAACTCTGCGTAAGGAGAGTGGTATCGCCCCCCCCGTATAGTGGTACACTCACCCGTACTAAAAGTTGCTCAGGGGTGGGTCCTTCCTTCCCCTACTCCACTCTGGGCAGGTGGAAGGGGGGAGTCGGGTCCAAGTCTACCCCCACCTTCCACCCCCAAACTATCCCCAACTCCCCCACCCTCCTTCTCTAGCTGGCAGTTAGTGATTGGAGGCGATTGTTCTCATGAATTGTAAATTATTGTTATACCATCTTTGCACATGCTTACAATGGCCAACATTTATTAATACAATATACTGTATAATTGTATTCTCAAAATGAGTCTCTATACACACATGGGTTACAAGAATCTCGGCTGTATTGGTCTTCTACCTTTCTCTCTCTCTCTCTCTCTCTCTCTCTCTCTCGCTTTCGCTCTCTTTCTCTCTCTCGCTTTCTCTCTCTCTCTCTTCGTGTGTGTGTCCCTCTCGCATTGCATTACAATCCACGACCAAGACGTGATGTGCTTTTAATATACTGTAGGCTAGTGATACCGTAATTAATTCCAATATCATACATTATTCAGGATGTTATGTTCACCATTATTGCAATACACAAGTTTTCCTCTACGATCTACTCCTAGGTTTTTAAATTACTTACACAGTCGGCCTTTTTTTTAATATTAAAGGAAAGGTCTAAAGGCAAATATTGGCTGTAATAGTGTTGCGACTATTGTTGATTGTTTCGTTTACCATTTCAATCAGTTTCTCCCATTTATTCAATACCATACATAGTATAAACGGTCTGCATTTAATTATATGTGGCCTATACACTTCGTGTTCAATCAATTACATGTAGAACTTCGTTTTCAATCAATTACATGTAGAACTCGATACAACTTACGATCAAAGTCGGTGTTAATTTTTAGTAAGGTTTGAGTATCGAGCCCTTGAGTAGCAGGGCTCGCCTTCTCACTTCCCCCTTCTGTGTCTCTATCTGTGATCCCAGCCTCTCGCCTCTACAAACCCCGAAAAAATGCATAGGTTTAATAGACAATTTTACCATCAACTCTTCTCTATGTGTATCGAATGCAGGCAACACTCGTCCCACACTCTAATGAAGGGAAATATACCCCATTCAGACCCGTAAAATCTTGGTTGTAGAAAGTGTGTGCTATGAAAGAGTTACAAGGAATAGTTAGTATATCAAAGACCTTGCCGTCCATTTCGGGGAAATTTTCGAAGTCAAATGTGAGATTTGTTCAGTGCACTACACTCCTTACAGAGTTTGCAAAATACTATCCACTCTTCTTGAACTGCTCTACCGAGGAAATGTATACAACTTCTGAGGAAAGTTTGTTCCATGTAGATCAGATCTTAAATGAGAAACAATTTCCACAAATACTAGTGTTGAACCTTTTCAATGCTAACTGTCAGCCATGGTTACGTATTGTATTCATATTTAGGCTAAAATGTTTGCTATGATCCACATTGTCAAACCCATTACCTATTTTAAAAAAATTGAATGAGATGACCTCGTAGTCTCAGTGGAGAGAGAGAGAGAGAGAGAGAGAGAGAGAGAGAGAGAGAGAGAGAGAGAGAGAGAGAGAGAGAGAGAGAGAGAGAGAGAGAGAGAGAGCCGAGATTCTTGTAACCCATACGTGTATAGAGACTCATTTTGAGAATACAATTATACAGTATATTGTATTAATAAATGTTGGCCATTGTAAGCATGTGCAAAGATGGTATAACAATAATTTACAATTCATGAGAACAATCTCCTCCAATCACTAACTGCCAGCTAGAGAAGGAGGGTGGGGGAGTTGGGGATAGTTTGGGGGTGGAAGGTGGGGGGTAGACTTGGACCCAACTCCCCCCTTCCACCTGCCCAGGGTGGAGTAGGGGATGGAAGGACCCACCCCTGAGCAACTTTTAGTACGGGTGAGTGTACATGCCGGCCGAAATGTCTGTCTGTCTGTCTGTCCGAAAACTCTTCATAGACCGTTCGACGGATTTTCACCAAACTTCACACGACCATTCGGTGCGTGAATGCTGTGGTAATTAAAAACATATTTTTTGAATTTGTGCAAAAGTTATGATTTTAGGTCAACAAAATTGTTCCCCCTCCCTCCATATGCATTTGTTTATGCAAGTGTTTGTGCAGTAGACATGATTTTCTTGGCAGATGTTGGAAGCGTAATTAGGATACTTTGGCGAACTATTTTGGTAAACTAATTGTGCTACATAATTATATCAAACAATTAATATTTATTTGTTAATGCTCTCATCCTTATTTGAAACATTAGGAATTTTCTGTGTATTGGTGGATATTCGTGTGCTTGTTGTATGTGTGCGTATTCATGTGCTTGTTGTACGTATCTGTATACTGTATATGAAGTAAATATGTGCATTGTATTGTATGTGTGTTCACGTTTACGTTTTAATGTTCTCAGTCTTGTGTGTGTGTCATTAGGATATGTTCAAGCGTATCCATGTATTTTTGTAGTGTGTGTATAATCATTTGTGCATGTATACGTATATATTTCCAAATTTATAATATGCTCCCTTTTTCACAATTAACTGATGATGAACTGAACGCATTATTTGATAATAGTACAGACGATAATATGGTTTCACTTGATTACATTAAGCAACTACAGTTCAATCCTTTTACGATTAATAGCGAATCCGAGATTCTGAATAACAATGACCCTGATAATAATCTTCTTGTTAATATACCTCTCTCTACCACTGAATATTTCCATCAATTTGAGTTTGAGCAGCATTTACTTAGCAACTCTTCTAAATTTACAATATTATTTCACAACATAAGGAGTATATCCAGAAACTTAGAACTTTTTTTAGTTCAACATATTATTCCTACACAGATGAAAGTACAAATAGTAGGATTCTGTGAAACTCGATTGTCTGATGACGTTCAACATTTTTATAATATGAATGGTTTTAATTTGTTCTAATAACAGGAATCACCAGGGAGGGGGTGTTTGCTTGTGTGTGAGGAACTATTTTACATGTAAGACTATTGACCGTTTGTATGTTAGGAACGAATGCTTTGAATCACTGTTTGTCGAGTGTTTGATAGAAAATAAACTCCAATTGATTGGTATTATACTGTATATTGATGTCCAAGCTCGAACATAAACATGTTTAATGAATTAATAGATTTGTTTTTAAAGGATGTTACGTCGACTAAGAAGAGCTGCTATATAATGGGCGATTTCAATATAAATCTACTTAAACATGAAAATAACAATAGAGTTCAAGATTATACTAATGTTATGTTTGAACATGGGTTTTATTCCTGTATTAATAGGCCAACACGAGTTGGTACTGATTGTGCTACAATAATTGATCACATTTGGTCCAATGATGTAACATTAAACACAAATAATGGTATTTTGATCACAGATGTGTCAGACAAATTTGCCCCTTTTGTCAGTTGCACACATAATGTTAAGTCAACAGACAATGATATGACTATAAATTTTAGAGATTATAAATCACTTGATACCACTCCCTTACACTCTCGTGGGGAAGAAACTTTGCGGGATTTTCAGGTTGTCCATGGGGATGTTGACACAACATTTAATAGCTTTATTAGCAAAATAGGCAAAGTGGTAGAGGAAACTATATCATGGAAAACTACTAAGATATCTTGTAAAGGTCAGTCTAAGGGCCCAGTGTTATTCACTAATGTTTTCAAGAGAGCCAAAAGTTCAGGACATATTCAGCGTGAGAGCCGCATAAGCCATAAGGCAAATAAGCCACAGGGATAAGCAGAAACACATATATATAGGAACTAAATTACATATTTTTTGTGGGTTTCCATAGCCACAGATTTATAGAACAAGACTAGTAACAATTATTGTATTGAAGTTCTTTTGTAAAAATAAATTATATTGAAATTCATTGCTACTAATATACATTTAAAAAATAAATACTTTAATTTAATGTTGTGATGACCGGAAATGAGCCAGCTG
Organism: Paralithodes platypus; assembly: GCA_032716605.1. Taxonomy (NCBI): domain Eukaryota; kingdom Metazoa; phylum Arthropoda; class Malacostraca; order Decapoda; family Lithodidae; genus Paralithodes; species Paralithodes platypus. Next base: position 24,291,625 of record CM064491.1, on the reverse strand, counting down.
TTCTTTTAATTTCTCCATGCTGTACTTTTAAGTTGTCACTTGTGGAAGGTTGTATTTCTGGTGGTTCATTTTCTTTGTGTGCTTACGTTTTATAATAAATTGGTCCATTTTGATTATAGCCTGGAATCTAGATAATTCACTGCCTGGAATACGACAAATTGTTGAAAAAATAACCAAAAATGGAAAATACATCGTTCTAATTTGTAAGAATACGAGTTTAGGTCCATACATTTCATGCATACACCGAAACAGTCTTTTCTAAAAAAATAACACTAATTTATGAGGCACCATAACCCACTTTTCTGATATGGTGTTAATAAAACTAGTGAATGGACAAGACTGGCTGAACATGGGCCGCCGAGCGCTGGACTTACTTAACCCACACGTATATTTCCTGTAGGCCTACAGAAGGCTCGTTCTCTCTCTCTCTCTCTCATCATTCCTGTATAATGGGTGCTCTCTCTTTTCTACTTTTCTCTTTGTGTTGAATAATTATGAAAAGTAAAGAATTGCCAGAGTCACTATATAGGCCTATTCCCATTAGCACATTTTGTATTAAGTGATACGTCTGATACGGCATTATGATGCAATTTATATCTAATACTTTAAACTATTCTGATTACTGATTACTGTTTAAGTCTCTCTCTCTCTCTCTCTCTCTCTCTCTCTCTCTCTCTCTCTCTCTCTCTCTCTCTCTCTCTCTCTCTCTCTCTCTCTCTCTCTCTCGCTCTCTCTCTCTCTCTCTCTCTCTCTCTCTCTCTCTCTCTCTCTCTCCTCTCTCTCTCTCTCTCTCTCTCTCTCTCTCTCTCTCTCTCTCTCTCTCTCTCTCTCTCTCTCTCTCTCTCTCTCTCTCTCTCTCTCTCTCTCTCTATCTCCTCTCTCTCTCTCTCTCTCTCTCTCTCTCTCTCTCTCTCTCTCTCTCTCTCTCTCTCTCTCTCTCTCTCTCTCTCTCTCTCTCTCTCTCTCTCTCTCTCTCTCTCTCTCTCTCTCTCTCTCTCTCTCTCTCTCTCTCTGGCGAGCCGCCAATTAGGTCATTGCGAGCCGCCACTGGCTCGCGAGCCGCGCAATGAAGACCACTGGGTCACTCTAAGCCATGGGTCACAAAGGATATTGCCGATCTCATCAAAAGAAGACATAGCTTGTACAGACAATATGTTGGAAAGCCGTACCGTAAATTTAGGAATATGGTAAACAATAAGTTGGTGACTGCCAAGAAGGAATACATTACATCTAAGCTGAGTTTGGCAGCTGGAAACACTAAACAAACTTGGAAAGTGATTAATAACCTTTTACAACATAAAACGAATAAGACTCATATTGATGAATTAAACATTGACAACAACAATGAATCAAATTCCTTAGCTATTTGCAATCACGTAAATAATAATATTACAAACTATTTGTCTACAGCCTACTGGGCAAAAGCCCTCATAAGGCTGGGGAGAGGCTAAAAGCGGAAATGGGTAAACAAATATAAACAATAGGGGTAAAATCAATAAAACTTGTTCATCCTAAAAAGAAAGAAAAGAAACAACATTAAAAAAGACAATAAAATATGACTAGAAGAAAGTATAAGATATTAGATCAGATGAAAGATGTTAATTTCTTTAAGGAAAGCAAATAAGTTGGCAATATCAAAGGAAGGAGTGTCAGACAGGATAGACTGAAGAGAAGGCTGAGAAAAGTAACGCTGTCGCTGTCGACCATATAGTGGGCATTCGACGAGAAAGTGCCGCACATTAATGCATGTGTCACAAGTAGCGCGGGGGAGTAGCATGTGGAGTGGCCATTAAGTGTCCATGTGTGTAGCGGGTATGACTAATTCGGAGAGAGTGAGTACGACTTGGTCCCTGCGCCTGTCCTGAAAAGAGGAAGGCCACACGGAAACTGCATCCTTTATAGCACGAAGATGGATGGTAAGGGGCTGTGAAGACCACTCATGTTGCCATGCACAATAGATGATTTCTCGAACTACGGCTTTCATGTCAGACAGGCGCAAGAGAGGACCCGCTCCTGGACCGATACAGGCTGTTTTAGTGAGCCGATCTGCTCTCTCATTACCCGCAATGCCCACATGTGCAGGAACCCAGCAAAACTGGATTTTCCAATTGGCCAAGGAAAGGTCATGTATTCGGCGGAGAATAGTGGAAATAAGTGGATCTCTCGTAGAAAGATCTTGTAACGCCATAAGGGCACTCAGGCAGTCACTATAAATAACCACCCGAGGGGTGTTGACTGGAAAGGAAGGGACCATATCAACCGCCCCCAACAATGCACGCAATTCAGCAGTAAAAACAGATGAATATGGGGATAAAGCCAAGCGAAAAACGGAAGCCTCTGAAACTGCAGCACAACCAACTTTCCCATCCCTCTTAGACCCATCAGTATATATGACACAGGCAGGGGCATGACTTAGCATATGCTGAAGGGCGACACACCTCTGAACAGCAGGGAGCGAGGACTTAGAACCTTGAGCAAGGAACGTACAAACCATAGGTGATGATAAAAGCCAATACGGGATGGAGGGGTCAGCCGCCTGCAGAAGGGGCATGGGTAAATCATGGTGCGTAAAGAGTCTGTGGGCCAAAACCGGAAAAGACGGTAACAATGCTAGAGGGAAGTCATCCTCACCCACCTGGTCAAACAAGTTGCTCGCAGGTGACTCACTAGACAGTAACTGCAGAGCAGAATTCATAATTACACGCTCTCGATGGAGGGGGAGAGGAAGCTGGCCACTTTCTACGAGAAGGCTCGTAATGCGAGACGATTTGAAAGCTCCAGTGCAAAGCCTGATACCAAGATGATGGACAGGATCCAAGGTTTTGAGCATGGTCTGGGAAGCTGTGCCATAAATAGCACACCCATAATCTAAGACGGACAAAACCGTGGCCGTATATAACATAAGGAGTGTCCGACGATCAGCACCCCAGGTAACATGGTGACATTTCTTAAAGACGTTAAGACGTCTTAGGCACCGCGCCTTAAGGTCTTTTACATGGGCAGACCAGTTAAGATGTGTGTCAAGGATGAGTCCCAAGAACTTAACCTGATCAAAAAATAGTAGCCGATGTCCATTCATTGAGAGGGAGATAGTCTGACCATGTAGGTGACGTTTGTCACGATAAAAGAGAATCGCCTTGGTTTTCTCGCTGGAAAATGTAAACCCCGTAGAAGACGCCCAACGGGTAACGTCCCTCAAGACAGTATTAAGGCATCGCTGTATATGAGATAAACTGGGTGAGGTATAGTAAACTGCGAAATCGTCCACATAAAGGCTGTGGGAGACTTCAGGAGAGAGGCAGGACACCACCCCGTTGATGGCAATTGCAAACAGCGTGCTACTAAGAACGCTCCCCTGAGGGATGCCCATCTGAAGAGAGTGTGGGCGAGACAGGGTTCCATTGACAATCACTTGGAAAGTCCTATCAGAGAGGAAACCCTGCAAAAATCGGAGAAGAGAGCCACGCATGCCAGACTCATATAAGATTCGTAGAATTCGATAGCACCAAGTCGTGTCATAGGTCTTAGTGATGTCAAATAAAATAGCCACGGTGGGGTGACCCAACACGAACCCTCGCCGGACTTGTTCCTCCAAACAGGCCAAAGAATGAAGCGTGGTGCGTTGAGGGCGGGACCCAGACTGTGATTGAGAGATGAGGTTATGGTTCAAAGCAAAGTATAAGAGCCGAGGGTGCACCATCTTCTCAAATAATTTGCTTATGCAGGATGTCAATGAAATCGGGCGGGAGTTGGTGGGTAAACTAGGGTCCTTGCCTGGCTTCGGAATGGGAACTGTATAAGCATGCTTCCAATCAGGAGGGAAGTACCCATGCCACCATATTTGGTTAAAAACACCAGATAAAAAAGTAAGCGCCACATCGTCCAGGTGTTGAAGCATACTATAGGAAATTCCATCTGGGCCAGGGGTAGCATCCTTGCAATCCCGCAAGGCAACCTTGAGGACATCGATGGTAAAAGCACTGTTGTAAGGGGAGGACGTACCCCCACGAAAGTCCAAGGAACGTGCCTCAGAATGAAGTTTCTGAGAAACAAACGCTCGGGGTAAATTAGCGTCACTACATCCGCCAGATGACTAGCATGAGCCATCGAGATGGAATAATCGTCAAACAACAGAGAGGCGGAAGCATGATCAAAAACCGAATGAACAGGAGATCGGTTGTTTTTACCAGTAATCTTGTGAAATTTCTTTCAAACTAAAGATAGAGACGTACAGGGGGCCAATCCGGAGACATATGACTGCCACGACTGTTTTTTCTGTGAGATAACAGTACGTTTGAAAAGTGCACACAGTTTATTATAGTAGGGTTTCACCACACTGATTAAATACATAGCAGTAACAAACTTCACCCAAACATGTAATGTCGCACCAGTTGCCAGCGATGCTCGAGCATCCCGTAGGTGACGGGTGGACCGAGCAAGGCGACGCTCCAAATAATGTTTTAATCGAACCAGCTTGGGCAATTCAGGGCACCACCTTGGGACCCGTCGAGGGTGAGGGGTACTGGATATCCGAGGGATTGTGCTATCAGCAACGGATTGCAATCACGTAAACTCTTACTTTTCTTCCATAGGAAAAACATTAGCTGATTCGTTACCTATTTGTCAAACATCTGTAGAATACCTAAAAGGAAACTACCCAACAATGCAACTAGATCCCACTACACCTGGTGAAGTAAATTATATAAAGAATCTTAAAGACTCTAGCCCAGGATTTGACGGCATTCATGTAAAGGTTTTCAAGCACGCAAGTACAGCTATCTCGCCTTTGTTATCGAAATTATTCAATTTATCATTTCAAACTGGAATATTTCCTGATAAGTCAAAAATTGCCAAGATTATACCTATTTATAAAGGAGGGGATCTGCTACAAATCTCTAATTATCGACCGCCATATCCATTTATCTGTTTTAAGTAAAATCATAGAACGTCTTGTATATGACCGCCTGATGGCATTTGCTGTTACTAACAACATTTTGAATGAACATCAATTTGGGTTTCGAAAAAAAATATTCACCTCAATCAGCCATAATAAAAATGTTAAGGGATGTTATATATGCAACGAATAGAGGGGATTATACAATAGGAATATTTTTAGATTTGCGTAAAGTATTTGACACAAAAGATCATACAATTTTGTTGAAGAAATTAGAATATTATGTAGTGAGAAAGGAGACCTTAATGTGGTTTTCTAGCTATTTAAGAAACAGGCAACAGTTTACTGAAGTTAATGGTATATCTTCTACCTTTGAACAAATAAAAACAGGTGTTCCCCAGGGACCTCTTCTGTTCTTGCTGTACATTAATGATCTTGTGCATTCATCTAATGTCTTTAAATATATTTTATTTGCTGACGATACCAATGTATTTAACTCGGGAAGCGGGAAGCGATCTTCAGTCCTTAGCTCATACCATAAATAGAGAATTACAATATGTTTACAATTGGTTATTAGCTAACAAGTGATCACTCAATGTAAGTAAAACACACTAAACGATTTTTGCTGGTAAGAAATCAATAAACAATGCGGTAAATATAAGGATAGGTGACTCCACTATTGAAAATGTTTAAAAAAAACTTTTTGGGAGTGCACATTGACAGTAAAATCAATTGGAAACCTCAAACTCAGTATATTCACGGTAAGCTTTCAAAATCAACGGGGATAATTAATAAAATATAACATAACTTAACGAAAGAAACACTTGTAATATTGTATTACAGTATGTTATATCCTTATCTTCAATACTGCACTGTAACTTGGGGCAGTGTACAAACGTCTATTCTCCAACCAATAGTATTAATTCAGAAGAAAATAGTAAGATTATTAGCTAATGCACGTTACCGTGACCATACTGATCCACTCTTTAGAGACCTTGGTATTCTTAAAGTTAGAGATATTTACAACATTGAATCAGTAAAATTTGTGTATGACCAACTCCATTGTAATTCAGTGATTATATTTGAAACTGCATCAAATGTTCACAATCGTAACACCAGAAATAAATAATTATTAAGACCACCTAAACCTAAACTGAATTAGATAAAAGGTTTATCTCATACTCAGGGTGTCTGAACTGGAATATATTACCTGAAGATATAAAGTCAGCCACAAACAAAACTACTTTTAAAATCCAAACTAAGAAACTAATACTTGGGTAAGACGTATCCTCACCAGGATTCGAACCCACTCACTCCAGGTATATTTGGGAGAGTCGGGTACCGTAACCACTCGACCATGAGCGGATGCGTGGTTACGGTGCCCGACTCTCCCAAATATACCTGGAGTGAGTGGGTTCGAATCCTGGTGAGGATACCTCTTACCCAACCTGTCGTACTTAATCGTACATAATTGATATTTGTCATGAAACTAATACTTAGTGATTATTAATCCGAAAAACACTTTTGTATAAATAATGCATACCTAAGATTCCATAACACTAATATTATATTTTTAGCCATGCCATTTACCTCGTATATTGATTAATGTTTTTCTAGAGCCCGTCAAAAATGACTTCATTTAATGGGCTCAGCCTTGTACATATTATATTATTTAATTTATAATTGTAACGTGATTTTGGCTATTAAAAACTTTGACTTTGACTTTGTAGTGATGATTATAATAGGAGTAGGGCTGATTAATGGTGATAGTATGATTGATGATGGTGATAGTAGTAATATCGATTGTAAGATGACTGTGATATTTGTAGGGGTAATGATGACAAAAGTGATGATTCTAGTGACGATGGTGACAGTTAGTGATGTTAGTGAGTAGTAGTGATAATGGTGAAACTTGTAGTGATGATGACAGTAGTAGTGATGATGAGAGTATGAGTGATGATGGTGAAAGTATTAGTGATGATTATAATAATAGTAGTGCTGATGATAGTAATGGTGATAGTGACTAGTAGTGATGATGATGATGACGACCCATCGCAGTGTTGGGTATGCCGTTTTGATTTTGGGCAAAACGGCACGTCTACTTTATTATTACTTATTCTTTTATACTCTAAATTATTGTTCTTGTCGTGTGTCCTTACCTTAGAAGGTCCCACATTCTTAAATTGATCCTAAATTGTACCCTAGCCATTAAGGAATAAAACATGTGAAACTGAACTGTGTATTCTGTGTCATTGATTATTCTTGTGCATTATTTATAAAGTTTGAAGCTCGGGACGGTCCAGTGAGAATGTTACGATTCCCCATTCTTTCCTAAAGGTGGAAACAGCGGAATCACTATAAAGCACGTAAACTTATTACGTCGCATAACACATTATTTTGTAGTCATATCTGGTGGTCTATAAATGACTCCAATAACTATGGTCTCGCTACCTTCGCTAACCTCTACCCAAACACTTTCGTTATCATTATTTAGTCTAATACCAAATTTAGTACAGCATTTTAATGAACTGACAAACACTGCTTTCCACCACCCCTCCTACTTGTTCGGTCATATTTAAATAAACTATATCCAGGTATATGAAATTCTGCTAAAAAAATGCTTGGATTCTGTAGTAATCCATGTTTCAGTAAGAGCTATTATGTCTATATTTTGATTGCTAACAAGTGCTCCAAGTTCGTCCATTTCATTACATAAATTCCTAGTTTGTGTAATATAATCTCAACGTATTTCTTTTAATGGTGGACCTTTTTTTCTTCTATTAGTATCTATTTGACTGTTGTTATTATCTTGTACTATGGTATATATTGTACCACTATTTATATGACTAACTTCTATTACTGCATTATCACCTATTTTTCACTTATGTTCCTATCTCTTAGTGCAAGGTTATGTGGCCCTATGACCGTACTAAACCGACTATAGTCAATTATCACTGTCTCCTTTATATATATATACCGGTATATATATAAAATATGCAAACAAGAGATTCTTGTGGTACGAGTATAAGTAAAAGTATTTCCACACCAATATACAGTATATTATATACAGTACATTATATACAGTACATTATATACAGTATATATATACAGTATACACATTAACACTATCGTGCTTAAATACGGTTATTGACCACGACTGTACATACTGACCAAATACACAGTATAAGTTGAGCAGGTGAGCACTGCACCAGGACCAACAAACTGCACAACAAGCACTGAGGTGACTGGTGCTGCTACGGTGGTAGTGTACAGGCCCACAGGGGAGTCTGGGGAGGAGGCAGTGGCTGTCAAGGATACGGCCACAGCATATAAGGAATGTAGCACACAACGCTATGAAGAAAGAGCCGTTCTAATATATTTTATATAATGTAAGGCTTACCACTATGACATACGCCGATGATATACTATTTTGAGCACATTCTAAAATGTCTATGGAAATAATTTACAGTCATCTGCTGCTAAAACTAGATGAACTGACTGAATTCTACACCACTACCGAGCTACTCCCACCCATATGACTCAGTCGCCAAAGGTGTGTACTGAGCCGCCCCGACCTACCGCCCGCCCCACACCATGTCAGAATTGTTCGCCCGTTTCTTGACTCTTCGGTCAGGGAATTTGGACAATGGATTACACCGTGTGATTGGACAGACGTAATGATGAGTGATTATGCAGATGAAGCAGCGGAACGACTGGAGCGACTACTGATGCAACAATAAGAGACCTGCTTTCCTGAAAGAACACGGCAGGACAATAAGCCTTGGATTACAACTCGAATTTTGAAATTAATGGATGAAAGGCGTCGAGCATATAACAGAGGAAGGATGGACGAGTGGAGACATTTACACCAACGAACGAAACAAGAAATAAAACTTGCAAAGAAACACACTGCAACAAAGATAGAACAACACAACATTAATTAAAGTATTTTTGCTAAAGAGCTTAAATGCGTAATAGGTAGTAAGAGGAAGGATGTTAGAATACCATTTCTAGACCATCTGAGTGATGACGAACGAAGAAATTATAAATCATTTTACAAATATATGTACACATTATCCTCCCGTTAATCCCGTACAGTTGCCAAGTTTTTACCGATAAATGAGGTACCAATATTAGACAGAGTAGATGTTTACAAAGTTATTTAAAACATTAATACCAATAAGGCTTCACCACCAAACTCACTACCTAAAAGACTTAAAGAGTTTTGCCTATGAAATCAGTAACCCTTTAACCTTTGTATTCAACCTGTGTTTGGAAACTGGACTATTTCCCTTGTTGTGGAAACGTGCAAATATTACAGCCCTGCAGACAGTCAAAGTAGTTATACAGTTAGGCGAGTTGCGACCTTTATCACTCACACCTTCTCTAGGAAAAATCCTGGAGGGCTTTGTAGTTTGTAGCGGAAATGGTTTTAGAAGATATCAGACCCAATATCGACCCATGCCAATATGGAAATCTGAAAGGAAGTTCGACCACACATTACATGATTCATTTGTTAAGACACATTATTGAAGGGGATAGATAAACCTAAAACCTATTGAAGAGGATAGATAAACCTAAACAAATTGCACAAATCGTTCTGGTTGATTTAAAAAAAATACTTTAACTATAATATAGACCACACAGTAGCAATTCGTTAACTCTTTCTCTTGGGTTGCCGTCCATCACTTTTATCATCCATATCAAGCTTCTTATCAGATCGCCAGCACAGGGTACACTATCGGGACACTATATCTCTGTACGATTACATCACATGTGGGGTACCACAAGGGACCCGGCTGGGCCCTACACTATTTTTAGCTTTAGTTAATAGTATAGCCCGTAACACAAATATCCGTATGAAGTATGTTGACGATCTTACATTAGCCGAAATTGTTGATACAAAAGATACAATCACATTCAAGATGCAAACCACATTAGATGAACTTACACATGAATGCCTTGCAGTTAAAATGACGCCTAATCCCCTTAAATGTGAAGTTATGATTGTATCTCCCCCAAAAAGGCCCATTGTGTACCCCCAGCTTCAGTTGAATGAAAGTAATATACCCATTGTGTACCCCCAGCTTCAGTTGAATGAAAGTAATATACCCATTGTGTACCCCCAGCTTCAGTTGAATGAAAGTAATATACCCATTGTGTACCCCCAGCTTCAGTTGAATGAAAGTAATATACCCATTGTGTACCCCCAGCTTCAGTTGAATGAAAGTAATATACCCATTGTGTACCCCCAGCTTCAGTTGAATGAAAGTAATATACCCATTGTGTACCCCCAGCTTCAGTTGAATGAAAGTAATATACCCATTGTGTACCCCCAGCTTCAGTTGAATGAAAGTAATATACCCATTGTGTACCCCCAGCTTCAGTTGAATGAAAGTAATATACCCATTGTGTACCCCCAGCTTCAGTTGAATGAAAGTAATATACCCATTGTGTACCCCCAGCTTCAGTTGAATGAAAGTAATATACCCATTGTGTACCCCCAGCTTCAGTTGAATGAAAGTAATATACCCATTGTGTACCGCCAGCTTCAGTTGAATGAAAGTAATATACCCATTGTGTACCCCCAGCTTCAGTTGAATGAAGTAATATACCCATTGTGTACCCCCAGCTTCAGTTGAATGAAAGTAATATACCCATTGTGTACCCCCAGCTTCAGTTGAATGAAAGTAATATACCCATTGTGTACCCCCAGCTTCAGTTGAATGAAAGTAATATACCCATTGTGTACCCCCAGCTTCAGTTGAATGAAAGTAATATACCCATTGTGTACCCCCAGCTTCAGTTGAATGATAGTAATATACCCATTGTGCACAGTTGTAAATTGTTAGGATTACGCATAAACTCAAACCTAACTTGGACAGACCATGTCAATTATATGTCATCAAAAGTAGACAAATGTATGTTCACCTTATTTAGGGCACGTCAATTTGGATTCAGTGTAAATACAAGTTTAGTATTGTATAATTGGTTTATTAGAACTTCGTTAGAATATGCTGCACCTGTTTGGCATCCTGGATTAACCCAAGCACAACACAACCAAATAGAAAAAATATAGAAAAGGTGTTTTAGGGTCATTCTTGGCAACCAGTATGCAAGTTACGACACAGCATTAATAACTTTAAATTCACAATCCTTGTATCTCAGGAGAGAAGAACTAACAGTTAGATTTGGAAAAAACTTATTAAAATCAGACAAGCACAGACATCTCTTGCCACAGAATATGTACAATATACATGGTAGGGACACTAGAAGAGGTAGACAACTGTTAAAGGTTGTACGTTGTAGGACTGAACAGTACAAAAGCTCTAGTATACCAAAATGATATAGTATCCAAATTAAACTTGTTGCCAAATGAATGATGAAATGAATGATATGATGTTATAAATGATATTGACAATTATTTTTAATCAAATATATTTTATAATAATATTTGTTAGACATTACATCATAGTATATAGGGCATAATTTATTTAGAAATAAAATCATACTTTTAAAGTCTGATTTGTAATCCAAGACACAATGTTATAATATATGTATCATATGCCCTATATGACTTTCTTCGACAATAAACCATTAATTATTATTATTATTATTATTATTATTAGGTGGCCACTCAAAACATCGTGGGGAAAGAATAGTGCATACATCTCAACACACCATGCGCCCTTCTTGCCCCGAGATGCACCATCGCCGTGGCGCGGATTCACAGAAGGGCTACCGCAGTCGACACAGACCCTCCTCCAAGCACACCCGCCCCTCTAGCCGCGAAATGAGTTGAAAGGATATCAATACCACACAGGTCAGATTGATAACCAGAAGACTTTGGCCTGTTAACCGAGAAATTGCCTTGAGGGAGTAAGACACTGGTGTAACTACCCGACGCATTTCTCGAAGGTATCTTGGATTTGCTCGTATCCTTGTTGGACCACACTGGTGACCACCTAACATCTTTACATTACCTTGATACAGGAATTACTAGAGTATGCAGTACTGACCAAGCGCTCTAGTTTTAGTAAACCTACAAAAACAGTAAGACTGGTTGGAAGAGCGTAAGACACTGATGAAACAGCTTCCTTCTAAGTCAGGACTCGTAGTGGAGGGTGTAAGACACTGGTGAAACAGCTCTCTACTTAAGCCCTGCGATACAAGAGCCTAAGACACTGGTGAAACGGCTCGTATTCATATAAACCCAAAAGGCAACATCAAAGTTCTTCCAAAGATTCATGTAGGAAGTCTAGGTCAAGGTTTCGTAGTGGAGGGCGCAAGACACTGGTGAAACAACTCTTATTCGTATAAGACCCCAACATCAAAGTTCTTCAGAAGATCCTCAAGAAAGTTTTCACTAACTCTGCCACCGTCACACGGCAGGATCACCACCACGGACCCGGACGTCGTCGAGTGTACAACACAGCCGCATCTTCAAAGAGAGTTGGAACCTGTCCAACATCTCCCCCCTTGAGGCGCCTAGTGGATCCCACAATACGAGAGCGTAAGACACTGGTGAAACGGCTCTTATTCGTGTGAGACCCCAACATCAAAGTTCTTCAGAAGATCCTCAAGGAAGTTTTCACTAACTCTGCTACCGTCACACGGCAGGATCACCACCACAGACAAGGACGTAGTCGGGAGTACAACACAGCCACATCTTCAAAGACAGTTGGAACCTGTCCAACATCTCCCCCTTGTGGCACCTAGTGGATCCTCGATTGTGCTGTTATATAATTACCTACCCATGTCTGATGTAATATTGTACCTATAATCATATTTTACTGTCGAATAAGAACAATCTATGTTTGTACTCTGTGTTATATTATTCCCTATTACCTTCGTACTTGTGTTCGTGTTGGTCTCATTTTCTCCAGTCGAGTAAAAACCTACCTAATTAGTCAATCAGGTCAGGTGAAGGTATTGAGGGATAAGCCTTTACAACGGCACCTCGTATCTACATTCTACTTTTCCTATTTTTCTGAAGAGTGTAGAGAGGGGAGAAGGGGTGTTGGAGAGAGAGGAAGCTGTTGGAGTGGCTTTGTTATGAGTGTTATTAGTCTGTATACGTCGTCGAGGTATACAATAAAAACCTGGTATAACATTGGCGGCAGACGGTGGTTCTTGTACGCGCAGCATACGAGAGAGAGTTAAATATTGAAGTCGTTCACGCATGGTGCGATAGTCAAGTAGCACTCGACTGGGTACATAGCAAGAAGTCTCTGCCAGATTATGTGCGAAATAGGGTAGATGAGATTAGGGCCCTATTGCCAGACGTTGAAAATCACTATGTCAATACAAAAGACAACCCTAGTGATTTCATAACTAGGGGTATAATGGCTAACCAGTTATTAAAGTCTGAATTGTGGTGGCATGGTCCAAATTGGCTGCTCCAAGAGAATGAATGGACGATATGGCAAGCTGTTGGCGAGGGACTTCTGCCGCTGGAAACAGTGACAGTTACAGCCAAACCAAATGAGCCACCGGATCTAGTAATAGAGTGGGCAAGATTCGGTGACTATAATAAATTAGTCAGAGTTGTAGCTTGGGTGTTGAGATTTGTATCCAACATCAAGGGTAAAGTAACGGGCCAACTCTGCAATAAGGGTCGCATCATTAAAGCTCGTGAATATAAAGCAGCTGAAGTAACTTTGATTAAATGGGTTCAAGCAGAAACCTTTTCCAATGAATTAGAATCTTTGCAAAGCTCTAATAAGTTAATAATGTCTAACTTAGTGCATCAACTGAGGTTGCACCTAGATAATAATCTCATCAGGTGTGAGGGTCGCCTGAAGTGGTCGGGTGTAACGGACAGCACAAATCGTCTTATACTTATGCCAGCAAGACATCACGTTACTGGCCTATTGGTCATACTTGCACATAAAGATGTAAAACACTACGGGGTCTATCACATATCGAATTTGCGTCTCACATGGTGGATACCCAGAGTTCGACAAGTAGCTCGACGCGTAGTAAGGAAGTGTGTGATATGCCAGAGACTAAAGGGTAAACCTTATGTGACTGGAGAGCTGCGCCTTTACCTGAATGCCGTGTAAAACACATCGAGCCCTTCCAAGCTGTAGGGTTAGATTACACAGGTGCATTGAAGACGAGAGAGCAAGACCTATCTATCTATCTATTGCCTGACGCCGTGATCCCCGAAGGGGTGGCCACGAACGAACCGCCCCCAGTCAGTCGACGCCCCTCCCCCCAACCAGCACCACCTTCGTTCATGTACTTCCTCACTCCATCCTTCCACCTCTCCGTCCCTCCACCTCGCTCTCGTACACCCTCTTAGTCATTCTCTCGCTTTCCATACATTCCATATGGCCGAACCATCTCAAGTTGTTCCTTTTCTCACTTTCCAGCACATCTACCTCCACACCACACCTCCTTCTTACTTCCTCATTAGTCTGTCTATCCCTCCATGTAACTCTGCATGCACTCCTTAAGTAATTCATTTCCACTGCTCTCACTCTTGGTCAGAGTCTCTCAACCAACGTCCATGCAACGTAAGTCAGTGTCGGGTTTACCACACTGTCATGCAAGGACTTCTTCACTTCCATACTGACCACCCTATTTCTTGTTACTGCTTTTAGCGTTCCTACAACCCTCTTCCCCTGTTGTACCCTCTCCCGCACTTCATCCATAGTCCCATCTTTACTCAACACACTGCCCAGATACTTAAAAGAGTTGACGATCTCCATAGCCTGACCGTTCAGCTTCACCTCACACTCTGTGACTTCACCCCTTTCGAAGACCATAACCTTGCTCTTCCCCGCATTTGCCTTCAAATTCCGTTTTTTGCACACTGTTCCAAACTCATTGACCAGACCCTGCAACTCCCATTCATTATCACTCATCAGAACTGTATCATCTGCAAACAGCACTATAGGTAGCTTCCACTCAATTCCCTCCCTTTTCAGCGATACACCAACATCCACTGCTCTTGATAGTATTTCTTTCATGACTCCATCCATATATACAGTAAACAACCACGGGGACATCACACACCCCTGTTTCAAACCAACATTCAGGTCAAAGAACTCGCTCTGCTCATTCTCCACACGTACTGCCGCCTTTGCTCCCTCATACATGCTCTTCACTGCTTTCAGCAACTTGCCCTCTACTCCGTATATTCTAAGTACTTTCCACAAACCTTCTCTGTCCACTCTGTCATAGTCCTTCTCCAAGTCCATAAAGGCAACATACAACTTTTGTTTCTTCTCCAGATATTTCTCCACAACACAATTCAGGGTAAAAATCTGATCTACACATCCTCTTCCCTTCCTAAAACCTCCCTGCTCGTCGCCTATCCATTTCTCCGTTCTCACTCTCACTATCACTACCCTACTGTATACCTTCCCTACTACGCTTAGAAGACATATTCCTCGGTGGTTACCACACACTCCTCTTTCCCCTTTGCCCTTATATAGGGGGACTATTATGCCAGTCTTCCAATCATCGGGTGCACTCCCCTTCTCCCATGCTAGTTTGCACATTTTCCATACCCATTCTATCACTATCTCACCACCATACCTCAACATTTCCCCACACACTCCATCTGTTCCTGGTGCTTTCCTCAACTTCACTCTTTTCATGGATTCCCACACTTCTGACCTCCTGATCCCCACCTCCTCCTCCACTACTTCTCTTCTTCTCCCTCCCATACCATATCCAGCTATGTTTGCTGGCTCTTCATTCCTTACATTTAGCAACTCATTGAAGTACTCCCTCCATTTTTCGACTCTCTCTTGCTTCTCGGCTAGCATTCTCCCATTCTTATCTTTCACACCCTTACTGTTTCCCTTGCTACCTTCCCTAACTTTCTTGACTTCTTCCCAGAACAGTTTCTTACTCTCCCTCCATTTTACACTCCGATTCCTTCCAAATTCCTCATCTACTCTTCTCTTACTTTCCTTCACTACTCTCTTCACCACCCTCTTACTCTCCACGTACCTCGCTCGTTTCTGTCTCTCGAAATCTTCATTCCCTCTACTACCCAACCACTCTCTATATGCTTTCTTCTTTTCTTCCACAGCTATTCTTACCTCTTCTGTCCACCTTTCACTCCCCTCCCTCTTCTCCTCACTCCACACACCTCCTCACATGCTGCACAGATCTCATCCTTAAACACCTTGCTCATTTCCTCCACTTCCTCCATAACTTCCAGGTCGAACCCACCTAGTCGTCTTTCCACTGCTCTCCTGTACTCCTCCCCGACTTCCTCCTCCTGCAACCTCTCCACCCTCCTCGCCATTCCACCCTCCTCTCGCTTCCCTCCAGCTCTCCTCACCCACTTCTTTTGTATCCTAACCTTAGCTACCACTACATAATGATCACACTGACCCCTCCAAGCAAGAGCAAGATAACGTCTATATATTATTGTTTACCTGTGCAAAGTCTCGCGCGGTACACTTAGAATTATGTGACAATATGTCTAGTGAGGAATTTATGCTGGCATTTAGACTGTTTTGTGCACGTCGTTCATTCCCTCAACTAGTACTTAGCAACAATGCTCCTACTTTTATCCAGGCATCCAGATACCTCAAGGATATGAGCAGTGATCCTACAATCATCGTTTTTATGGGAGAAAAGTACGAATGGAGGTTCATCCCAGTTAAGGCAGTGGGAACTGTGTGTCGGCATAGTTAAATCAGGACTAAGAGCGGTAGTAGGACGTGCTCTATTGAAGAAGAGAGAGTTGATGACAGTCCTCACCGAAATAGAAATGAATGATCGTCCGCTCACGTATCTGTACACCGACCTGCAAGAACCACTACCATTAACGCCAGCTCACTTACTCTACGGTAAACCATTGACTGCATTTCCGTCCGATTTCCAGTCAATTGTAGAACTAGAGGATCCTTCGTTGTACTCTGAAGCAGCGGTGTCTAAGCGATACCAGTATATATCGAAGGTGATCAAGGACTTTAGAAAAAGGCGGATTAACGAATATCTGCTAGCCTTGAGGGAAAGGAGTATCAAACCCTCTGGTAGACCATCGGCACCTGTTGGTGAAGTGGTTTTAATAAAAGATAGTCCTCGTTTATACTGGAAATTAGGCCGCGTGTTGGAGGTGTACAAGGGGGAAGACTCTGTAGAGCAGGTGGCGCTATTGAAGACAGCCACTGGAACTACTGTTTGTCCGATCGCACGGTTATATGCTTTGGAGCTCTATTCTGCTTTACAATCTGAGGCTCCACCTGATATTGCTGGGTCCGAGGATTCTCAACGGGACGATTCACTTCTTACTGATGATGATCACCCTCGGACCGGGACGCGTCCCAGACGCACTGCTGCTGGCGCTTTTGAAATGTGGCGTCAGAAGATAGCCTCTGGGCAACTTTAATTTAACCCTCTCCGACATATGACGCAATTTTGAGCCTATTAGGGATACTTTAAAGCCTTTGTTACCATCAGGGTTATTTATAAACCTTTAGTTTAGTTACTTCAACCTCTGCAGTTGTCTTTGAATTAGCTGTGGGCAGAAAACTAATTTTGGAGAGGTAATTATAAGAGTGAGAGAACTCTATTTCTTATTGCTAATCTGGCAACCTCTGCATCATATGAGTCTGAAGGGGTTAAGGTGGGGTTCAGGTTTTCTTGTGGGGGGATTGTATCATGTAATACGATAGAGATAGGCAATTTATGTGCTAACGTACGTCTTCGTGACGTGCCTAGGTAGATACGATAGTTCAACGGTCATTCCCGCAGTACTGCCTAGGAAGATTAGATCGTGAATAGTAAGATTGCAAGTTGAGATTATAAAAGGCCTAATATGCTATTAAGCAATATGGACACTGTCTTATGTAGTATATATGAATTTATCATATACATCAATTTAATTTATCGTATTAAGCAACCTAGACGCGGTACGATAGTTTTCCCGCCTGGCGTTTGCCAAGGCAGCAAGACTGAGGTCCAGGGAACCTCAGCTTTCGCAGACATCACCCTATCAACATATAAGTTTTGTCTCATTTGATTGTGCTATTGTGCCTCTATTCACAGTACACTGCCAGCAATACCCACATATACACTACGATGACGCTCTTATCGACGCAATGACTGACAGCTAAGCATTTCTACTCATGTCCATTACCATATCATAATAATTTGTTCTTTCCTTTAGCTGTGCTATTGGGCCGGCTCGTCTTCCCTGCCGTCCGCCATATTGGGCCGGCATTTTTCCTTTGCCTCATTGCCACGTGGAGATATTGGCGAGTTGAATCCTGGAGTATAATTAACCCTTTGAACCCTATTTATATATAAACGTATGCGAGTGACCTTTGGATGTAATTTAGCTTACATGGCGCCAACATAGCAACACCGGTTCCCTCAAGCCCATCTACTAGTAGGCCGGCAACACCAGGGAACTTCATATATACAAGGTTGAACACGCAAGTCAACACCCCCAGGCCTGGGGATGACTGAAATGTGTGAAACCTTTGGGTATAATAATAAAGTCATAAACCCCCCAGTGATGGGAATGACGAATATATGTAATACTATGTCTACACATCAAATGAATATGTCTTATTATGTCTATACTTTCTGCTATATATTAACATGCTATATTACTTTCTGCTATATATTAACATGCTATATATCTATGTTTCTGATAATAAACTATGTGCCTCCAGCTGTTGTTTTGGATCCAAAATTTATTATTAGAGTTTCTGTTTATATTATCAACAAAGGTTCCTTTTATAAACGTGGAAATGACTCGTCAACAGAGAAAAAATATAAGTTAATATGAATTCAAGTTGTGTTATGAATAATATTGATATTAACATCAATAATGAAGAGAGAACAAATACCATATAATATGAATGAAATAAGTTTCTGGAATAATATTGACATTAACATAAATAATGATGTGGAATATATGCAAAGGATATATGATGACAAATAATAATATACAGATTGATATCCAACATGAAATATAAATAAATACAAGATATAAATTAAATAGAATAGATTAAACATTATGAAACAACATAGAAAAAGATGAACACCCTAATATATGAGACTTTATAAAATTCGAATAACAGAGAATATATATTAATGAGGTTGAATTGATTTAAAAAATGATTAACAACAGAATATAAATATCTAAACTACAATAATATTAATAAAAGCAATGGCAACATATGGATACATACCTTTATATCATGTCGTTCTGCCAGGGGACACTGCCCCTGGGTGATGAGCTGTAGTCGGTGAGGTGCTGGCGTTGACTCTTGGCCTGGGCTGTCACGACATTCCCGGATAGTCTCTGGAGGGGATTCAGCCTCTCCGGCTCCTCCCTCCAACCCCCAGGGATGATAGCATGCGTCTCAGGGTCCTCCTCGTCCGCTAGGTTGGCGTGGTGATTAGGGTACCTCATCCGCATAAGGTTGTGCATGCAGCAGCACGCCATCACCACAGACTCAACACGGGACGGGTGGAGGGCAATGTTGCTGAGGAGGCACCTGAACCGGAATTAGGGAGAGAAAGAGCATGTATATTTAAACACTTACTAGTATAATTCATATTAAATCGGGAAATAATGGTTAGGATCATGTATAGTTAAAACTCGACTTGCAGACGTGGACGACTCACAGCCTGTGGATGTGGGGGAGATGTATTAATCCATATTAATTACAGGGAGAATGGTTACGAGCATAGGGAGAATGGTTACGAGCATGTATAATTAACACCTGACTAGTATACTTCACATTAATAGGGTGCCATCACCGATACCTGTATTTATGGTCAAACATGTCACATAATCATACACATACCTGGATGCCATGATGCCAAAGGCGTTCTCAACAACTCTGCGAGCCCGGGACAGTCTGTAGTTGAAGATCCGTTCAGGTACAGTCAGTCGCCGGGTAGAGTGTGGCTTCATCAACCACCTTCGCATGGGGAAGGCGTCATCACCCACCAGGAAGTAGGGAACAGGTGTGTCGTCGTTGGGCAGGGGTTCGGCAGCAGGGAGTCCCAGGGTGCACCCATCCAATGCTGCTCTGATATTGGTTCTTATAAAGACCCCACCATCTGAGCAGCTACCGTGATTACCCACGTCACAGTAGAGGAACTTGTAGTCGGCGTCTACAATAGCCATGAGCACGATGGAGTGGAAGCCTTTGTAGTTGTAGAATTCTGTACCGGCATGTGGAGGGCATTTGATGGCGCAGTGCTTTCCGTCGATGGCACCAACGGTATGCGGGATATCCCAGCGCTTGGCAAACTCACTGCCAACCACCTTCCACTCCGCCGGTGTCCTGGGGCAACGTATAACCTTCTCCTGGTATTCTGCAATGATGGCTTCGCATGTTGCAGGCACAATGAGGGAGATGGTGTTCCGGGCCACACGGAACGCGTACTGTAGGCTAGGATATGAGTCACCAGTGGCCAGGTAGCGGAGTGTGATTGCAATCCTCAGCCCAGGTAACAAAGCCTGCCTCCAGAAGGTGTCCTGCTTCTCTACCCTAGGCCCGACACGTGCCACCAACTCCCTAAACATGTGGACGTCCACACGTAGGAAGTTCCGAAATCCTTTGGGGTCCTCTCTCTCAAGCTCCTCCATAAGTTGTTCGTACACACCGAACTGTTGCAGTCTCAGTAGCCACCTCCTAGCCCAAACTGTCCTTCGTGGCCTTTCCCCTCGACGTCTTTCTTCAGCCTCCTTCTCCTCCAGCTCCTCTATGTCTACGAGATGCATCTGCATCTGCAGGAGTATGACCACAGCTGCCGCTCTGCGCCTCGTGATGGACATGGTGTGTGGGTGGGTGGGTTGGGCTGTATCCTGCAGAGTAACACGTACGTCCGTCCGTGGTGGTGTTGCGTGGTGTGAGAAATAGTGCCAGTGGGGGCCTCTTAATATAAGTTTCCTGACACTCGCCAACACTCTCACACACTCATGTTAGACTCCCATACACTCCTGTTAACTTCCTGTAGACTCGCGTTCATCTCGTGTAAACTCATGTAAACTCCTGTGGCACTCGTGTAGACTCGCACTATTCGTACCCTGGAATGTGACAGTTATTTTTCAAATTTCGGTGGTGCGTGTTGGGGTCGTGTTACACTCGCCGACACTCGCGGATACTCCTGTGAACTCTTGTAAACTCATGTAAACTCGTGTAAACTAGTGTTATATTCGTGTTATATGCGTGTTTACTCGCATCAGATGCTACTCGCGTTGGGTTCGGGCTCCATCAACGGCGGTATGCGGCGAGTGTGACTCGCGTTGGCCTCGCGCTCTGACTCGCCAATGTGTGAACCAGGCATTATTGAAAATTAGAAAATGTCGGTTTACTGTAATATACGAGTCTATAGGAGTATTATAGGAATCACTGGGAATTAAATAGGAGTCACTGGGAGTCACCGAGCATCACTGGGATTTGTTAGGAATGGGATGCGAGTATTCCAGGCATGGCCCCCATTGTGTGTTTGACCCTATAATTGAAATTCATTTTTCCTCAAGTATGTCTCTTGTAGGCTATAACTACAGTCCTTTAATTTCATCATTAAGTACAATGACTGTATTCAGACATCATTACAGACAATAATATAATACGAGAAGTCTGTATTATTATGTACCGTAAGGTCATGATACCAATGCTTACTATACTTTACGAAACAAATATATTTAATCTATTGTCTAAACAGTGGATAGTTTATCCTTCACACCTTCTTTTCATTCGTTACCGAGTTCTGTAATATTTCATACGATTACCTAATATAGGTAACAATTATAGGTTACATGTTATATGGGAGTTGCAGAACTTCTAGAGTATTAACCGGCGACTACAACGGCCCCTAAACAACCAAGCCATGATTACGCTGGCTCAAACTTTACCCCGGCGACTACAATGCCCCTCGCAGTAGTAATCCAAACTCCACTGTCATCCACCAAACGAACTTGAAGTTTCAAAACACATACAAACACGTATCCACCATTCTCGTTATGTTAGGTAAGGGGAGTTACAGAACTTGTAGACTACAAGTAGGGTATTGTAACGTTGACCATACATTGTTCACATTATTTAATTACCCGATCTACACTACCGTAATTTCCTTCTCTACACACAATTAAATCACTGGGTGAATACAATGTCTTGTGGGAAATTGTATTTACACAGGTTAATACTATGCCTATTTATTATGTTTGACCATGAAAAGTTAACTACCTGTATAATGTATATTATACTTTCACGTGAGAAGTATTACAAGTTTGTATGAATAATATATTTATTAAAGGGTACTTCACACAGTCAGGAATGCGAGCTAGAATCACTAGGAGTAGCTGAAAATTCGGATTCCTGGGCCTATTCGCGGTGAAAATTCGATGACTCCTAGTGACTCTCGCTATATCCTAGTGACTCTAGCGATATCCTAGTGATTCCTGGTACACTCCCATTGACTCCAAACCACTCGCGGCCGATTCGCCCTGTCCGACAAAATGTTCACCGTGTTTAAAGTTCTAGCCAGGAATCGGACCATTCCCAGTGATCCCCAGTGATTCCCCAGTGAGTCCTGGTGATGCTCAGTGTTTCTTATCTGATTCGCGGACAGCTTTTGGTTTCAGTTCCAGTTCATACCAGAATCACCAGGACTCACTGGGAGTCACTGGAAAATCACTGGGCATCACTGGGAGTGGTCCGATTCGCGGCGAGAACCTTAAACACGGTGAACATTTTGTCGGACAGGGCCAATCGGCCGGGACTGGTTTGGAGTCACTGGGAGTGTACCAGGAATCACTAGGATATCGCTAGAGTCACTTGGAGTATAGATTTTCACCGCGAATAGGCCCAGGAATCCGAATTTTCAGCTATTACTAGTGGTTCTAGCTCGCATTCCTGACTGTGTGAAGTACCCTTAACTTTGATCACTTGTTTCAGTATACTGGTAAGCCCTTCTGTACCAACGACATCTTTTGTATTTCATTGTTGCTAAATTTTGACGATTTTATAAGTTTAGAAAGGTTCTGTGATGGCTAAGAGGATTTAATGAACTAACCTATAGTTTTTAAATTGCTAGAAGTCCTTCGTAAGCTGAACAAAATTAATCTAATATTGCCAGAATACAGCGAAAGGGACAACACCGGTAC
Organism: Paralithodes platypus; assembly: GCA_032716605.1. Lineage (NCBI taxonomy): Eukaryota > Metazoa > Arthropoda > Malacostraca > Decapoda > Lithodidae > Paralithodes > Paralithodes platypus. The sequence continues at coordinate 24,268,622 of CM064491.1, read as the reverse complement.
AGAAGGGGTTAAGCGGTAGTGTTTAACCTCTCCCGTACCGGTGACGTCCTTTTAACTTTATTCTGGCTATTATTAGATTTTATTCAGTTCACAGAAAGGCCTCCAGCAATGAACAGGCTTTGTACTTTCTTAAAACTCTTTACTGCCAGGTCTTTCCTAAACTGCACAAAATTGTCTAAATATAGCTAGAATATAACTAAAAAGACCTCGCCGGTACAGTAAGAGTTAGCAAGTGGCATAATTTTCCCAAGGAGGAATTTTAACTTTTTATAGTAAATGACTTTAGAACTAATATTTCCTTCATTTATCTCGCTAGGTTAGTCAGGTTAGTAGTTAGTGAGTTAATTAGCTTATATAAGAGATTAGCGATAGAAATTAAGGTAGCATTTGGTCGAAACTTTAGAAATAATTTACTGCAATAGGTTCCCACAGGCCACTTTGCATAATTTACCGACTAAACCATTATACCGAACATTGGTGATTAGCGGGAGTGCGTTTATTGGGATATATTTATTATTATTTGTTGTATTATTGTTTTTAGTTTACTTTCAAAACTTCAATCTAGCTTTAACAAATTCAAGACCCCCTTTGAGGTATGTAATTTTTTCGGTTGAAAAATATCCCGGCCGAAGGCCAATTCATCCTATATTACAAGCTTGCTTTCGCTCGCCAGGAAAAAGTAGACACTTAAATGGCACGAAAGATCTTAAAATCTACTAATTGGGCAACATTTCTGAAAATCCCCAAATTAATGGGGATAAACATAAGCGGAAAGCTCTCCTTAAGGGCTTTGGTATACCGTTCATTCAAGACCATTTAAATGTTGGAATATCTGTTCTAAACTTTTACAAATTATGAAGGGAAGCACCTGTACAGCACCCACTGAATTTCATGGTTTAAGAAGCGTTTGTCTATTTTAGTTCTCTCAATACTTCAATCTAGCTTAAACAAATCAAAGAACCCCCTTGGAGATTAATTTATAATTTTTCGGTTGAAAATTATCCCGGCCGAAGGCAGACTCATCCAAGATTACAGGCTTGCAATCGCTCGCCAGGAAAAAAAATACTCCCTAACTGGAACGAAAGGTCTTTAAATTGACAAACTAATGGGTCGAAAGTCTTAAAATCTCAAAACCAAATGGGGTCTAACTATTAGGGAGAAGGGGGTCCAGAAAAATCTACCCACCGGGGGCCCCCTTTAACCCGGTTTGAACAAGTACTTATTTTTGGCAAGTTAACCAGTAATAGGTTATGTATGCAGCGTTGATACGATCATTTTTATGAATTTTATTTCTTTATGAAATTAGTGCACTTACAAACAGCCGAAGGCCGGTTCCTCTCAAATTACGGGCTCACTTTCGCTCGCTAGGAAGAAAATAGACACGTAAACGGCACGAAAGGTTTAAACATTTAAAATTAAATTGGGCAAACATTTTTAAAATCGCCAAACTAATGGGCCGAACGTCTTATAATCTCAAAAAACTAATCTACTAAACATGAGTGAGAAGAGGCCATCCTCCCTTAACCCATAACTGGCGGCGCTCAACATATGTCGAGTGAAATAAATTTGGACTATGTGGCGGTGCACGACAGCTGTCGAGTGCCATTTTCAGCACGTAATGTTGCTGAGAGAGAGAGCTGAGCGGTGGGACGAGCGTAGTAACCTTATGACCGCTCCCCACGACCACCGTGGACCTACTGAACTGTATTCCACCCTTCTCCCCCCTTTCTCACTCGCTACACAGGGAATTATGTACGGAAATTACCTTATTTTAGGTTTTTTGCACTCGTGTTGCACGATCGTTGCAAGAGAACCAGTGATCGTACAAGGATGGTTCGGGTGTCATTGGAAAGCTCTGTTTACACCCTTTCAGGGATAGATACTTGTTTTACGCTCTGGGTCTTGTTTATGCATGAAAATGAGAACGGAAACAACCCTATTTAGGGTAAAAAAAAAATGCTGGGCGGTACATAGAAATTACCGCCTAGGCCGCTCTTAAGGTGTTAATGAACACCATTATAATGTAGCCTACATTACGTTCAAGGCATCAGTACTATACTGTACTATGGATACTCGGCTCAAACCTAAGGGGACGTTATTTTAGACATGTATATCTTCGTAATTATTATTGCCCCCATGGGGTAAGGGGGCCTTCATCTAATGGTGGAGGAAAACAAGAATATGCCTCACACATCCTACTGCATGTCGTACAAGGCGACTAATAGGGGGGATGGCGATAGACTTTTGGACCAACAGCCATTACTAGACAATAAAGTCTTTATCTTAGCACTGTCTTGGTATGGCACTGCCGAGGCTGGTGGGGTGCGGATAGGTGCCACAGGGGACTGAGTCTTACCTGGGCGCCGTTTGGCACCACACCTGTGTCGGCAACAGTGTTTGCATGTTGGAGCAGTGTTGGGGCAGGTCTTTATTGTTCTATCGTCCAATTGCCTAATATACAGTAGAGTCTTGTTATGATGCTGTCTTTTTGTAACACTATTAAGGCTGGTATGGTTGCAGATACTGCAGGTGCAAGTGCTACAGGGGGACTCTGTTGAGTCTTGCTGAGGCACGGTTAGCACTATACCAACATCAGCCACAGTGATAACTTGGTGGGGCAGTGCTGTGGCAGAACTTTATTGTACTACAGTACACTCCAACTACTGAAAGGCAACCCCGTCTGAGCCGTTACAATGCATTTAATGGAAAAATGACGTTAAACCAGCCGAGATTCTTGTTACCCATGTGTGTACAGAGACTCATTTTGAGAATACAATTAAACAGTATATTGTATTAATAAATGTTGGCCATTGTAAGCATGTGCAAAGATGGTATAACAATAATTTACAATTCATGAGAACAATCACCTCCAATCACTAACTGCCAGCTAGAGAAGGAGGGTGGGGGAGTTGGGGATAGTTTGGGGGTGGAAGGTGGAGGTAGACTTGGACCCGACTCCCCCCCTTCCACCTGCCCAGGGTGGAGTAGGGGAAGGAAGGACCCACCCCTGAGCAACTTTTAGTACGGGTGAGTGTACGTAACCCCATGCCCAGTGTTCCCTTCTAGTAACTAAGGATATGTAGTTGAGCCCGAGTATGCCATACCAATATTAATGTGACGAAGCGGTAGTCCCTTATTGTGTTATGTCAGGTACGTAACAAACCGGTCCCATCCACATAATGTGACGACGGCTATAATACCGTCCTGATTGTGCATGTATTCCTTTTTTTTGGATCACTGCCTTTATCTAATATTTGTCTCCCTCTCTCGCTCTCTTCCATTATTTCCACCCCTGTTATACGTCGTCAACCCCCATCTTCTAGTATACAATCCACATTACTCGGTCTTGTTTTTCATGCCAGTTGTTCCCTCCAGTCACTAAAGATAGAAATAGTTAGACCAGAGTTCGAGGCCCCCATTCCGATTGCAGAGGTTTAAATACACCACGAAAGTGTGGTGCTGCGAGGTATACCTTTGACGACGCCTGTATACCTTGTTCTTGCGACCCCCTGTACCTCACAGACTCAAACTCGCTCTCCTTTTCTTTCCTGATATTTCCGGCTCGAACCAGATTTGATTGACCAAAACAAACCAATTAACTAGGTTAGGCCACCTGGCAACTGCCCCCTCTCCTCACTTCCCCTTTCTGTTATTTCTTCCCCTCCACATTCCAGACAACCCCAAATCCAGATAAGGCCTAACCCATCTCCACCAAACCAAGTTAGACCCAAACTAGCTCATAGGAAGAAACATATCAATAGACATCTAAACTCTCCCATGAACAACACTCTGTAAGCAACAGGGTCAGACAGGTGTCCAGCAGAAGCCTGGCCATGTCAGGTCACGGAAGGACCCCCCACTCATCCCTCCTCCCCCCACGGCCGACCCCGGGATAGCGACGTGCGCCCGCCCCCCTCGACCCCGATGCAAGAACCACCAGGGGAGCTCTGCCTGGCAACTGACTATACGCATATACGGGTATGTCTAAATATATTTTATTTACCATTCACATTATCCCGGGGCAGAAGATAAAGGGAGAGCTGCTCAAACCCCCCCCCCCCCTCATCCCCCCATAAAGTAACTTTCTTATAAAGTAGGGCACTTAGCCAGCTGGCCTTCACGAGCAGGGCCCTCCGCCCCCATTGACTACGAAAACAACCCGAGCAAGAACCTCTTGCCAACACCCCTTCCATCACTTATTATTATATGTTAGATGCACATACTAACTGTAATCTAATCTAGGACACCGGAAATAAGGAGCAAATTACCCAGGAAACGAATCCACCACATCCCCCATGCCCAGCCGCCCCAAAGATTAGGGGACAACCCCCAGCCAAGGCAACAACCCGATTCCAACTTCCCTCACACCTCTACCATCTTGCCAACTTGAAGAGCCTGTTAGCTCCATCCCTAAAAATTGTTACGTCTACTCACTCTTTACTCAATTAAGTGAGCCCCACCATAATGCTCCACATGTAAAGCAAAAACTCCCCTTCCACTTGTCTAGAAAGCCCAGATAACAGCAAAACCACCAACCACCAGCCCAGGCAACACCGGGCGGCCCTGCCGAGGCCACCGAGAGTACCAGGCCGCACGGATGGGACCTTTAAATTCTGTGACGTAGGCAAAGGTAGGGTTCATTTTCGCACTACCCTCACAGGTCAGTATACACTTGAGTGAAATATGGGGAAGATCGCGCTGTGTTTCCAAATTATTTCCCCCTTCTAAATACTTTATAAGTAGCCTATATTAAAACTATGTTTACCCATACTCGACAAGGTCATTTTAAGGAATTTTGAAGAAATTAACTATGAAGAAGTAAAAACAGATGAGGCAATTAATTTTAGTTTATGTCATACGAATGTTGAAGTTTGTAAGGAGGATATATAGATAGATTGATAGATAGATATAGTTAAATATATAGATACTATAGATAGTTAAAAAGATAGATTGATATAGATATAGTTAAATATTTAGATACTATAGATAGTTAAAAACAGAGTGAGAGTGAGTGCGTTTGTGTGTGTGTGTGTGTGTACTGTATGTGTGTGTACTGTATGTGTGCGAGTAGTGCGTGTGTGGTGAGGAGTGCGTGCGTCCGTGTGTGTGTGTGTGTGTGTGTGTGTGTGTGTGTGTGTGTGTGTGTGTGTGTGTGTGTGTGTGTGTGTGTGTGTGTGTGTGTGTGTGTGTGTGTGTGTGTGTGTGTGTGTGTGTGTGTATATTTACCTATTTGTTTTTTACCTATTTGTAGTATACAGGAGTTGAGCTTTTTAGGCTCTTATTGTTCCGCTTCCCGAGTTACAATTATCTAACTTTGCCTTAAAAATATGAATGTTTTTGGCACACACCACTTCCTCTTCCAACTGATTCCATTTACTTCTACTTCTGTAAGGGAAACTATACTTTCTCACATCTCCTTTACATCTTCCTTTCATTAGTTTATATCTATGCCCCCTAGTTATACCATTATCTTTCACAATATAACCCTTCTTGTCCACCTTTTCGAGTCCTCTCACACATTTGTACATCATAATCATATCGCCTCTCTCCCTCCTATCCATTAGAGATGGTAAATCTAATTTCTTTAATCTCTCCTCATATGGTAATACTCTCAGTTCTGGTATCATCCTAGTTGCAGCTCTCTGAACCTTCTCCAGCTTCTTTATATGCTTTTTTAGATGTGGTGCCCAGACCACCGCCGCATACTCCAGTCTTGGTCTCACCAATGTTTTTATTATTTTCTCCAGCATCTCCTCGTTTATATAGTTAAAGGCTATTTGTATTCTGTTTAGCAGTCCATATGTTTCTCCCACTATCTTATTAATATGATTCTCAGGTGAAAGATCACCCCTAACAGTTATCCCGAAGTCCTTTTCTTTCTCTGATGGGTTAATAGTGTTTTCTCCTAACTTACATTCCATATGAGGCCTTCTTTTACTTACTCTCATTTCCACTACATGACATTTATTTGTGTTGAATTCCTGTGTGTGTGTCTGTTAGAGAAATTACAAATTATTGCATAACAGAACTGAAGATGGATTACATACTAACAGGAACATTTCAAACGACCATTTGGAAGCAAGATTTGGTCACTATCGGCAGTTAGCAGGAGGAAATTACAATATTTCTGTACGCCAAATATATGAGTGTGAAAAGAAGATACGGATGATGTCAGTGTTAAAACTAAGTTTACCCATACTCGACAAGAAGGCCATGTTAAGGAATTTTGAAGACATTAATTATGAAGAAATAAAAACAGATGAGGAAATTGATTTTGGTTTATGTCATACGAATGTTGAAATTTGTAAGGAGGATATTGATAGGTGTAAAGACATCATCCCAGTGATAGTTTATTTAGCTGGCTATTGCTGTTACTCTGTGATAAAGAAAATTAAATGTAATGCATGTAAAGAAATTATTACGTGTTCAGATAGTGGTGAAGACATCCCTGAAAATCTAAGTTACATAAGAACATAAGAAAATGAGTCTGCAGAAAGCCGATTGGCCTACACAAGGCAGATCCCTGTCACACCCAACCCTAATTATAAGCCCAGCTTAAAAACACCATTAGGACTTACCTCACCGAAACGGTCAGAGGTCAGAAAAACGGGGATCTGCAGATCCCCACACATGGGCCACACCTGACAGATCACCCTCACACCCAACCCATCTCGTCCATATGCCTTTCTAATTGTATCTTAAAGCTCCCTATCGTTCTCGATCCCACTATAGCACTTGGTAGCCTATTCCACCTATCTACAATTCTGTTACCAAACCAATATTTGCCTTGAAACGAAATTTATCTAATTTGAAACCATTTGTACGAGTTCTTTCGCTATCACTGAGCTTTAGTACATTTTTCATGTCCCCTTTATTAATCCCACTAACCCACTTGAATACCTCTATCATGTCCCCTCTAACTCTGCGTCTCTATAACGAATGTAAGCCTAATTTCTTCAACTTTTCTTTATACGGAAGATTTCAAATATTATGGATAATTTTTGTCATTCTACGTTGTACTCTCTCCAATGAATCTATGTCCATTCTGTAATAAGGACACCAAAATTGAACAGCATAATCCATATGGGGTCTCACTAATGACAAGTAAAGTTTTAAGATAACATCAGCAGTTCTGTTACTCACACTCCTAGAGATGAACTCGAGAATCCTGTTTGCCTTGTTTCGAACGTTTTCTAGGCTTCAAATCATTGCTAACAAACACACTTAGATCTTTCTCACAATTCGAGTTTTCTAATTCCATATTAGCTAGTTTATATTTAACATTTGTATGCATCTTCCCTATCTTTAATACCTTGCATTTGTCAATGTTAAACTTCATCTGCCAATTTACTGACCATTCGTGTAAGGCATCTAGATCCCTTTGGAGGCACTCTATATCTCTATCTGAATCAATTGTTCTCCCCATTTTGGTATCGTCTGCAAATTTACTTATCCTACTAGTTATACCTAAATCAAGGTCATTTATGTATATAACAAACAACAGAGGACCCAATACAGATCCCTGGGGGACACCACTTTTGACTGCTCCCCATTCCGACTTCGTACCATTTATGCCGACTCTGCTTCCTACCAATTAGCCATGACCTAATCCATCCCAACAACGCCCCACCTATTCCATGCGCCTCAACCTTTCTCATCAATCTCTCATGGGGGACTCTGTCGAAAGCTTTACTGAAATCAAAATATATTATATCATATGACTTGTCATTATCTACTGCTTCATATACCTCTGAGAAAAAACTAAGCAAATTAGTAAGGCAAGGACGTCCCTGAGTGAATCCATGCTGAGAAGAATTTATTAAATTAAATGTATCTAAGTGGTTTCTAATTTTAGTAGCAATAATTGACTCTAGTAGCTTTCCTATGATTGAAGTGAGACTAATGGGACGGTAATTGGATGCTATTGATTTGTCACGTTTTTTGAAGATCGGAACTACGTTTGCAAGCTTCCAAGCTTCTGGAACTATACCTGTCTCTAATGACCTGTTAAATAGAAATGTTAATGGGTAACTTAACTCATCCCTACATTCTTTTAATACTCTAGCATATACCTCATCAGCACCAGGCGATTTATGAAGTTTCAGTCTGTCAATTTCCTTAAGCACATCATTTCTACTTATAGTAACCATACTTAACCTATTTTCTATACTATCGCTATATACCTTACGGACTTCTGGAAACTGTGCCAAATTTTCATTAGTGAAAACGGAAAGAAATTGTCTATTTAATGTACTGCACATTTCTAAATCATTTTCTGTCATTTCTCCTATCGAAGTTTTAAGGGGACCAATTACATCTCTAACCTTGGATATATATAGTTGGTAAAAAGCTTTAGGATTATTTTTGGAGTCATTGGCAACCTTAATTTCATAATTTATTTTTCTTTCCTAATATCCTTTTTTACCTGTCTTGATAGATTCTGATAGTAAGCAAGTAGGTGAATTTCGCCTTTCCTAATTTTTCTATATATTCCTCTCTTTTGTCCTAGAAGATCTAATAGTCTATTATTCATCTATTTGGGTTGGTTCTGTGTTGATCTAAATTTTCTTTTGGGGATGTATTTATTTTGTGCATTGAATACTGACTCGATAAATTTATCGTATGTATCTACCAAGGTTGACGTCTCTTCCGGACTTTAGATGACAGGTGCCTGAGAAGGGGTACACTCATTTGGACACCTGGATCGACTTAATTTTTTGACCATAGGGTCCGCTAATAGGGCTCTTCTTAACCAACCATAATTGGCTTTTCTGAAGTCCGGTATTAATGTTGTATTCTCTCTGATATTACCTTTCCATTGTATTTTAAAATACACAGAATTGTGGTCACTATTTTCCTAGGTGGTCCCCTATCTCTACATTATTTACCATATGTTCATTGTTACTGAAAACTAAATCGAGAATATTATTACCTCTAGTCGGCGTATCTATGAATTGAAATAAAAAACTATCTTGTACTACCTCTATAAACTCCTCAGAATCAGAGTCTCCTATTTGATGCTGCCAATCTATATTCGGAAAATTAAAATCCTCCATAATGCACACATTGCTAAACCTTGATGCCATTTTAATTTCCTCCCATAATGACATTCCGTCATTTCTACTCATATTTGGCGGTCTATACATAACTCCAATAACTATGGTCTCACTACCTTCGTTAAAGTCTACCCAAACACTTTCATTATCGTTATTTAGTCTAATACCTGATTTAATACAACTTTTTAATGTACTGACAAACACTGCTATACCGCCACCCCTCTTACTTGTTCGGTCATATTTAAACAAACTATATCCTGGTATATCAAATTCTGCTAAAAAATGCCTGGTTTTTGTATTAATCCAAGTTTCAGTTAGCGCTATTATGTCTATTTTCATTGCTAACAAGGGCTCTAAGTTCGTTCATTTTATTACATAGACTTCTACAGTTTGTGTAATATACTCTCAATTTACTACTTTTCTTTATACCTAATTTACCCTTATTTCTAACGACATTTCCATCTTCCGTTGCACCATCACTATTATCATTAGCAATATAGTCATCATTTTTAGCATGAGACTGAATATCCTTATCGCTTTTGCCAGACGCTAAAATTGTTCCATTTAACCTCTCATTTACACTCAATATTTCTGTTCAAAAACCCACAACCACCTTATCTAAAGAACTAGCTAATGTGGAATCCCCAAACCGTGAAAGATGAACCCCATCTCTTGCATACATCCCATCTGAGGCCTTCCCTAGTGGTTAAGCCCCATTAATTGCTCTTTCCATTCACATATGCATAGCCTACGTGAGTTGCAGTTGGGATCTGTGTACATGCTTAGATTGATATGCAGGATTCGAAGTTGCATAATAAATCTTAGGCAGTGTCCACCATTCTTTAACTGCCTTCGTGGTGTAATGCATAAGGTGTTGATATTCGGTGTGAGCGTCCTGGGTTCGAATCCACGGACTGCCACATGTGTTTGTAATATTTCATTAATCGATTTTAGGTTGTGTTTTTTATCTGTGTTTATTTTTTGTTTTGTGTTGTTTTTGTGTTTTCCCTGTTCTTGCTCTGTCTTGAGTCGGCTACCCCCAAAATGGGGATTGGGCCTGAGCATATTGATAGATAGATAGATAGATTTTAGGAGTAGAGTTGGTTGTTGGATAGAACATAATAATAGAAACTATCCCAGTTATCAATGAATGGTATTGCTTTTTCTTTGCAATATTTCTCCAACCGGCAATTGACACCAATCGCCCTGGATGTCCATACCTTGGGAACTCCTCTTCTGGGTAGGATACAATGTACTACAGGGATCCCTCCCTTCTTCCTAACCTTATCGAACACATCCCGATACTGCTGCAGCAGTTCCTCACTTCTACCCTTACCAACATCGTTACTCCCGGCACTGAGACAGATAATGGGGTTATCTCTACTATCTTCCAAGATGTGGTCCATATTCTCTAAAACCCTCCCAACTCCATGGCCAGGCAGACACACAACCTTCCTAAGTTTAGTGCGGGTAGCCCTAACTAAATGTCTTACCATGGAGTCTCCTACAATCGACACAGACTTACCTTTCCCTCGGGAGGATCCAGCAGCTGCAGTTGGAGAACCCCCGGTGGTGGCAGGAGCTCCCTTGGTGGTGGTGGTGGTGGTGGTGGTAGGTAGCACAGCGTCAGCGGTTGGAGCTGAGTCGGCGGCAGGCACTTCGGCTAACCCTCTCTTATCCTGACTATCTTTTCCCTCACATTCGTCTCGCAAAGGAGAGAATGTATTTGTCACACTCATACCTATTCTACTATCCTGCTTCTTGAGTGTGACTTTCCCACCCGTATTTTTAACAACCTGCCATGAATAAAATTGTTCATCAACTTCCTCCCTTTTCCCCTTACTCGACTTTATTTCCTCTTGGCTAAGCTTGAAAGCTAGATTTTCGTCTTTAATCAAATCCACTTCCCTCTGAAGTTTAACATTAACCTCCCTTAGAGCAAAGATCTCTTCCTTCACCACAACCATCTCTTCTCTTACCTGGAGAATAAGATGATGCAGATCAGTTAGAGACTCTCACTCCATACCTGACATGATCCCAATAAGCTTAGCAAGGAGCAAGAAACTAAGTACAGAAAAACAAAAACAAGTAAACTAACAGCTAAAAACTGAGCTATATCATTTTTATATAACACGAGTGCACTGCCCCCAAACACAGGTAGGTGCGACTGGTCACTAAAGGTCACTGGTAAGTGGTCCGGGCAGGAGCTCAGATTAACACAACCTTCTGTACATTGCTGGAATTAGCAGAGGTTCTCTTATTTACCCAGATAGTGTGACAGCCAACATAGTCATGTATAACTATATTGTTATTAAAAACTTGTTCAACTTCCTGCCTTTCGAAATGCTACTAGCCAAAGAAATATAGCAACACAGCTCACAGTTACGGCTTTAGCAGATGTTGATCTCCTGTTCCCTAATGATATGTGTGAACATGGTAATAACACCGACACAATAGAAAGTATGGTGGTATATGCTTCTACAAATGCAATATTAAATAATTACTGTGCTACAGAAAATAACATCCCAGCAGCTACCAGAGCTAATAAGAATGTAGGCATGAAGAGAAAGCTTCAAACCCTAGACAAATAGACTGTGTACTGTATTCTATAATTATTGTATTGGGTGTGTGTGTGTGTGTGTGAATGCAGGTGTGTGTGTGTGATTGTGAAGGTGAGTGTGTCTGCAGGTGTGGTTAAGTAAGGGAATTGGATTTAAAAAGTATAATCCCGGAACGGAGATTGGATTAAGCCTACTACAAATGTCATTCCTTTATGTGTGTTTGTGTGTGATACATTAATTATATGTTTATATAGTAATACATTTAGTTAGTTACTTACTGTACATGTATTTTTTCACGAATAATAGTGGATGTCGCTTATATTGGCTCTCCAGTAAGGCTCTCTGTATTGGCTGTGTATAAAATATAGTAATGTATAATAGCATTTTGAAATTATATTTTCCAATAGGAAAAAAGTAATAGTGGTATACTTGTAATACGTTTTCATCTTTTACAAATACTTTTTCAAGGTATGATTGTAATTTGCAGTAAATACCAAAGTATGTTATTATATCGGCATAATAATATATAATAATATAATTTTGCGTAACAGTAAAAGATAAATAGTTTTATGTGTACTTTAATTTAAAACTAAACTGATAAAATATAAAAGGGAGAGTAATTATAGACTTGGGAGACAGTGCGGTCAGTGAATGTAGCACCACCTTGCTGACGTTACAGTATGGTCGACGTGGCCTGGTACTCTCGGTGGCCTCGACCCTGCTATATAAATCCTATCTATCTATCTATCTATCTATCTATCTATCTATATGCTCAGGCCCAATCCCCATTTTGGGGGTAGCCGACTCAAGACAGAGCAAGAACAGGGAAAACACAAAAACAACATAAAACAACAAATAAACACAGATAAAAAGCACAAACTCACACACATCCAGGTCACCCAGGAGAAGACCCAGAGACCAGGGTCACCAAGGTCGCTCCAGCACTCCCCCGGCCCCCGACCACCCGGAGAGGTTCCGATCTCGGCAGGCAGACATGCAGCGGAGCCAAAGCCACAAGCCCTCCCACCACACTTCCAGGCGCACCCTTCATATTAATCGTCTCCCTGGGCCAGGCGCCTGATGGACTATTATCTAGTCCAACTTGCACCCGACCCCTTACTCCAAATGACCAAGTGTTCACTCAACTATTCACAAGCATTCTCCATTCACTCCAGTCCACCACCACTTCCCCTGCCTGATCTAGTCATTCCTCTATCATCCAAAGACTTTCTTACACAGTCTCTCCATCTCAATGGGGGTCTTCCTGCCCTTCTATCTCCCCTTGTACCTGACTCACATATTCTCTTTGCAAGCCTTTCATCTCCCATTCGTTCAACCATACCAGCTCAGCACCCTTCTGTCCACTCTGGCTGACAAATGTTCCTGCTGCCCCACTCTCCTACATATCTCTTCATTCCTCAATCTGTCTCTACGAGTAACTCCACACATACTCCTCAAGCAGCTCATCTCCATCACATCCAGCCCTCTTTTCTCCTTTTTCTTCAGAGCCCATGTCTGAGCCCCATACATCACTGTTGGCACAACAATTCCTTGATACAGTGCACTTTTTACTTTCACTCCGAGATTTCTCGTCTTCCACATACTTCCCATTGCTCCGAAAACCTTCCTTCCTTCACACTCTGTTTTACCTCCACTTCCATACCTCCACTCCTGCTTATCGTTCCTCCTAGATATTTAAAACACTACTTGTTCCAATATTTCCCCATCCAGCCTCACATCTATATTCACCCTATGCTCTCCCCTATTACACACCATTACTTTACTTTTATTGACGTTCACCTTCAGTTTCCTCCTTCCACAAACCACACCAAACTCTTTGACTACCTGCTGCAGCTTCTCATCAGAATCGGCCACCAATGCTGTGTCATCAGCGAACAGCAACTGATTCAACTCCCAATCTCTACCATTCTTTCCTACTAAACCCAATCCTCTTCCCATAGTTCTCCTTTTTACCTCCCTCACCACACCATCCATAAACATATTAAACAGCCATGGTGTCATTACACAACCCTGTCACAAACCTACCTTTACCTCAAACCATTCACTCAACTCACCATTTCCTACTCTCACACATGCTCTGCTCCCTTCATAAAAACTCTTAACTGCTTCTAACAAATTTCCTCTTATTTCATAAATCCTTAACACCTTCCACATTGCTTCACGGTCCACACGATCATACGCTTTTTCCAAGTCCATAAAAGCCCAAAATATCTCCTTATGCTTCTCTAAATACTTCTCGCATAACTGTCTTACTGCAAACATCTGATCCACGCACCCTCTTCCCCTCCTAAAACCGCACTGTTCTTCTCCTATTGCAACTTCCGTACACTTTATTATCCTCTCTATCAACACCCTGCCATACAGCTTTCCAACCACTGACAATAAACTAATACCTCTATAACTTGAATACTCCTGCCGATCTCCCTTCCCCTTGTACAATGGCACAATACATGCACTCTCCCAGTCTATTGGTACCATTGACACAGCAAAGCACACATTGAAAAGTCTCACCAACCAATCTATTATCACATCTCCACCCTTCTTTATACACTCCACAGTAATACCATCCAAACCTTCTGCTTTTCCCGCTCTCATTCGTTTCACTGCTTCTTTCACCTCATTTTCCTCAACTCTTTCATTCATTCCCTGCCACCTGGGTGGCCTGGGTAACCTATCTCCATCCACCTCTGCTTCAATCACTGCTTCTCTTCCATCTCTTGTATTTAACAAAGATTCAAAATACTTAGCATATCTTTTCCTCACTTCAACTGGTTCCACTAGTAATTCTCCATTTTCGTCTTTCACTGACTCTTCCCTCTTTTGTCCTCCTTTCCTTACTTTATTTACCTCCTTCCAGAACATCTTCTTTCGTTCTTCAAAATTCTCACTCAGCCTTTGGCCCCACCTTTCGTTTGCATCTTTTTTCGCTTCTCTAATTTTCCGTTTTGCCTCTCTCCTTTTCTCCTTGTACCTCTCCCATACCCCAACACTACCATCCTGTAAAACCCTCTCAAAACACTGTCTCTTCTCCTCAACTGCCTTTCTCACCGTATCATTCCACCACTCGCTTCCCTTCCTGATACCTCTGCCTCCTACTTTCCTTTTGCCGCATACTACCTCTGCACTTGCTTTCACTCCTTCCTTAAACTGTTGCCATTCAACCTCTACTTCTCTCTCTTCCATCTCTCTCACTTCCATCCACTTTTCATTTAGTCTTTCCTTGTACTCACTCTCTTTTTCACTCTTCTCTAACTCACTAACTTTTATTACCTCTCTTACTTTATGCTTGTCTCTTATTCTCCTGTAACTCTTAACTCTTAGCTTTCCCTCCACCAGGTAATGATCTGACATACCCTCCGCCTCACTTCATCACATTCACATCCAGCAGTCTACACAATCTTTCCCTTGTCACCAGCACATAATCCATCAATGCCCTCTCTACAATCTCTCCCCTCACAAGTCTATGCCAGGTGTACTTGTGTATACGCCTTTTTTTGAAGAACGTATTACCTACACTCAATCTACACTCTTCACATATATTTTTCAGTCTTACTCCACTCTCGTTTACACCATCCACACCAAAACTACCAATGACTCCCTCAACAGGCTCATTTCCTACTCTAGCATTTAGGTCCCCTAAAACTATAACATTTTCATTTTCATCAAACCCTTGTAGACAATCTCTCAAATCCTCCCAGAAACCCTCTACCTCGTCTAACTCTCTTTCACTTCCTGGTCCATACGCACTTACAAAAACCCACCTTTCACCCTTAAACCGCATTCTCACCCACATTAGCCTTGGTGACACCTCTTTCCACTCTTTTATAAACTCTCTCAACTCCTTCACAATAATAGCTACTCCTTCTTTCCCCCTGACTCCCTCGTCTACTCCAGACTTTCTACCTATCACGTTTCCAAAATCCACTTCTCCCTCTCCTTTCATCTTAGTTTCATTCAGTGCAAGGACATCATACATCCTTTTTTCAAAAAACCTTCCAATATCCTCTCTTTTCTCATTCGTACTACATCCACGCACATTCAAAGCTCCTATTCTTAGGGTCCGGTACCACGAACGCGTTCCCTCGCCCCTATCTCTGTCTCGTTATAAACCCTGGGAGGAGGGAAACTCAGTAACTAGAAATATCGCTTCTGATGAACGGCAATCCGCTCTCTGACTGAAGACTATTTAAATACTCACTCAAGATTACATATAGACGAACGGCAACCCGAAGTCTGTGAGATTATCAGTGACATATATAATATTGACTTCTGGATCTTTATTAATCGTGGCTATCCACCGGTTAATATAGAGACCCCCAACTAATCTATATATATACCCCAAATAAGTGTATTAAAACTCATTGCTGGTATTGCCTCTTCCACTTGAGTTTTATAATCATTTATCTAGAGTACAACAAGAACTACATATATGTAACTTATTATTTCTGGCTACCCAGAATTTAATAGTTGTTGTTGTTGTTGTTCCCCAAGCTGCGTGGCCGAACAGCCCCAAGGCCCCGAGTAAGGCCAAGGCCATAAACGAGCGCCCCCACAGAACCCTCCCTGCCGACCACAATAAAGCCTGGGTGACCGAAGCCACTCCATGGCGGGGAGCTGAGAGGGTGCGTAAACACCCGGGAAACCAAAGCCCCACCCAGGGCCCTGTGCCCCTCAGCAATTATGAAGAGAAAGTTGAGGGGCAAAGGAATAATGGGACGCTTTAGCTTCCAATCTTGGTAGATTGGGAGGTCAATCCACGGAAGAGACGCCGTCACTTGAGATCTAGAAAATATATAAGTAAAAGGAACAGTCAGAGTAAGCTATGGGTATGGCAGAGATCGCTCCGGTCTCACCCTGATAGACCAGCCCATCACCAGAGAATTTAATAGTTGTTCATATTAGTATCTTATCTAACCTAATACAAATATTGAAAGACGAAGGACTCTCTACCTTTCAATACTTTATTATTTTAGACATCTGACTTGTACTTAACTCACAAAGATCTAGGTTAGAAAGATCTTTTGTGTCAGAAGGGTCTATGTGAGTTACTCTTAGGAGCACTTAGCATGAATAGATCCTAGGCACATCTTGTCTGTGGCAACCCACCAGGATTTGTGACTGAAAGGGTAAAACCGACTGAGTTCTTTGAACCTCTCATACAGATTAGAGACACTCAAGAAGAGTCCTTGTGTAGACTCCTCTTGTGTTGGTCCGATGGTGTGTTAATCCGGCCTCAGCCTGAAACATAACTATTAAAATCCTAGCCCAGAGAGTACCTGAATGGAACTTCAACCGTTGATGGCCCATCTGTAACTTCTTCACACGACTGGACCCCCTGGACGGCCCCCGGAGCTGCCTAGAAGCCCTCAACGACACCAGATCAAGAATTTAAAAAGATAACCCAACAGTGCACTATTGACTATCATTTGTATCAGTGCGGAGATACTGTACCACCAGATCGTAGTTTACTTATGCTCAGTTTTAAAGTTATTTGCTAGCCATGACGAGTGTTTCAAGTTCGATCCCTAGAGTTCCCTGTTCATTGCCCGAGAATTCGTACCAGTAAAAGTTATTAAGAGATAATTATCGCGACAATATTTCCCCTCAGCCACAAAACGAGTTCTTCCACTTGGGAGATTATGGTATAGATATTCTGAGATCCCAAAAGCTTGTGGGATAGGTCGTAGAGCAAATTAATCTCAGTGACTAATTCCAATACGCGCATTAACAGTCAAATAAGTATGCAATTCTAGTTGTCTATTCACTCTACCAGATCTTGTGAAATTTGAGACCTGAAGTTAGCTCAACGTCAAAATAAAATAACTAAGCTCTAGGCATAATCAACAAACCTCACTATATACTTATGAGAACTTAACCAGTGCCTTTCGAGTGACTTTCTTCAAATCTTGTATCTTGTATTTATCTCAGAATAATACCAGAGTGTTGAAAGTGGCAGTGCACGCTCCATCCAGATCCACGATTGTGCTAGGTGAATCGAAAGACCAAACTTTATACTGAATTTATTGCTCCTATCTTATGTTTTTCCAAAGTGAAATAATTATTTTTCTATACCAGCGAGTGTGTTAATTCAATAAAGCTCTATTACAAACCACATTCCGAAATTATATTTGTGTGTTCTATTGATTCCTTATATGTATGTGCATGAAACCTGATATTCCAGTCTTGAAGAACTCACCCAGATCAATCGTTAATCCTGTATAAAATCAGGGCATAACAATAGTTATAAGAGCAACTCCAACCTTTAATACAAAAGTTAGCCTAGTGAAAGGTTGAGCAAGCTTAATTTTAAGAGTTCCAATTGAAACATTGCCCAAAACAAATTACGGTTAAATGTTATTTTAATACCACGAATTTTCCGAGTGTTTTTTATAAAAGAAATTGTTCATTTGCATAAATATATAGTGTTTGTAATTAATTAGAAATCTCGGAAAAACCTATTTTCCCCATTAGGCCTATTGATCGATGTTGAGACAAGTCGCCCCCGATAGTGATTTGAAAAGACATTAGCCTAACCTAACAACCTTACCTAACCTAACCTAGTATTATGGGTGGGGGCTGCTGCCCCCACACCCCCGCTGGTTGAGTACTAATCCCTTGGTAAAAAAAAGAAAACAAAAAATTGGCTGTCTATTATACAAAGGTGAAAGAAAGTCGATGAAGTCTACAGCGTTTACTTTGCAATCTTCAGCTTTGATTGTACATTGATAACGGGAAAGTACCGTATTGACAACCTTGTTACGAAAATTAAATTTTAGTACCATACTTTCATATTAGGTTTTTCAGAGGGTTTAACACATTTTCATATGATCTTTAGAGCTATCGATAACTGGAAGTACCGTATTGACAACCTTGTTATCGAAAAAGACATTTTAGTACCATACTTTTTTATTAAGTTTTGCCGAGGGTTAAAACAAATTTTCTTATGATCTTTAGAGCATATAGATTCAATATTTATCTTCAAATATATCAACAAAATTCGTGGTATTAAAATAACATTGAACCCAAATTACTAGCATAGGCGAAAGCATTGCCAAATTTAGAAAGTAAAGCGGACAAAAACCAAAAAAAAATTAGCAAAGGGTCAATATTTACGGGATTCAAAAATATAGGTAACAAATTTATAATATCAGTTTTGGGTTCCTATCATCATATTCTTCATTTCTATATACTTTTTATCACCGGGAAAACAAAAAAAATTATTTAAAAAACAAATCTTGGGATTTTTTTTTTTGG
The DNA here is from genome assembly GCA_032716605.1 of Paralithodes platypus. NCBI lineage: Eukaryota > Metazoa > Arthropoda > Malacostraca > Decapoda > Lithodidae > Paralithodes > Paralithodes platypus. The sequence continues at coordinate 24,249,730 of CM064491.1, read as the reverse complement.
TCATTAACCTAACCAAAAAACCTAACTTAACCTAACCTAATAGCCCCCAAATACATTTAGGTTAGGTTATTTTTTTTTGGTTAGGTTAATGAAACAAAAAAATCTCCAAGAAAACAAGATTAAAAATCCCAAGATTTTATTTTTTTCCCCCGGGGATAAAACATATATAGAAATGAAGCATATGATGACAGGAACCCAACACTACCACATTATCATGTGGTGATGGGCTGGTCTATCAGAGTGAGAACTGAGCGATCTCTGCCATACCCATAGCTTACTCTGACTGTTCCTTTTACTTATATATTTTCTAGATCTCAAGTGACGGCGTCTCTAACGTGGATTGACCTCCCAATCTACCATGATTGGAAGCCAAAGCGTCACATTCTTCCTTTGCCCCTCAACTTTCTCTTCATAATTGCTGAGGGGCACAGGGCCCTGGGTGGGGCTTTGGTTTCCCGGGCATTTCCGCACCCTCCTTAGCTCCCCGCCATGGAGTGGCTTCGGTCACCCAGGCTTTATTGTGGTCGGCAGGGAGGGTTCTTTGGGGGCGCTCGATTATGGCCTTGGCCTTATTCGGGGCCTTGGGGCTGTTCGGCCAGGCAGCTTGAGGAACAACAACAACCATTAGAAATTTCCTACCTATATTGTTGCGTCTCCTGTATATTACCCACGAGTTTTTCAGGTAATTTGTTGTGGTTTTTGTTTTTTCTTTGATATACAGTGTTGTTTAATATCGAGGACCGTCGCATTTTAGTATTTTTAAGATTAGCCTAACCTACCCTAACTTAACCTAACCTAACCGAAAACTAACCTGTCTCGCGACCGGTCTAAACCCAGCTCACGTTCCCTGTTTATGGGTTCGCGAAGGTTTGTAATACTTCAATGTATCTATTTCAAGTCCAATATACATTTCCGCGCATCATCAAACCACACTAAGTCTACTACTAATAATATTAACCCATTAATACCAACAGAATAGCGACAAAATAGGGGTAGTATAACTAGATTTATTCCCTTTTTTACTACCGCAGGTCCATCTTAAACTTCACAAAATAGTATTAAATGTAGCTGAAATCAAATAAAACATACGTCGCTGGTACAGAAGGAGTTAGAGGCAAAACTAAAATATTTTACGTCTTAAGAGGGGCCACCGTTTTTTTTTATCTTTCCTTTTCTCTTTCCCTGGCTTGTATCCATTCGGCCAATTGTTTTAAGACTTATCCCCATCCAGGTGTCTATTTCTTCCTGGCGAGCGATAGCGAGCCATCATTGTATGAAGAAATCCGGCTTTGCCGGTAAAAAAATTCTATAATTTTTTTTACAAATTTAGCTTGCTTTCAAAATATATATATGCTGGCTCGCTCCAGCTCGCCAGGAAAATATTGACACCTGAATGGGGGTAAACTTCTTAAAACAGTAGGCTGAATGGGGCTGAATGGGGCCGAATGGGTAAAAGCCAAAGAGAGGGAGAGACAAAAAAGCGAGGTGGGCTCCCTTAAGCAGAGCCTATACTTATGGCCATACTCTAAAGCAAAGATTGAAGCATAGGCAAATATAAAATTAAATCATCGAAGCCAAAATACAGACGAAATCAAAGACAATATCAAAGCACAAGAGGCAAAGATATCCTCATAACCACAAACCAAAGACAGCAGCATAAGCACAAAGTCCTTAAATATATGCCAAACTATTAAAAACCAAGACTATTCAATATATATATATATATATATATATATATATATATATATATATATATATATTAAAGCCAAACTAAGTTTATTTAAAAGTTATACCGAAACAAGAGCCAAAGCAAACTAGTCTAATGCCAAAGCTGTAACTACAAACAGAAATGTGATAGTCCAGAAACTTGAGGGGTAGAGCTCAACAGCTCTACGAATGCACAAATTTGTGTGCTAATTTCAGACAAACCAAAAAGCCCAAAACATACCCAATATACATCCAACAAGCAAAATGGCAAAGATATGTGCACAATGCCAAGCCAAACTCAATATTCAGATGTTAAAGCCAACGCTAAAAGCGCACTGTAGGCTATATGATATGTAGGTTATAGGGGAGGTGTGGTGGAGTGGTCATGCCACTGGATTGGTAATCCAATGGACCCAGGTTCAAATCCCGATATGTCAATGGGAAGATATTATTGGGATTGAATTTGTGCTGTACCTAGTATCAGTGCATTACCACAAAGCCCACCGAAATGCCAAAAAAATACCCTCATTGTTCCCTGATTAAATAATACTGTATGAATATTCCCATATTCAAAATATGTTACAGGGGGACAATGCCTAGTGAGTTCACTGCTCAATAGGTGGCATTCTGAGAGTGAGGGTCTGAGTCTGGAGGGTGAAGCACTTGAACGAAGCAACCAGCCGCTTCAGAGATGGAGCTGCTTCGAGCCATGATGGATGCTTCACATGTCTCACTCCCCAGACTGGAACAAGACCTCACGGGCTTCACCGTGTTGAGCGGTGGAATGTACAGGCTCTCAGCCTATGCCCGAGAGGAAGTAGTTGGATTATAGAAAAAACAAAAAAAAACAACAATGTAACGCCAAAAGCCAGCAGTGTTAGAAACAAAGAAAATCTCAAAAGCGCCAACACTAAAGCCGAGATAAAAGCAACGCCAAAATCATAAAGTTTAAAGCAATGCCAAACTCAAATCCGCAAACAAAAATTAAGCCCGCCAACATTAAATGATACAAAAATACTTTTCACTAAGTGCAAGCTACGGTAACATGGGCCAAAAAGAAAAGTCAAAAGCTAAAATAAAAATAAACACGACAGGCCAAAATTTAAAGTTAGTGTTTTAAGCAGAATGTCAAAATAGAGCAATACAAAGTTGGTCTTCTATCATAGTTAAAACCAAAGCCAAATTTCCAATTCGCTTATAAGAAAAAGGTAAGCAAACTCAAATTATAGCATTGTCAACAGGAAAACTAGTAATAAGCAAACCAACAAGTTCGAAAAGGTTTAAATTTAAAATTGCGATTGCATGCAGAAAAATATATCTATAACTAAATTTGGGTTAACTGCACCACTACTACTCCTCGATTACGGAATTCCTGGCTTAGGTAATCATTTGTTGTTGATCTTACCTTACTCAAAGGACCCTACAGATGTGCGGATAAGTGCTACTTTTCTAATTTTGTCAATTTCATTGTCACCCCCCTATAAAATGTTCAGAGTTAGGCCCTAGTTTTGTCCAGCCAGTTCACGAGTCCATAACACTTTGTTTACACGCTAGGCTCCTCCCAGAAGTTCCCGGATGTTCATTAGCCAATCAGAGTGGAGAGTGAGACATTCATATTTATTTTCCCAACAAATTATTATTTTCTTTTACAATTTCCACTTCCTTGTGTCTTCCAGTGTTTTACATACTGTTTGAATGTATTACTTTCTCAATTCTCTACAAAAATCTTACTTTTCGGGATACCGATTTTTAAAAATGTACATTTTAACTTGTACCCACAATGCACTTCGCCTGTGACGTCCGTTTCAAACCCAACCTCCATTCTGGAAGGCCTCATACACTGAGTTTTCCTCACATTTAGGGATAGTTTTGGCAGTATTTCTCGAGTATGGGTATCTTTCTTCAATATATAACCGTAAATAGACCCTTAGGGCTTGGATTACAGGGTCTTATCCATGTCAAAAAGGCCAATTTCGCTCATTATATAGGGACATAGGTCAATATTTAAGAGTCGCACCACAGCTGGGATCTCATTTCTAATGGTAGTTTTGGGTTCCTATCATTCTATGCTTCATTGCTATATATTTTTTATCCACCGGAATGTTTTTTTTCTTTTTTCTTTTGAGCATTAACCTAACCAAAAAACCTAACCTAAATGTATTTGGGGGCTATTAGGTTAGGTTTGGTTAGGTTAGGTTTTTTGGTTAGGTTAATGCTAACAAAAATAAATAAAGCCAAGACAAAAAAAAATTCTGGTGGATAAAAAGTATATAGCAATGAAGCATAGAATGATAGGAACCCAAAACTACCATTACAAATGAGATCCCAGCTGTGGTGCGACTCTTAAATATTGACCGGGACATATGCTCAGCAACCCCCCCACCCCACACACACTCAACACCTGTCCATGTGTGCAGCCATCGATGATTATTAGTGTGTTATCACTTTCATGAACCACACTTTGTTAATTACCGTCGCAAATTCACTATAAGTGAAATACGAGAAACTGTCTTCTCGACATAGGCTACTGCAACCTCTTCTTCAGCCTCTCGACCTACTGCATCAACGTCTTCAGCCTCTCATTAAGGTATGTTATCGTTTAGGAGACCTATACTAGGTGTTAGCTCAAGGTTAGGTTAATGGCAAAACTTGGCTCGGATTTCAGGGATTTAGCGGGGGTGTGGGGGCGGCAGCCCGTACCCATAGTAGGTTGGGTTAGGTTAGGTTAGGCTAATGTTAACCCCATATTACTAAGTTAGGTTAGGTTAGGTTAATGATAATACTTGGCCCGGATTTCATGGATTTAGCGGGGGGGCAGCAGCCCCCACCCATAATACTCTGTTAGGAATTATTCTGTGGGGAGATTGTAGGCACCAATCGATCAGGGCTAGACCCAGGTGAGGTTATAGGCATGTGATAAAGAGTCGCTGGAACTCCTGTTTCATTGCTTGGCCTCTCTTACTGATTTTCTTTGTGCCTCATTTACACTGAGAGCAATCCAGCTAGCTCTCACAAACACCTCTTCCTCCTATCCACTTCACTACACTAAACATGCACACCACACTTCATTCCTCCACACCAAAATTAAAAAAAAAAAAAATGATGAATTGTAGCCCAGCCTCGGAGTCCCCAGGGGGGGGGGACCATAAATGCCCCCTCATCCGACCGACCATCCCCTGACGACCCCACACAATTACCTGGACCTCGGCCTGTTACTCTTTCTATTAATTTCTGCAACATTCGCAGACTTTCCTCTAACTTTCACTCTGTTGAGCACCATCTCTCCTCCTACAAACCTGATCTTCTCTTCCTCACCGAAACTCAGGTGTCTGTAGCAACTTCCAGCAACCCCTTCTCTGTATCCTCCTACTTTCTCTATCCTAGTTTCAAAGCCAAAGGCGGATGTTGTGCATATGTGCACAACAAACTCACTTGCTCTCGTGTTCCCGATTTCGACTCCTCTGAATTCTCAACTTTATGGCTCAAACTTTCCTGTCATTCTCTTACTAAATATTTCTGTGCTGTCTATCTTTCCCCTAACTCTACCAACTTTCCGAAATTCTTTGACTATCTAAACTCTACAGTGGAACACATTCTATCCATTTCTCCTTTCTCAGAAATCTCCATCTTAGGAGATTTCAACGTTCACCACCGCCATTGGCTCTCCTCTCACACTACTGATCCACCTGGTGAACAAGCCTACGTCTTTTCTATCCTAAATGACCTAGAGCAGTTAGTTCAGCAACCCACCCGTATCCCGGATCGCATCGGAGATCGGCCCAACATTCTTGACTTGTTTCTAACTTCTAATCCCCCTTCTTATACTGTCGATCTTTTCTCTCCTCTGGGCTCCTCCGACCATAAACTTATCTCTGTCACCTGTCCTATCTCTCCAGTACAGCCACCCGATCCTCCTAGCCGGCGGCGCTTGTGGCACTTTGGCGCTGCCGACTGGGAGGCTCTTCGGCAGTACTTCTTTGATTTCCCATGGAATGATTTCTGCTTCCATGGCCGAGGACCCTCGGAGAGTGCTGAACGCATTACCGAGGTAATCCTATCGGGCATGGAAGCATACATTCCATTCTCTTCCTCTCAGACTAATGCTAAAAAATCTTGGTTTACTCACGCCTGTTCTACTGCTGTCCGCAATAAGGAGGAAGCATTCAAACGGTACCGACGCCTTAAAACTCAAGACTCTCATTCTTCATATGTTTCTGCCCGGAATCAAGCCAAATCTGTTCTTCGACTTGCCAAACACTCTTTCATCAATAATAAATGCACTGAACTATCCAACTCTAGCTCTTCCCAAGCTTCTGGCATCTAGCCAAAAAACCTCTCCAACAATTTCTCTTCCTCGTCTTTCCCTCCCCTTTCCCACTCTGATGGCACAACCATCACTTCTTCCTCTGACAAAGCTACTCTTCGCTCAAACTTTTGCTAGAAACTCCACCTTGGATGATTCCGGTGCTATTCCTCCCTCTCCACCCTCCTCTCTCTTACTATGCCTAATATCCTAATCTCTTCTAAAGATGTACTTTCTACCCTCTCTGGGCTTAACACTAATAAGGCGTACGGTCCGGACGGTGTTCCTCCTGTTGTTCTCAAAAACTGTGCTTCCGTGCTGACTCCCTGCCTAGGCAAAACTCTTTCGTCTCTGTCTATCCTCTAACGTCTTCCCTTCATGCTGGAAGTTTGCTCACATTCAACCTGTCCCAAAGAAGGGTGACTGCTCTCAACCCTCCAACTATCGTCCAATTGCTCTTATCTCTTGTCTTTCTAAAGTTTTTGAAACTATTCTTGCTTCCAAATTTCTTAAGCATTTCTCTTCTCATAATCTGCTCTCAGATCGCCAGTATGGCTTCCTTAAGGGTCCGCTCTACTGGTGATCTTCTTTCATATCTTACTAACTCTTGGTCATCCTCCTTCCGGGACTTCGGTGAGACTTTTTCTATTGCACTAGACATATCGAAAGCCTTCGATAGAGTCTGGCATAAATCTTTAATTTCTAAACTACCCTCCTTCGGTTTCTATCCCTCCATCTGTGCCTTTGTCTCTAATTTCCTTTCCGGCCGTTCCATAGCCGCGGTTGTGGACGGCCATTGTTCACTTCCTCACCCTATAAACTCCGGTGTTCCTCAGGGCTCTGTCCTATCTCTTATTCTCTTTCTAATTTTTATAAATGATCTCCTTAAACTGTACCTTAATTCCCATCCATTCATACGCAGACGACTCAACCTTACACTACTCCATTAGTTTTTCAGAACGCCCTAGCCAGCAATCCCTCAACGACAATTGTAATGAAGCCATAGAACTCTTAAATTCTGATCTAAATACTATTTCCAATTGGGGCAGAGAAAACCTTGTTAACTTTAATGCTTCCAAAACCCAATTTCTCCATCTATCTACCCGTCAGGATCTCCCAGCGGACTATCCCTTATTCTTCAACAATACAAAAATCAACCCTTCATCTTCTCTCAATATTCTTGGTGTCTCTTTTTCTTCTGCTCTCATTTGGAAGGACCATATTACCAGTCTTGCTAAGGCAGCCTCCCAGAAGCTGGGTGTGCTCAACCGCCTTAGGCGGTTCTTTTCCCCTGCACAGCTTCTTGCTCTGTACAGGGGCATAGTGCGCCCTTGTATTGAGTATTGTTCACATGTGTGGGGAGGTTCCTCTCACACCGCTCTCCTAGACAAAGTTGAAAGGAAGGCCTTTCGTATCATTAACTCCCGTCCACTCACCAACTCTCTGCAATCTCTCTCTCTCCGCCGCAATGTTGCATCTCTCTCTCGCTATTCTATCGCTACTATAATAATCAGTGTTCCTCAGAGCTATCCCAGTGCATACCACCTCCTTTACGTAGGGCACGTGGTACCCGTCTTGCAACTCAATCCCACCCCTACTCTGTGCAACTCTCCAACCCAAGAGTGAAACTTTACTCTCAAACTTTCTTCTACTCAACAGCTGAGCTCTGGAACTCTCTCCCAGAATCAGTCTTTCCCTCTTCCTATGACTTAAATTGCTTCAAACTCCGTGTGTCCAGGCATTTTGGCTCGAACGTCCCTTGATTTTGGCCCTGTCACTCTTTCAACTATGGGGGAGGCACTCGCTATAGGCAGTTATGCCTTTTGCCTCCCTCAATCACATAGAAAAAAAAAAAAAAAAATCTATAATTGCACCTATACGAGGTAAACAAAGTATTATTGTATTTAACAGGAAGGTACGACAATGTAAGTGATGTGGTATAGGTGGCAATATGCGGAAATGGATTATAAGGGCATTCCGCCCCCTCTGACCCCCTTACGAAAATCTACGGTTACTCACTCCACCCAACTGGATTTCTACCGTTTTACCCAACCAGCGGGGGAGTGGGGGCAGCAGCCCCCACCCCTAATACTAGGATAGGTTAGGTAAGGTTGTTAGGTTAGGCTAATGTCTCTCTGAGACATTGTAAAATCTGTGTCACATCTAGATTGATAGACTTATGTCAGAGGGAGCATAATACCCTCAATCCTTTTCCGCATATTGCCACCTATACCACATCACTTTCCTCGTCGTACCTTCCTGTTAAATACAATAATATTTTTGTTTAGCTCGTATAGGTGCTATTATAGAAATTTACCCTAGGTTAGGTTGATGTTAACCCCATAATACTAGGTTAGGTTAGGTTATTTGGTTAATGAAAAAATTTGGCTCGGATTTAATGGATTTAGCGGGGGTGTGGGGGAGGCAGCCCCCACCCATAATACTAGGTTAGGTTAGTTTAGGTTAGGCTAATGTTAACCCCATAATACTAAGTTAGGTTAGGTTATTTGGTTAGGTTAATGACAAAATTTGGCTCGGATTTCATGGAATTAGCGAGGGTGTGGGGGCGGCAGCCCCCACCCATAATACTAGGCTACTATGGGTTTCAGAGGCCGTGTTACATGGTTTTTCGGGAATAACTTATTAACACAAATTGGGATTAGTACGATATTTTGACACAGCTTTATTCACACCCTGCCCTAATTTTCGCCAATATCGTGCATTACCAAAAGTGTAGAATTAAGGTACTTGTCCCTGTGTCATGAGGTTAAAGTCGCACCTGGTCACACCTGGATGATGAGGAAACGAACAAGGTTAGTCACCCCCCCATCTCTCTTTCTTTCCCTCTCGCTCTCTCGCTCTCTCTCTCTTGCTCGCTCTCTCTCTCTCTCACTTTCTCACACATGGAAACTACGGCCACTGGCGCATTCATTATACATATAAAAGTGAGGCATGCAAAATGTATTAATTTTATATTAATGTATGATAGTGACATAAACTGACTGCAAGGGCAACAGTAGGGTAGGGTGGTGGGTATAAAACGAGCGTGTGTGATGGAAGAGCAGTGGTTTGGTGATTTCCAGGTGTTGTGTAGTTTTGTGTTGGCATGATATTGCATCTACTGTAAGGTGTAATATGGTCATCGTATCGTCAGGTTGTGTTGGATGTCAGGTGGGATGGGGCAGTTGACGCTTGGTCATTAATTACGGGTTGGGAAGGGGTGAGGATGGGAAAATGTTGGGGGAGGAAGGGTAGTGTAGGGTAAGTAAGTACAGTCACTTATACAAAATCGTGGACCGGTACGATTTTCGTTATGCAATTACTATCTGGGTTGATTATTGGCTGGGACTTGCTTTATAATCAATGGTATATGTAGGTTCGTAATTGATGTATAGACAATCATATTCGTAAATCCGTTTGTAGAGATATACTTCCATAATTAGAAAAAAGGTGAGGTCCATGAATTGTTATGAGTGATGGTACGTTGAGGAAGATGGTGCCGACAATAAAACAAACAATACAAAAAAAACACGGAGGAGAAGGGTGGGACAATGGGACATTTATACAAAGTTTATAGGAATGTGGAGGGGTGAGTGTGGCCAGGTTTTATTAATAGGTAATTCTATACAACGAAAGGAAGCGGAGACATGAAGGGTGGACAAATGATTGGACAAGCCGATTGGCGGCTTTCTCCCTGCTGTATATGTAGTAAAGACGCATGACAAATGCGTTTTTTACACCCACGCGGACAATGACGCAACATGGTTGCCATAATTTGCCTTGCTGGAGCCAATGTCACGTATGGCTGACTGTATACGACTGCTGCCGTAAGTCCGTGGCACCCGACGAAAACACACAACACCCGGAAACAACCGAACCATTGCTCATCGATGAAACACGTTATATACCCAGCACCCTACCATACTCTTGTCCTTACATTCACGTTATGTCACTATACAATATAAAATTAACACATTTTGCATGCCTCATTTTTATATATATAATGCATGCGCCAGTGGCCGTAGTTTCCATGTGTGAGAAAGTGAGAGAGAGAGAGAGAGCGAGCAAGAGAGAGAGAGAGCGAGAGAGCGAGAGGGAAAGAAAGAGATGGGGGGGTGACTAACCTTGTTCGTTTCCTCATCATCCAGGTGTGACCAGGTGCGACTTTAACCTCATGACACAGGGACAAGTACCTTAATTCTACACTTTTGGTAATGCACGATATTGGCGAAAATTAGGGCAGGGTGTGAATAAAGCTGTGTCAAAATATCGTACTAATCCAAATTTGTGTTAATAAGTTATTCCCGAAAAACCATGTAACACGGCCTCTGAAACCCATAGTAGGTTAGGCTAATGTTAACCCCATTCTTACTGGGTTTTTCCACGTTGAAAAACAAGAAAACCCGAGCCAACTTTCGAAATGAGGTTACTGTAATTTTGGAATCTGAAAATTCGAAAAACCCGAGGCAAGTTTGGTCAACACTTTTGAGGATAATATTTTACGGTGTGACAGTTACAAGCCCCATCGATGTTTGTGTAGCCTATAGGTATGTTATATAATAGTCTTCAGTCCTATATATGTCCTTCCCTTCGCAAATGTATTATAAGCGAGATATAGGGTAAAACACAGTCTTGTCTGCATAATGACAAGTCCTGTTTTACGGGATTTCTGCTTTATAGATTTTTTTTTTCTCCCTCCTACCTTACTCGGGGGACCTTACAGTTGCGCGATCTAGTTCTGCTTTGGTAATTGCGTAAATTTTATTTTCCCTCCCCTATAACATTTTCAGAGTCCCCACTGCACAAATCCACGTTACTTTTAAGTTAGGATAGGTTAGGTTAGGTTAGGTTAGGTTTCTTAGTTAGGTTCATGACAAGGGATCAGCTGGTAGGTATGGGATAAACTAGGGACACATACTAGCTGGTAGGTAAGGGTTATTCTTGTATCCAACGTTCTAGGTTAGGTTACTGTGTTTTTTTACTTCAAAAAATCGCTAAACCCGAGCCAAGTTTTGGCAAATGTTGGCTCGGATTTTCAAATTTTGGGGTTTAATGAGTTTCAAAAAACATGAAAACTCGAGCCAACTTTCAAAATTCAATTACTGTTTTTTTTTTACTTTGAAAAATGCCAAAAGCCGAGCCAATTTTTTTTTTTCCCAATTTTTGGGGTTTTTGTACTCTGAAAAATACCCAAATTCGAGCCAGCTTTTGCCAAAACTTGGCTCGGATTTTCAAATTTTAAAGTTTTCTTACTTTTCTATATTTTATTTTCAGAGTTCTTCCCATATTACCCCTATTTTTCCCCTTTTACCCCGCAATTTCCCTGATCTTCATAGCCCTCCCCACTAGTGGGGGCCGTGTTTTTAGATTGTTGGACAATGGGTAAATACTCATTTGCTGCAGTCCTTGGTATAAAACACTGTATATCAAAGAAAAACAGCAAAAAAACAAAAAAAACACATGCTAAAACTCGTGACTTGTCACACTATCAATTTACCCTTTTGAGTTTTCTTCATCTGAAAAAGGGTGAAGTCCGAGCCAACTATTTTGGTAAACCTGACTTTTTGGACCAACAGCGATTTCAGTAAGTTTTAGTTTGAATTTTTAAATTTTTCCATCAGATATAGTGTTGTTCTATACTGAAGAGGAGCTGAAATGAGTATTTACCCATTATCCAACAATCTAAAAACACACTCCCCACTAGTGGGGAGGGCTATGAAGTTCAGGGAAAATGACGGGTTAAAAGCGTAAAAATACAATAATATAGCGTTTTGTATCAAAACTTGGCTCGGGTTTTCCCAAATTGCAAACCCATAAAACCCAATTTTGTGAATACCCGAGCCAATTTTTGACGAAAGCTGGCTCGGATTTCACGGGGTGGAGTGGGTAGCCTAATATCTTATGTTATAAAAATAGTCAACTTTGGGAAGACATTAGCCTAACCTAACAACCTTACCTAACCTATCCTAGTTTTAAGGGAGGGGGCTGCCACCCCCCGCTGGTTGGGTTAGGCTATTATTATTATTTTTTTTTTTTTTTTTTAAATGTGCTAGGATATTAGCCTAACCTAACAACCTTACCTAACCTAACCTAGTATATGGCTGGGGGCTGCCGCCCCCACACCCCCGCTGGTTGGGTACTGGCTGAAAAACTTATTGTTTTACAGTATACTGTATTTTAGCGTTTTTTGGTTTTCTCCCTTATAACACATTTCAGCTCTTAATGACATATATGCTCTACCGGACCTATTAGGCCTAACAAGATCGATGGGCTAACTGTCGGTCCAAAACCTCCGTATAACCACTATTTTTTCCAATTTTGCCCTTTTTATACTCTAAAAATTGGCCAAATCCAAACCAACTTTTGCCACAACTTGGCTCGGATTTAAACATTTTGGCTTTTTGTTTCAATTTAATTTATTACATTTTGAGAGTTATTCCCATAATACCTCTATATTTACCCCACCCAAAACCCCGCATTCCCAAACTCTCCCCTAGATTGTTGAGATATCAGAATTACAATTAATAATACAAATGCTAATAAATAGTGCTTTCCTCACTTTCTAACTAGAAAATACACACTTACAAAGCATTAAAATACACAAATAACATAAATAAAACCTAAAATAACAGGAGTTGTAGTTATGCAGAATTACCAACCGAGTAAGTGCATAGTTATTTTGGTATTTATCAAGGAAACTTGCCACAAATTTTCCTGGAAATTTGGAAGTCACCCATCGAATGAACCTAACCTATACATCATATTAATATATGTTTCAACTTTCGGAAAAACCGTTTTCAATTACGTTGAAAAAGTTAATATTTACCTCCCATTATCCACAGCCAAAACTGAAGATTGTGGAGTAAATACCGTAGACTTCATTAAAGTTTTTTTTGGCGACCTTACTTTGGATACCTTTGGATGTGTTCGCCGCTATTCTAGCGGCACCAAGGAGCGCGACGCCCCTCGTTATAGGTGGTGATTTGGTGCAGTAGACTGTTTGAAGCGACAGCTCGCTCCCTTGCGAGGATGGGCTCGTCTGGCACTTTTTGCAGTTCGACATCTAGGGCTCTCTTGAAGTTGTCTAACAAGATGTCCCTCATGTCTCTTACTCGCCGTGGGAGTTTGTTGAAGAGACGTGGGCCTCTGTGTGATAACCAGCCCTCTCGCAGAGAGCCCATAGCACCCCTGTTATTCATCCGGGGGATTTCGCATTCCCAGCCTCTCCTATCACTGAATTTCATGACTATCGGAGTATGTAGGTTTGGTACTAAACCCTCTGCGATTTTCCACGTGTATATTATTAGGTAACGTTCTCTTCTACGTTCCAGTGAGTACAGATTCAGTGCTCTTAAACGCTCCCAATAGTGTAGATGTTTTATCGAACTTATATGCGAAGTGAAATTTCTTTGTACACTCTCTACGTCATTTATTTCACCTGCTTTGTATGGGGATGTTAATACGCTACAGTATTCAAGCCGCGGTAGCACTAGAGATTTGAAGAGCGTTATCATAGGCAATTCACCGCGTGTTTTAAAAGTACGCAGAATCCAACCCGTTAGAAGTTTCGCAGCAGCCGCCACTTTGACCTGGTTATGTACTTTGAAACCCATATTTTCAGACATTAATACCCCAAGGTCTTTCACACTGTCTTTCCGTTCTATTATGTGGTTAGATTCTGTTAAGTAATTTGTAATTTCTTTAACACCATTATTATCTCCGTACCGTATTAATTGGAATTTTTCCTCATTGAATTGCATGTTGTTTTCCCTGGTCCACTGGAACACTACATTCATGTCTTCCTGCAGTCGGCCCGTGTCCTCTTGTGTGTTTACTATCTTGCTTAATTTTGTGTCATCAGCAAAAGACGACACCATACTGTGTCTGGTGTTGGTATCTATGTCCGCAAATTAGTATGAGGAACAGAAGGGGCGCTAGCACTGTTCCTTGGGGCACTGAGCTTTTGACATCCGAAGGCTCATAAGTGACTTGGTTTACTGCTACCGATTGTTTTCGGTTTACGAGGAAATTGTATATCCACCGTCCGATTTTCCCAGTTCTCTTTTTGCTTTTCAGTTGTGGGCTATACCATGGTCACATTTATCAAATGCCTTAGCAAAATCGGTGTAAATGACATCCACGTTTTTCTTTTCTTCTAGCGCTTTAAGAATTTTGGGTCAATATTTACGAGTCACACCACAGCTGGGATCTCATTTTTAACGGTAGTTTTGGGTTCCTATCATTCTATGCTTCATTGCTATATACTTTTTATCCACCGGAAAAAAAAAAAAATTTAGCTATTTTTTTTTTTTTTTTTTTAGCATTAACCTAACCAAAAAACCTAACCTAACCTAACCTAATAGCCCCCAAATACATTTAGGTTAGGTTAGGTTTTTAGGTTAGGTTAATGCTAAATAAAATTAAAAAAAATAGGGGCCTAGGCCTTAAAAAAAAAAAAAAAAAAAAAATTTCCGGTGGATAAAAAGTATATAGAAATGAAGCATAGAATGATAGGAACCCAAAACTACCCTTAGAAATGAGATTCCAGCTGTGGTGTGACTCGTAAATATTGACCGAATTTTGTCATAGTGTTCCAAAAGTTGTGAGAGACATGATCTTCCCGCTCTGAACCCATGTTGACCGGTGTTGTGTAGTTCATTTGTCTCCATGAATATTGAAATTTTGCTTCGCAGGACTCGCTCGAAAACTTTAATGATGTGAGAGGTTAGAGCTACCGGGCGGTAGTTTTTTGGTAGTGCTTTACTCCCTCCTTTATGCAGTGGGGCAATTATTGCGTTTTTCAAGCTATCTGGTATGTCACCAGTGTCTAGACTCCTTCTCCACATAGCCAGGAGTTTTGAGAAGTTTTCCTTACATTTTTTCATTAGGATCGAATTCCATGAGTCCGGGCCTGGTGCCGAGTGGGATGGCATGTTGGAAATGGCCTCTTCTATGTCTTTTGGACCGAAATCAATATCCAGCATCTGAGGGGTTTCCGTGAGGGAGGTTTCCATGAAAAATATATTTTGGTCTCTGATGACTTTTGTTTCATCAGGCTCACTGAATGCCATGTCATACTGCCTGCTTAAGAGTTCGCTCATTTCCTTTTTGTCCCCTGTGAAAGAGCCGTCCCCTTTGCTCAGTGGGCCGATGTTTGATGTTTTAGCCTTTTGTTTGGCGTATGAAAAGAAGTATTTGGAATTTTCCTTTATACCTGCAATAGCTTTCCTCTCCTCTTCCATATGTTGTAGTTCATATGATATTCTTAGCCTTTGTTCAATTTCCACAATTTCTCTATCTATTTCGACCTTTTGCCTATCCTGTAGATTTTGATGTGTGCGTCTTTGTGAGAGTAATTTTCTTCTTCTGTACAGCCTCCTCCTTTCCCGATCTTGTTTTGTTTGTCTTGCAGGTATATGGTGGCTACAGATTTGGGTCATGGTTTCGGTTATTAAGACTAGACATTCTGCTGGTGTCAGGTTATCCATTAAATCTTCCCAGTCTATTTCCTCCATTTCTTGATTTACCTCTTCCCACCTAATGTTTTTGTTATTGAAGTTAAATTTACTGAAGGGGCCGGTTTTTGTTCTCGATTCTGAGGTTGTCTGTACACTTTCTAAGGTTGTTTTGATCTCAATTAATTTATGATCTGAGTATGTTGTGTCCGATATGTTAATGCTGTGTACTAGAGAGTCGTTGTTAGTGAAGACCAGGTCTAAGATATTGTTTTCCCATGTGGGTTCAGCACTATGTTGGGCAAGACTAAAAAAATCACAAAGTTCAAAAAGCTCTCTCGTATTAGTATTTGCTTCTCCGGTGTTATTTGCCACTAACTGGTTTTCTAGTTTTCTCTATTTAATGTTTGGTAGGTCAACCTTTTATTAATTACATACCAAACCAGCCGCCCCGGCAGCCCCCACCTAATATACTAGGTTAGGTTAGGTAAGGTTGTTAGGTTAGGCTAATATTACCCCTTATTTTCGTCTTTTACCCCTTCAATTTCCCTGTACTTCATAGCCGTCCCCACTATCGGGGGGCCGTATCTTAAGATTGTTGGATAATGCGGAAAACGGTTTTTCCGAAAGTTGAAACTTATATTAATATGATGTATAGGTTATGTTCATTCAATGGGTGACTTCAAAATTTCCAGGAAAATTTGTGGCCGGTTTCCTTGATATTTTCGGTCAATATTTACGAGTCACACCACAGCTGGGATCTAATTTCTAATGGTAGTTTTGGGTTCCTATCATTCTATGCTTCATTGCTATATACTTTTTATCCACCGGAAAATATTTTCTTTTCTTGGCTTTATTTTTTTTTTTAGCATTGACCTAACCTAACCTAACCTAATAGCCTCCAAATACATTTAGGTTAGGTTAGGTTAGGTTTTTTGGTTAGGTTAATGCTAAAAAAAAAAAGAAAAAAAAAGAAAAAAGGAAAAAAAGTAGGCCTATATACTGTACAGTATATATATATATTTTCCGGTGGATAAAAAGTATATAGCAATGAAGCATAGAATGATAGGAACCCAAAACTATCATTAGAAATGAGATCCCAGCTGTGGTGTGACTGGTAAATATTGACCATATTTTCCGTTATTTTACGCTAAGTATAAGCGAGTAATGCAAAAAAAGAAGAAAAAAAAAACTAAAAGAAAAACCAAAATTAAAGAAAAACCTAAATAAAATAACCTAAATAAAAACCAATCTACCAGCAGTATATAGCTAGCATACTACGTTCAAAGCAATGTCACAAAACCGAATATATATTATACACTAATTTCGTAAGATATTCTGAACTAAAAAATACGGAAAATATTAAGGAAACCACCCACCAATTTATTTTCATTATTTTTGGTTTAGTTTTAGTTTGTTTGCATCAATATATAGTGATTGACATTAGTTTCAACCTCCGCAAAAATCGTTTCCCCCTTTATCCAACGATCTTAAGACATGGCACCCGATAGTGGGGAGGGAAAATGTGGGGTTAAAGACATAAAAAGGCGATATAATGGCTTTTATGATGAAAGTTGGCTCGGGTTTTGTTGTTTTTCAACTTGAGAAAACCCCAAAATGAAAAAAAATAGAGCCAAGCTTTGGCAAAAGTTGCTGGGATTTTAAGATTTTTCAGCTTCATAAAAGTCAGAAAGTGGCATAACAAAAGTTGGCTCAGGTTTTCTTGTTTTTCAACTTAAGAAACTCTCAAAATGAAAAAAAAAAACAGTCAAGTTTTGGCAAAATTTGTTGGATGATTCATGGGATAGAAAATGAACTTACCCAGTAAGCTCATTATCCAACAATTAAGCAACATTAAAGATTTTAGCCTAACCTACCTACCAACCTTACCTAACCTAACCTAGTATTATGGGTGGGGACTGCCGCCCCCACACCCCCGCTGGTTGGATAGTACATTGGATAGAAAATTAGGTAAATTCCTAGTGTTAATTAGACTGAAAGGCAGGGAGAAAGAGGTCCGCCGAGTCGTATTGTGTGTCGTCTATGGGGAGGGGAACCCTGGACAAATATCGTTACAAGTTACAGGTTCTAGGTTCTGTATCTCCCTTAATAGAATTTTTCGAGGGTTAACACTTATTTTGACATGGAGTATAGGTTATATTACATCCTAAATGAAATTTAAAATATCTGAAAATTCTTGGGTTGTTTATAATTATAATGGTAAACCTGACTTTTTGGACCGACAGCGATTTCAGTAAGTTTTAGTTTGTATTTTTGAATTTTTCCTTCAGATATAGTGTTGTTTTATACTGAAGAGGAGCTGAAATGCGTATTTACCCATTATCCAACAATCTAAAAACACGCCCCCCACTAGTGGGGAGGGCTATGAAGTTCAGGGAAAATGAGGGGTTAAAAGTGTAAAAATACAATAATATAGCGTTTTGTATCAAAACTTGGCTCGGGTTTTCCCAAATTGCAAACCCATAAAACCCAATTTTGTGAATACCCGAGCCAACTTTTGACGAAAGCTGGCTCGGATTTCACGGGTGGAGTGGGTAGCCTAATATCTTATGTTATAAAAAGTCAACTTTGGGAAGACATTAGCCTAACCTAACAACCTTACCTAACCTATCCTAGTATTATGGGTGGGGGCTGCCACCCCCACACCCCCGCTGCTTGGGTTAGTTTTTTTTTTTTTTTTTTTTTTTTAATGTGCTAGGCTATTAGCCTAACCTAACCTTACCTAACCTAACCTAGTATATGGGTGGGGGCTGCCGCCCCCACACCCCCGCTGGTTGGGTACTGGCTGAAAAACTTATTGTTTTACAGTATACTGTATTTTAGCGTTTTTTTTTGTTTCTTTTCTCCCTTATAACACATTTCAGCTCTTAATGACATATATAGCAATGATGTATATGCTCTACCGGACCTATTAGGCCTAAAAAGATCGATGGGCTAACTGTCGGTCCAAAACATCAGTATAACCATTATAATAGAAGTTACTGTGAGACACGTAATATGTTGAAGGGGGAGTTCTGCCCCCTCTAAACATCCGTCACTTGTGTCATCATAATCTGTTGTACTTCATACGGGGTCCAATTAAGGAGAAAGTGAATTAACAGACGAAATTAGGCCGCAAACTACAATAACATAGCGGGCCGCCGTTTATGGGAGACTTTTTACGGAAAATATTAAGGAAACCACCCACCAATTATTTTCATTATTTTTTTTTTAGTTTTAGTTTATTTGCATCAATATATAGTGATTGGCATTAGTTTCAACCTCCGCAAAAATCGTTTTCCCCTTTATCCAACGATCTTAAGACACGGCGCCCGATAGTGGGGAGGGCTATGAAGATCAGGGAAAATGTGGGGTTAAAGACAAAAAGGCGATATAAGGTTTTTTATGATGAAAGTTGGCTCGGGTTTTGTTGTTTTTCAACTTGAGAAAACTCCAAAATGAAAAAACCCGAGCCAAATTTTGGCAAAAGTTGGCTCGGATTTTAAGATTTTTCAGCTGCATAAAAGACAGTAAGTGCAAAAAAGAAGTTGGCTCCGGTTTTCTTGTTTTTCAACTTAAGAAAACCCCAAAATTAAAAAACTCGAGCCAAGTTTTGGCAAAAGTTGGCTCGGATTTTAAGATTTTTCAGCTTCATAAAAGTCAGAAAGTGGCAAAAAAAAAAGTTGGCTCAGGTTTTCTTGTTTTTCAACTTAAGAAAACTCCAAAATGAAAAAAACAGTCATGTTTTGGCAAAAGTTGGCTCGGATTGGACAATTGTTAGGCTTCATAAAAGCTGAAAATGTAGAAAATGCCAGCCAACTCTTCGCCATTGGATACAGGATGGGGTGTGGGAGAGCTCTGCCCCCCCCCCCCCCCCCCCCGTGATTAATTTAAATCATCATCTATGTTGCCCGATAGTGGGGAGGGCTATGAAGATCAGGGAAATTGTGGGGTAAAAGATGAAAATAAAGAAAAATATTGAAGAACTTATTCCAAAAACCCAGTAAGCTAATTATCCATTATCCAACAATTAAGCTACATTAAAGATATTAGCCTAACCTGCCAACCTTACCTAACCTAACCTAGTATTATGAGTGGGGGCTGCCGCCCCCACACCCCCGCTGGTTGGATGGTACATGGGATAGAAAATGAACTTACCCAGTAAGCTCATTATCCAACAATTAAGCAACATTCAAGATTTTAGCCTAACCTACCAACCTTACCTAACCTAACCTAGTATTATGGGTGGGGGCTGCCGCCCCCACACCCCCGCTGGTTGGATGGTACATGGGATAGAGAATGAACTTACCCAGTAAGCTCATTATCCAACAATTAAGCAACATTCAAGATTTTAGCCTAACCTACCAACCTTACCTAACCTAACCTAGTATTATGGGTGGGGGCTGCTGCCCCCACACCCCTGGTTGGATAGTACATTGGATAGAAAATTAGGTCAATTCCTAGTGTTAATTAGACTGAAATGCAGGGAGAAAGAGGTCCGCCGAGTCGTGTTGTGTGCCGACTATGTTTTTTACAGTAGCTATAATTGCTTTAATGCATTTCCGCCGCTACTGACATATATAGGAATGAAGTCATAGAAATTGATGGGTGCGCTGTGTAAGTAACGCTAGAATAATACCGAAAAAACACTATAGGTGCAAATAAACTTTATATACATTTTTTACATCTATAATAATAAAAATAACCAACCTTATGTAACAAAGGGACAGTGACGGCGTGTTCTGGACTTATCCTCGTAATAATGGTGTGTACACCGCCAGTGATCTTTATCTGGCCGGTAATGGCAAGGATGTCCACACCTAGGACACTCAACACTTGTAGGCAATATACCGTGGTCTGTAAGTATCTTAAGGGCTGCCTGGTTGTTTTGAGAATTTTTTATAATTATTGTTCAGGGGTAAGTGCACAACCACTACAGACACTGGCCATCCTGCAACTGACATGTAAAACCATGCTGCCTGTCGGTGGGCTGGAGTTCAATGCACTCATTGGCTGACTAAAATGACGTAATTGTCCATATATTAATCCATGATTGGGTGACTCCTTCAATACTGTGACGTATGGTGACGTATACAAAAAAATAACCAATAATATGGCAGAAACATAGTGACGTGTTGATCATTAGTTCACATAGAGAAAGGCAGAGGGCGTTATAGTCGAATATTTACGATAAAAGCGCTCCTCAATTATAGTATCAACATGGCTGACCTAGCGGGGTGGCGTCTGTGGGAAACACTGGACAAATATCGTTACAGGTTACAGGTTCTAGGTTCTGTATCTCCCTTAATAGAATTTTTCGAGGGTTAACACTTATTTTAACATGGAGTATAGGTTATATTACATCCTAAATGAAATTTTAAAAATGTGTGAAAATTCTTGGGTTGTTTATATAATAGAAGTTACTGTGGGACACGTAATATGTTGAAGGGGGAGCTCTGCCCCCTCTAAACACCCGTCACTTATGTCATCATAATCTGTTGTACTTCATAGTGGGTCCAATTAAGGAGAAAGTTAATTAACAGACGAAATTAGGCCGCAAATTACAATAACATAGCGGGCCGCCGTTTATGGGAGACTTTTTACACATAATTTTCAATGTTAATTTTCTCCCTTAATCGATTTTTCCAAATTATCAAACTTACATAAAAATGAAGTACAGTTTATAGGGATTCCAACATGCATTTCAAAATTGTCATGAAAATTGGTGGGTGGTTTGCTTAATATATACCCTTTTTACACATCATTTCCAATGTTAATTTTCTCCCTTAATCGATTTTTCCAAATTATCAAACTTACATAAAAATGAAGTTCAGTTTATAGGGATTCCAACATGCATTTCAAAATTGTCATGAAAATTGGTGGGTGGTCTTAATATATACCAAAACGACTACAGAATGAGTTGGTGAAAATAAGACTTCAGAAGCTATCAACCCTCCTGGATTAATAAGCCAGCACACTAAGTCACGAATAGCGACAGGTCTTTTCGAGTATTCCAGTCCCTAGCTTTAGAATATATCAAAGGGAGCATGTGTAGTATTCACAGAGGAATATATAATGTTCCAATTTTCATTTTCTTTTTCGCAGGCTAAACACGAATAGTCAGTCCGTCAGTAGCCAGCCCCAACTCCGAGGCAAGAGCGAACTGAAGAACGCATAACATAATAAATATAAGACTTAAAAATATATCAAGGAAACTTATATTTACCTTTCCACGGCAGCAACCCCACTCGTCCCCAAAGCCCGTTCAGTACAGAGTGAGGGACGGGCTCTGCTGGACGCCCCTCACCCCACCGATTCCAAGGCTTCGAGACAACATGGCGCGCTGTAATGAAGCTCTGGAACCCCATAATTGTGAACTATTTATTCGTGCAGTAATGAAAATCCGAAACCCCGTAATGGTGAACCATTTATGCGCGCAGTAATAATGTTCCGATGAACCATTTATGCGAGCAGTAATGAAGATCCGATACCGGTAATTGTGAACCATTTATATTAAATATCTTTTATTTACTTTAACATTGTGGGTTATTTAGCAGTATACTATATAATGTTCTTTAGAATGAATACAGTAATGTATAAATACATTCGTAGCCTTTGTATTATGGTTTCTGTCTTTCATATGATACAACCGAATCGGAGTAGCAACCCTATGGCAACAGTTCGACCAAACTCCGCCATATTGTTACCACTGGTGTCATTAGTCGCTGCTTTCACTCTATGTCAATAACCATAATAAACATTCGGTAATACTGGAACCGGATATGTAATTGGATCTTCGGATCTACATTTTATATAATCAAAACTAAAATATACTCGCGTCTTTTGATATTCATGGCTCTTAAATGGCGTCCAGAGGAAACATGGCCGGTCCCCCATACTCAGGATTTCCAACTCGGAGGGTTCGAGGCAACTTGACAACTCTTGGATATCCGAAGCTATGAATAATGTTTTTAGTTGACTATGATAGTACGATTACCGCAAGCAATTGCTATGGAAGTATCGTGTAGTCTATTATATTCCATTTTCGAATAGTACTTCTTTAGCATAACATACGTGTTTCAAATAATGAATCTTCGATCACGAGTCAGGAAGTTTCGACCACACTTATTATCAAGGAAAGAGAGAAGGGGTGGAGGGAGCTGTTAGCGGGAGGAGGAATGAGATGGAGGGAAGGACAGGGAGGGGGGGGTTCAGGGATGAAGGAGGGGTGTGGGAGAAGGGAAGATAGAGGTGGGAGAGGAGGGGGGGGGGGGGGGGAGAAGGGAGGATAAAGGTGGGACAGGAGAGGAGGGGGGTAGGAGGGAGGGGTGTGTGCTATAGTGGGATAGGGGTGGCGGGGGGTGGGGGGGGAAGGCAGGATATAGGTGGGAGAGGAGAGGAGGTGTGGGAGACGGAGGATAGAGGTTGGAGGGGGTGGGGGAAGGAGTGAAGCGGTAGATAATTGGGGCATGGGAGTCAGAGGGAAGGGATACATGATAAAAAAAAAAAAAAAAGGAAAATTAACCCCTTCTGTACCGACGTCGTCTTTGAAATTTTATTTCAGCTACATGTAGACGACATTATTAAAGTTAGGATGCATGGTAGATAAAATCATTAATAGAGATAGCTTCTAACTTTTTAATGGGTAGACGTCCTTGCTAACCTAAATATAATCGTCTTATAACCTCGCCAGAATATAATGAAAAGGATGTCACCTGTACAGAATGGGTTAAGCAATAATCGCAGGAGTAAATCTATTTACATGATACTACAATCGATGAAACCCTTCCCTGTCTCATTCCCTACCGACCGTCACTGGCGGTGGCTGTTGATATTGTTAGTGTGTTAAACCTCATCACAACCCCCACACGTATCTCTGAGAACACTGCCACAATAATAGACCACATAAACTGTAACAGAGAGGACAAAATATCCCAATCAGGGGTTATACAGACTGGGATAAGTGATCACTTCGTCACATATTGCACACGAAAAACCACAAAAATTACCCTAGAGAATCACAAGATTATCAAAACAAGGTCACTCAGAAACTACAATAAAGAAACATTTCTGGACATTTTATGGAATACAGACTGGTCTCCAGTGTTTGGAAGTACAAACGTTAATAAACGCATGGGTTGGCTTCAGAACCATCATCACAAACATTCTAGACGAAATAGCTCCTCTGAAAGACATACGAATTAAAGCAAGGTCAGACCCATGGATCAACAATGACATACTACACCATCTGGAACACAGAGACAATCTGTTAAAAAGGCTAGCGAAACATAGACAGGATCAAGGTCTGAAACATGAGTTCAACAGGGCCAGGAATAAACTAAGTAGGAAAATAAAATCAGCGAAAACTAATTATTTTCACAATAAGGCAGAGGAATATCAGAATAACCCAAAGAAACTATGGAGGCACCTAAAAACAAACAGGCTACAGCAACAAGACAAGGGATTCGTCTAACACTAATATTGCTCTCACCATTAATGATCAGATTTGCCACGATAAACGACAAATTTCAACCTACTTCAACTCCTTCTTCACCTCCATAGCAAACACACTTGCACAGAACCTACCTCAACCTTTCAATAAATACACGACAACAACGGCCACCTTTCGAAATTTCTACAGAGATAAAGACATACACCCAAACACATTTGGATTGCAAAATGTTACACCAAAATACACTTTTGACGAGCTGTCTAACCTAAATGTACATAAAAGCACAGGACCAGACAAAATTCCTGCCAAAGTTCTACGAGATGGAGCCATTGGTATAGCAGGCCCCCTAACCCACATCATCAACTTGTCAATTAACACCAACACTGTACCTTCTGAACTGAAGGAAGCTATTGTAACCCCTCTATTCAAGAAAGGAAATAAACTAGAAGTTGGTAACTACAGACCAGTTAGCATATAATGTATTGTATCTAAAATCCTTGAAAGAGCGGTATACACCCCAATTGAACACTACCTCAACCAAAATGATCTATTCTATAAGTTTCAATCAGGTTTCAGATGCATGTACTCGACAGACTCCTGTCTCATCCACTTAACGGATCACATTCGTAAAGAAATGTCTAAAGGTAACTACACCGGTATGGTTCTTCTTGATCTACAAAAAGCGTTTGACACAGTAGACCATGATATCCTATGTAATAAACTACAAGCAATGGGCATAGGATCTGTGAACTGGTTTAAATCTTATCTTAGTGGTAGAACCCAAAGAGTCAAAATTGACGATAATATATCTGATCATATGCCAATTAACTGTGGGGTCCTGCAGGGAAGCATCCTTGGTCCCTTACTCTTTCTCTGTTATGTGAACGACATCGAACTGAGCGTCTCATGTAAATTATTACTGTATGCAAACGACAGCGTGCTCCTGGTTTCAGGAAAAGACCCAATAAATATTGCCGCTTCACTTTCCAAAGAACTAGAATCATGTAGTGAATGGCTAGTGGACAATAGACTATCTCTTCACCTGGGCAAGACGGAAGCCATCTTATGTGGAACAAAACGCAAACTGAAAGACATTGTGGGCTTCTCGGTCAACTGTAATGATATTCCTATAACAACAGTGTCACAAGTTAAATATCTCGGACTAAAACTGGACGCGAGTTTGTCAGGTGAAACAATTTTGGAATCTACCCATTCGCTATTGTTTCTGGAAAAAACAAAAATTCAAATCCTGCTGGTCCCTGGTGGTACATTTATTATAAACTAGTTGGGGCTCAGTGGGTTAAACCCTTCCCTGTCTCATTCCCTACCGACCGTCACTGGCGGTGGCTGTTGATATTGTTAGTGTGTTAACCCGTGGAGCCCCGGCTAGTTTTGTAATGTTTGTTCACCAGAACCCGGCCGGTTTTCAAAAAATGGTTTTATTCCAGAAACAATAGCGAATGGGTTAAGAATAAAGGAAAAACCACGAAAAACCGCTCAAAAAGCTTAAAAAATGGTCCTACAGAGCCCCCGAAAACGTATTTTACAAGAGTAAAAAATTGAAGGCAATTACCCCAAAAAACCAGGTAATTGCGCGCTCACGCACACGCACACGCACGTGGACTTTGAGAGTTTTCAACCATCGGCACGGTTGCGTGGGATACGTACACAGTTCCCATACAAATCTGAGCCCTCTTGAGTGGCTACACCTGAGGTTACGGTCGGCGCAATTAGGGTGACGCGTCAGGCGCGTCTCTGGGGCAGTGCGTTACATACATCGCCGACGCGTCAGACGCATCGCTGGGGCTGTACGGGTTAAACCCTTTCCTGTCTCATTCCCTACCGACCGCCACTGGTGGTGGCTGTTGATATTGTTAGTGTGTTAAACCCTTCCCTGTCTCATTCCCTACCGACCGTCACTGGCGGTGGCTGTTGATATTGTTAGTGTGTTAAACCCTTCCCTGTCTCATTCCCTACCGACCGTCACTGGCGGTGGCTGTTGATATTGTTAGTGTGTTAAACCCTTCACTGTCTCATTCCCTACCGACCGTCACTGGTGGTGGCTGTTGATATTGTTAGTGTGTTAAACCCTTCACTGTCTCATTCCCTACCGACCGTCACTGGTGGTGGCTGTTGATATTTTTAGTGTGTTAAACCCTTCCCTGTCTCATTCCCTACCGACCGTCACTGGTGGTGGCTGTTGATATTGTTAGTGTGTTAAACCCTTCCCTGTCTCATTCCCTACCGACCGTCACTGGTGGTGGCTGTTGATATTGTTAGTGTGTTAAACCCTTCCCTATCTCATTCCCTACTGACCGTCACTGGTGGTGGCTGTTGATATTGTTAGTGTGTTAAACCCTTCCCTGTCTCATTCCCTACCGACCGTCACTGGTGGTGGCTGTTGATATTGTTAGTGTGTTAAACCCTTCCCTGTCTCATTCCCTACCGACCGTCACTGGTGGTGGCTGTTGATATTGTTAGTGTGTTAAACCCTTCCCTGTCTCATTCCCTACCGACCGTCACTGGTGGTGGCTGTTGATATTGTTAGTGTTAAACCCTTCCCTGTCTCATTCCCTACCGACCGTCACTGGTGGTGGCTGTTGATATTGTTAGTGTGTTAAACCCTTCACTGTCTCATTCCCTACCGACCGTCACTGGTGGTGGCTGTTGATATTGTTAGTGTGTTAAACCCTTCACTGTCTCATTCCCTACCGACCGTCACTGGTGGTGGCTGTTGATATTGTTAGTGTGTTAAACCCTTCCCTGTCTCATTCCCTACCGACCGTCACTGGTGGTGGCTGTTGATATTGTTAGTGTGTTAAACCCTTCCCTGTCTCATTCCCTACCGACCGTCACTGGTGGTGGCTGTTGATATTGTTAGTGTGTTAAACCTTCCCTGTCTCATTCCCTACCGACCGTCACTGGTGGTGGCTGTTGATATTGTTAGTGTGTTAAACCCTTCCCTGTCTCATTCCCTACCGACCGTCACTGGTGGTGGCTGTTGATATTGTTAGTGTGTTAAACCCTTCCCTGTCTCATTCCCTACCGACCGTCACTGGTGGTGGCTGTTGATATTGTTAGTGTGTTAAACCCTTCCCTGTCTCATTCCCTACCGACCGTCACTGGTGGTGGCTGTTGATATTGTTAGTGTGTTAACATTGGACTTTAGAGACTATAAACCTTTCTGGGGGTACTGCTTGGTTTTTGGTCTATATGTAAATTAAATAAAAACAAAAATTGTATTCGCTATACCTCCATCAAGCTTAGAAAAACACTTCCTAGATCCCCTTTCAAGATATATTTGTACATTTGTCGGTAGAAAAATCCCGACCGAAGGCCGATTCCTTCTAAAATTACAGGCTCGCTATCGCTCGCCAGGAAAAAATCGATATCTAAAGGGCACGAAAGGTCTTAATATTGATAAAAACAATGAGGCGAAATGTCTCAAAATCGCCAAACTAACGGAACGAACGTCTTAAAACCTCAAACATAATATGTTAAACATGAGGGAGAAGGGGGCCCAGAAAAAGATAGTACTGCCCATTAAACTTGTGTCAGGACTGGAGCCCCTTTTTGATTGCTCCAATCCCTTGGCTGTTATTATTCTATATTCATTATATACTAACGAATTGGACAGTTTGTACAATTTAGGACACAAATGATGGCCTGCATATTTCGAAGCTGTCTCAGACTGAATCAAATATTCCTGTTAATTACCTTGTATTTATTTATTCAAATTTAAAACTTGCTAAAGAAAGAGAGCCAAACAGGAACGGCCCAATGATCGCCAACCATTAGCCAAAAGTGGCCAACCTGTAGTGAAGTAAATCAGTAACATTGGTATTCACCGTTATATTATGCTATGCTAAGCAATTCACCTTTCACTTTAACCCAATAATGACTATAGTCCGTTCATTCTAGGTTAGGCAGACATCGTAAAATCTAACCTCTGTAACTCAACAAAAGGCTAGAGCAAATGAGCTGTCAATCTCTACACCTATTCCCTAGCCAACTCTTCCTATTTGGTAGAACAATTTACTCTAGTCCTGTTTGAGTTACAGAGGTTAGAGGTTAAGATCGCTACCCAACCTAGAATGAACAGACTATAATCTGTCGAATTACACAGCGTAAATAAGTATATCTAGTACGAAAGTTCGGGAAAAGACGATTAAACTGGTCATGTCACGAAAGACGGCACACATTCCCTAAACTGTCTGGGTATATTGTCTTATTTTAAGGGAGCCCACCTCGCTTTTTTTTTCTCTTTCTCTCCCTCTCTCTTTGGCTTGTATCCATTCGGCCCCATTCAGCCAGCTGTTGTAAGACGATTATCCCCATCCAGGTGTCGATTTCTACCTGACGAGCGATAGCGAGCCAGCATTGTATGGAGAAATATCGGCTTCGCCGGAGACATTTTTACATCGAAAAATGTACAAATTTAGCTTGCTGTCAAAACAAAAATATATATATGCTGGCTCGCTACCACTCGCCAGGAAAATATTGACACCTTGATGGGGGTAAACGTCTTAAAACAGTAGGCTGCATGGGGCCGAATGGATACAAGCCAAAGAGAGAGGGAGATAAAGAGAAAAAAAAAGCGAGGTGGGCTCCCTTAAAAATTATGAATGTTTTATTTTGTATGTGCGCCCTTCCAGACATGTTATGGTATTATTTAGTGATATTAAATGTGTACCAGATATCGTTAAGGGAGCCCATCTCGCTTTGTTTTATCTTTCTCTCCCTCTCTCTGCTGGCTCGCTATCGCTCGCCAGGAAAAAATCGACACCTGGAGGGGGATAAACGTCTTAAAACAGTTGGCTGAATGGGGCCGAATGGATACAAGCCAGGGAAAGAGAGACATAGAGAGAAAGAGAAATGTTTGATGTAGTTAAGGGGGGTCGCTGGTTTTTGTTCTCTTTCTCTACTTTTGTCTCTTTCCCTGGCTTGTATCCATTCGGCCCCATTCAGCCAACTGTTTTAAGACTTTTATCCCCATCCACGTGTTGATTTCTTCCTGGCGAGCGATAGCGAGCCATCATTGTATAGAGAAATCCGGCTTCGCCGGAGAAATTTTTATATGGACAAATTTACAAATTTAGCTTGATATCAAAACACAAATATATATATGCTGGCTCGCTACCACTCGCCAGGAAAATATTGACACCTGACACCTGGATGCGGGTAAAAGTCTTAAAACAGTAGGCTGAATGGGGCCGATTGGATACAAGCCAAAGAGAGAGGGAGAGAAAGAGAATAAAAACGAGGTGAGCTCCCTTAATTGACTTCCGATACAGTATTTTCATACAGACTGCATTGCTTGTCATTAGGCTATAGCCAACCACCTCTCAAGGCTTCACACACTGTATTCCATGTACACAATACCAGCAGATTCATTTAAATGTATCATAATTAGACATTGTTTTATTAGTTCATTCACTTGAATAAATGCATACATTCGTTTGAATTAATTAGTGTATGTTGTTCACTAATGTAGTAATTACTGTATATACTGTACGTTACAGGATAGATTACCATAACTGGGATAGGCTTCTTTAGGTTAGCTTGGTGTTAATGCAATATAAATGCTATCTATCTATCTATCTATCTATCTATCTATCTATCTATCTATCTATCTCCCACTTTTCCTATTTTTGTTTATTTCTATTTTCATTTTTGTTGGTGGTGGTGGTGGTGGTGGTGGTGGGGGGGGGGGTTTAAGACGGCGCTAGAATAGGAACAACACAAAATGAACACACAAACAAAATACACATTGGCACACATCTAAATATACATTTAAAACCTAAATTTAGAACCTAAAACCCACATATATATTATATAATTATAGCATTGGGTAAACATTATTCTAGATAAGATGAATATGCATTGCGTTATTCCAATAAAATGTGCAATTATTAGGTTACTAAAGCAAGCATTTCATCGCCGAATGCACACTGTAACCATCATCTTATATAAGTCATATTTGCATTTTTTATGTAGACATTACCAAGTAAATGTTAGGTTATGTCATATATACATTTACAATATGTAACACATAATAATTCTAAGGCATTGATATGTTATAAGCTGGCATTCCGTATGTAATGAATGCCTAATATCGCATTAGTATTATTCCCTGTCTTCTTTAGGTTATCAACATATATGTGTTTTCATGTAGTCACTCTGGTACAGTACAGGTCCCTGAAGAGATAAATGCAACATTTCGGCATAACTAAGTTTTCATGACTGTACCTTACACTATTCAACTAGTTTTTCAGAACACCGCAGCAAGCAATCACTAAAAAAAATCATGTGATGATGCCATAAAACACTTCTCTTCTGACCTATCAACCATTTCCATTTGAGGCAGAGAAAATCTTGTTGCGTTCAATGCTTCCAAAACCCAATTTCTCCATTTATCTACCCGTCAAAAACTCCCACAGGACTATACCTTATAATTCAACAATACACAAATCAACCCTTCATCTTCTCTCAGTATTTCTAGGTGTCTCTTTTTCTCCTGATCTCACTTGGAAAGACCATATTACCACCCTTGCAAAAACAGATTTCCAGAAGCTGAGTGTGCACAACCGCCTCCGGGGGTTCTTTACCCCTACACAGCTGCTTGCTCTGTACAGGGGCACAGTGCGTCCATGTATTGAGTAATGTTCGCATGTGTAGGGAGGATCCTCTCACACAGCACATATTGACAAAATAGAAAAAACAAACTTTCGTCTCATTAACTCACGTCTCTTTGCAATCTCTCTTTCTTCGCCGCAATGTTGCATCTCTCTCGCTATTCTACCGCTATTACAATAATCAGTGTTCCTCAGAGCTTTCTCAGTGTTTACCAACTCCTCTACGTAGAGTACGTAGCACCCGTCTGGCAACACAATCCCATCCCTCCTCTGTGCAACTCTCCAATCCAAGAGTGAAACGATATTCCCAAACTTTTTTCTATTCAACAGTTGAGCTCTGAAACTATTTCCCTGAATCCATCTTCCTCTCATCCTATGACTTAAATTGCTTCAAACTCTGTGTGTCCAGGCTTTTTGGCTCGAACATTCCTTGGATTTGGCCCTGTCACTCTTTCAACTCTGGGGGAGGCACTCGTCACAGGCAGTTCTGCCTTTTGTCTCGCTCATCCACATAGAAAATAAAAAAATCTAGCAGTGTGGTATATATACCTACACCATATTGGCAGCAACTAAGTGCCAGATCTCATAAATCACTTTCATATACTGTATAATAAACCTGGAAAGCATTATAGTAGCGCTACCTTCCCTTTCATGCACGTTGTCTAACTATTAAGGTATGCAGGCAGAGGACTGTAGTAGACACACTGCGGCGCCACACATATACTGTAGGTCTAGGCTATAGTCTACAGGAACTTTTCAAACTATGAATTTCATCTTAGGAGGTTCTTGCTGTCTATATATTTATTTATCTATCTATCTATCTATTTATATATATATATATATATATATATATATATATATATATAGTATATTAAATTTTCTCCTGTATGTATTACTATTTTTCACCTAAAACCGAACAATTTGTTACACATTGTAGTGAAGGTTCTGTATCATCATAATCAAATTCGAGTTAATATAAAAGTAATGAAGCTAATACAACCAGTCAATAATAATGTTTGGATAAACGGGTAAGAAAAGAATAAACTGGCATGAATATAACGATATTTGATTTAATAATATAGCTTGCCAATGTGACTAAAGGTGATATTTATTTATACAACCTGTTTTGATATTGCTTCGTGATTTTGCAACTGGAGTGTAAACAGTGAAGGAGAATGACAACTCATACTCACGCTCAAAAGTCATATTTTACCTTCATTATTTCAAATGTATTATCCTATCATGACATACGGACAAATTATCCCAAGAACAAGTAAAGAACGCTTGTATATAAAGACTTTGTTCACGGATGATGTGGAATTGTGTCCATTATTATAGAGAGATAACTCAAGTCTACGTAACCTTGGTAGGACATTATTTTGGCCGTGACTGTATACATCAATTGTTGTACGGACCGATGACCTTCACAGACCGTAAACACCAGTCGCACAACCACTTTTGACGCTCTGTTTTATTTGATTTTTTATTTATTTCCTCCTGCAATATTTTGAGGAATTGTTTGACACTGGTATTGGTAACTAGACAACAGATGAATGATTTTCGGAGGCAGAATGGCTACAGCATATTAAACCCGACACTGCCAGACTAAAAATAAATAAATAAATCTACCGGAAGAAGCCCTCGGGTCCACCTTAAGCCGTGCGTGTCATTATTTCCGCCATGGCCAGGATGGAACACAATAGGCGGAGTCACATCAACCCATTATTTCCATAATTTTCTATTGTTATTTTTTAATTTGACAACATTCCAGTCTTCTGTAATACTGGTATTGGCAAATTATACTTTATTGACCTGGCGAAAAGCTTATTCCATAAGCAGGTGATATCTCAATAATTTTAAGAAAAATATGAAACTGCTATGTCGATCTCTATAGCGTACTAATGCCAAGTGTTCACCATTAATAACATATTTTGCTATACACACGTTATGGGAACGCGTCAACATTTTGACGAAGTTAAAATAATAAATATTGTATAGTAGGTGATTGTATTGTTATCACCGTTATCAAAGAGACGGTCACTCTAGTAATATACAAACAAATACTTAGACATGGCTTCACGAGATTCGGCCTTTAGGGCATTGTAGGGAGTGTAACATGATTGCTTTATACGGCAACTTGATATTTGTATTTTGTTTTCTGCCAACATTTCAGAGCGCTTCTGCATTGCTATCGGATAGTAGACTGAAGGCTGATGATTATTTTAGGTGGCAGAATCACATGTAATTGATCTGTGAAGCCAATCTGTCAAGAGTCACTGAATACATTTGTTGTGGAACAAAAAATCACAATTGGAATTGTGAGTTACCTTTTAGAAAATATTCCAATCATGTGGACTGCTTTGATTATCACTAGACCTATTGCTATGTTTCAGCTGTGTACCTTTAAGGCCGCGTCTCACACAGTACGGCCACTGCTCGACAGCCGCCGACAGAGGACGACTTGCACTTTTTCGCCGATTATAATCGAATCACTGGATCACTGCACGATCCTCGCAGGCACACGATTGCTGTACAACAAACCCTCGACAGTCACTCAACACACACACGTCACACACACGTCATACACGCCGGCAACACGACCGTTGTAGAATAAATCGCTGACCGGCGACGCTACTCACTCGGCTATCACACGTTCGTCATACATTTAACACCTTACGAGCGGCCTAGGCGGTATATAATATGTAGCCACCAGCGGGGTGTTTTTAGCCAAAATAGGGCTGTTTACGTGATCATTTTCATGCCTAAAGAAGACCCAGAACGTAAAACAAGTATCTATCCCTGAAAGGGCATAAACAGAGCTTTCCAATGACACCATAACGATCCTTTTATGATGGCTAGTTTTCTTGCAACAACCGTGCATCGCGAGTGCAAAAAGCATGTAATTTGGCACTTTCCCCATACAATTCCGTATATAGCGAGTGAGAGAGGGAAGGAGGAGGTGGGATTCGTGACAGTAGGTTCGCCGCGGTGGTCTGGAGCAGTCATACGCTCGCTACTCTCCTGCCACCACTTGTCTCTCTCTCTCAGCAACATTACGTGCTGAAATTGCCACACGACCTATGTCGAGCACCGCCAGATAGTCCAGATTTATTATACTCGACTTATGTTGCGCCCCGACAGTTATGGGTTAAAGCACGTTAAGAGCACGATAATGCCGCCTTTGGTCGACAACCATACGTTTACAGCACAACAGACGCACGTACGTTGAACGATAAATACGACCGTTGTACGCCGTACACGATATTGACACGGCAAAAGGAACCGCCCTATGTATATATATATATATTTATATAAATAACACCCCGTTCTTAACATTAATCATCAATTACAAACCCCAATATACTTGAATAAAACTATAATAATAATAATACGCTGTAGTTTTAAGTAGTCGATAGGTGAATGTATACCTATATCATTACACGATCTGGTATACACTGACTTTGATGCAGTATATCATTAGTTTACAAGTGGATGTATTTTGGTAAACTTGTAGATGTTTATGTTAACTATAGGCTACACACACACACACACGCACGCAGAGAGAGAGAGAGAGAGAGAGTGAGAGAGAACTACTCGCAGACATACAATACAGTATATAGACTAAAATAATACACACACACACACACACACGATATATATAAACTAAATAATACACAACCAACCACGCAAACGCACACACACACACAAAATATATATAAACTAAATAATACACAACCAACCACGCAAACGCACACACACACACAAACACACACACACAATATATATAAACTAAATAATACACGACCAACCACACAAACACACACACACACAATATATATATAAACTAAATAATACACAACCAACCACGCAAACGCACACACACACACACACACACACAATATATATAAACTAAATAATACACAACCAACCACGCAAACGCACACACACACACACGCAAGCACACACACACACACACACACACACACACACAATATATATAAACTAAATAATACACAACCAACCACGCAAACGCACACACACACACACGCAAGCATACACACACATACACACACAATATATATAAACTAAATAATACACAACCAACCACGCACACACACACACACACAATATAATTATATAAACTAAATAATACACAACCAAACACGGAAACGCACACACACACACAAACACACACACACACACACAAACACACACACAAACTACTCACACACATATAATATATAGAGTTAATTGCTCAATAGGTGGCGTTCTGAGAGTGAGGGTCCGAGCCTGGGGAGTGAGACTGTGAGGCGCAGAGGCGAAGCAGCTTCAGAGATGGAGTTGGGTTCGAGCCGTGAATAGATGCTTCGCATATCTCACTCCATAGACTGGAACAAGACCTCACGGGCCTCACCGTGTTCAGCGATAGAGTGTAAAGGCTATCAGCCTATGCCCGAGAGGGAGCAGTTGGAATATAGAAAAAAAAAAAAAAAATCATACACAATCAACCATCGATCAGAGGATGACAATGAAGATATCACAGGATTCATATACGCTCGTTGCACAACATATACACGGGCGTCACACGATAAAATTTAACGGTTTTTAACCGTTTTTTTCTGCCGACTATCGGCCAGAATTTAGTGCAGCCACTATTTTTTGGTCGATCACCGCCGACCATTTCCGCGCCACTCGACCACCCCTCGCCTACCACAATACGAGGCGATCTTTTTACGCGATCACAGACGATGTCAGACGATCCCGGAAATATTCAAATATTTTGAAAAGATCGGCTGTGGTCGGCGGCTAACGTACTGTGTGAGACGCGGCCTTTATCGACCACTGGACAATGTGCACTTTTGATGAATTGTTTAATTATGTATATTTCTAAATTTAAATGATTAGTGTCTAGACACTATTAACCCGTACAGCCCCAGCGACGCATCTGACGCGTCGGCGATGTATGTAACGCACAGCCCCAGAGACGCGTCGGACGCGTCACCCTAATTGCGCCGACCGTAACCTCAGGTGTAGCCACTCAAGTGGGCTCAGGTTTGTATGGGAACTGTGTACGTATCCCACGCAACCGTGCCGATGGTTGAAAACTCTCAAAGTCCACGTGCGTGCGCGTGAGCGCGCAATAACCTGGTTTTTTGGGGTAATTGCCTTCAATTTTTTACTCTTGTAAAATACGTTTTCGGGGGCTCTGTAGGACCATTCTTTAAGCTTTTTGAGCGGTTTTTCGTGGTTTTTCCTTCATTCCTAACCCATTCGCTATTGTTTCTGGAATAAAACCATTTTTTTGAAAACCGGCCGGGTTCTGGTGAACAAACATTACAAAACTAGCCGGGGCTCCACGGGTTAATAGTTGTTACTAATGATATGCCACAATCACATATGCATTTTAGATTTTGGATTATGTTCATCATACCTAGAGGGAATATCCAAATTATGTAAATAATGATTGTCAATGTCAAGCAGAACTTAATTTTGTTCATGAAATGATTTTAAATTGTAAATAAATAAAATATTGTAAGACATTTTCATAAATTGGTCAAGTTGGTTTGTTGTTGGATGGCTGCGCTACTGACCTGGGTTCGAGGCCTGGCCAGGTCATATCGCAAATAATATTAATATATACATAGGGTTCTACTTGTATCTTCCGTGAGGCTTTAAAGTATCCTTCTCTAGTACTTAGCTGCAAGTGTTTACATGTGTGTTTACATGTGTTTACATCAAGCTGAATGACTACGAGTCGAGTCGGAGTGGATGGTGGTAGATGGAATCTGGTTCCAAATGAAACTATCACTTTCAAGCTCCTCGGTGGTCTGGTTGGTCTGCTGCGCTATTGGCCTGGGTTCGAGGCCCGGCCAGGTCATATCGCAAAGACATTGATATTAATATGCAAAATAAAAATGCTAAATTTTCGCTTGAACGCTCATTTGTAAAAATTTGTAAATATTTTATTTAGAAGCCAGTTAACATCAGCTTAACCCTGTTGCGCACGTATGGACGCCATGGCGTCCTTAACTCCCAATGAGCTGGCTGTCTTGTTTACATCACCGCAGCACCTGGCGGGTATATTTACAGATAATGAGCTTCATTTCATGCTCTTTTTCATGCATAAGCAAGAGCTATAGCGTAATGCAATTATGTATCTATGAAAGAGCAATAATAGATCTTTCCAATGACACCTGAATCATCCTTGTACGAACACAGGTTCTCTTGCAACGATCGTGCAACCGAAGGCAAAAATACCCTAAAATGAGGTAGTTTTGCCGAATACAGTAGGCCTCAGTGATGGCCATGTTGCGATGGCGAGCGGTCCGAGGTCCCCTATCGTCCCCCCAACGCTCGGTTTCTCTCTCATAGCTCACAATGGCCTCAAAATGGCACCCGTCATATGACGGGCGCCGTAGGTGTGACCAATATTCTCTCTCCCGTCATATGACAGGCACCGCGAGTTGAGGGTTAAGCCCTTTACGGGATAACGGCGACTGTGAGGCAATAATAGCGAATGTTGGACGACAATTTCATGGCGAATCAGAATGAATGCTGCAACAGGCGTTGGCAACAATTGCGATGCCGCTGCAATTATGGTGCGCATATTATATAAATAGGTGCGATAACACGTCGAATGTTGTGCGAATATGGCAAATGATGGACGAGTGTCGCACATACATTCTCCTGTAATCCCACATGTGATGTCACTGATTTTGTAATTGGAGGAGGCAGATAAGGTATGGTGTAAATAAGGCTGGTGGAGCAAGGTTCTCCAACAGTATACCTCACAACCTCGGACTCACCATGCAACCAAGATACACCCCAGCACCATGGATCTTCTCCCTACAACCTCCAATGTTCCTCTCCATTTGACTTAGGCGTGGGAGCAAGAATATTTGGAACTAGAGTTGGAAGCAGCACTCATGAGAAGGAGATGAGCCAGGAAGAACAAGAAACAACCAAAACCGAGGACGTGGTGAGTTCGCCCTTGGATTCTTCGACGAGAGGATCACAGGCTTTACCATCAGTTGATGGTGGAGTTAGCAGAGGAAGATAGTGCTAGCTTCAAAAATGTCATGAGGATGCCTGTGGCATTGTTTAGGGAGGTTCTTGCTTTTGTTGGACCTCGAATTGCCAAGCAGGATACTACCTTTTGTGCGGCTGTGGAACCTGGTGCGCGGCTGGCAATCACACTTCGGTTCCTGGCCTCGGGACAAACTTATAAAAGCCTCGCCTTAGGATTCAGAGTCGCGCCGAACACCATCTCCAAGTTCGTCCCAGAAGTCTGCGAGGCCCTTGTGGCAGAGTACATGAAGGAGGTGATGCCTTGCCCGAAGACACCTGTGGAGTGGAAGGAGGTGGCAGACAAATTTGCGCAGCATTGGGACTTCCCGCACACTATTGGTGCCCTGGATGGGAAACACATTGCCATCACGTGGCCTAACAAAGGTGGCTCCAACTACTACAATTACAAAAAGTTCCACTCGATAGTTCTGATGGCCCTAGTGGACGCCGACTATCGCTTTTTGTATGTGGATGTTGGAGCCCACGGGTCTTCATCAGATGGTGGTGTCTTCATGAACACCCCACTGCGTACTGCACTGGAGGAGGGCCGAGCGGGACTTCCCTACGCCGAAAATCTACCTGGTGGTGATGAGCCAGTAACCTACTTTATTGTAGGGGACGATGCATTCGGCCTTCGCACCTGGCTGATGAAGCCCTTTCCCCACCGCAACATGATCAAAGCAGAGCGAATCTTCAACTACCGCCTCTCTAGAGCACGGCGAGTGGTTGAGAATGCCTTCGGGATCATGGCCAACAGGTAATTAATCTTTCCGTATAGGTAGATGTATGCGTATAAATTAAAATTAATTATCTTTTACTTTATACTATATACAGTTTTTATTTTTACTATTTTATTTCTTCCACTCTTCATTACATAATTATATTGTTTCAATTAAAAACCTCCAATTGACTTGGATTCTCATATAGACAATATTTATTTTGAAAAGTTATGTGTTTATTATTCTCATAATTAACTGTCTTTCAAATTTCTTTCATGATCACTAACTTTTGTTTTGTCTTGGTGTTGACTAATTATTACAGTTTCTTTTAATTATAGGTTTCGTTTACTCCACTGCACCATCCTACTGCAACCAAGAAACTTGGAGTCTGCAGTGATGGCCATCTGTTGCCTCCACAACCTTCTTCATGTTCGTTATCGAACACACAACATTGCTAGGGTTGACGAGGAAGACCACATTCGTCATTGCGTCAACCCTGGTACGTGGAGGCAGGATGGCGAGCAGCCATCACTACAGGCTCTGGGTAGGAATACCTCTTCCGTAGTAGGGAAGCAAGTGATTTTATACCTCAAGCGCTATGTCAACTCTGCGGCAGGCAGTGTCTCTTGGCAAGATAAGATGATCTAAGGTTAGTACAATGGAATATTAAAAACCAGAACAACATTTGTTTTTATTTAATACCTGATAATTAAAAAATAATTGTAAATGTTGATAAGGCACATTTCTATCATTGGATGACTAGATGAGACATTAATGAAATGGTAATCTAAATATAATGATACACAAATGTAAATAACAATATTTCCTTATACAAAAATGGCCAAATTTAAGGTTATGGTGGGTCTTGTGGGTGTATATTTATAAGCATGACAAAGTTATTCAGCATTCACAACTTTGTCAAGCTTACAAATCTATCCACATGGCCCACCATCCAAATAAATTTTGCCATTTCTGGATAAGAAAATTAATTTGGAAATAGTTAATATGTTAACTGTCTTCGTGGTGCAATGCATAAGTGTGTTGATTTTCGGTGTGAGCATCCTAGGTTCAAATCCCCGGACTGCCACATGCGTTTGGTAATTTCATTAATCGAGTTTAGGAGTAAAGTTGGTTGGTGGAGATAACATAATAATTGAAATATGGACGAAGAAATTATCACCAAAGAAAATATACAAGTAACTAAAATAAAATTAATGTTGAGTAATTTCTAGGTTGATTAGATAACACACACTAATATTAATTATTTTTGGAAGGAATTGACATCACAAGAAATTAATACTAATGACTTAATAATTAAAATAACTTTTCAAAATATGAAATTAATGATAAGTAATGTTTCAGTTATTAAGTTCCACACTCATAATGACACTCGCTTATTGCGGAAGCAACTTGAGATAACACGAACATTATAGTAATTCAACTTGAGATCACACGAAAATTATAGTAATGACTAATAAAACTATTGATAATTGTTCATAATATTAAATTAATGTATAATATTGTTTCACTTGTCTTAACGGATGTGTAAATAATTGTTTCATGACACATGTTCCGCTCACAGCCAGTTGATGTATACTTTATCAGTCAAATCTAAATTTGCACGGGGTACGTTCACTTGTCTTCATTATTATTGTTATTATTGTTCATTGGGGGGGTGTTGACTATTGCGTCAGCAACTATTACTTGGGTTTGGGCGGGTGGTGGTAAGTTCATTCCCATATCCTGGAACAACGTACTTCTAGGAGTGGGTGGGGGCAGGCCGGGCGAGTTAACCATTGTCGTGAATCCTTGCTGCTGCGTCTGCTGGTTGTCAGGATAGTAGTGAGTGGTTGTTGGGAATGGCGATACCAGCCACAATCCAGGAGAAAATGGCTTAGCCGGTCGTATGGACGGTTCTTTGGAGTTGCTCTGGTTGTTGTTGTTGTTGGTGCCACCCAACCTGCTGGTGCGGCTGCTGGACGACCTGGACCTGCAGAGCTTGCTGGGGCGGCAGGTGAACAGGTACAGCTGTTCCTCCAGGTCCGCCACACTTGACACCCGACTTCTCATGACCTGTTTGAAAAAGAAAGAAAGTGGACGTTAATTAAAATTGAATCTCCCAATCACATACCTATATAATTTTATAATTTATTTAATGCCAGACAGCCCAAAAATAATCCCAGGACTTGTGTGAGTACTTTGACAAACAATCTCCTCATCGTGTTTGTGTATCGCCATTATCTCCGTGTCCCCTGACACAGTCGACAAATGTTGGACCCGTGCAGACAGACGTGTTTAGCAAGTAAAAAATCTAAATATCTATATATATTGTTATGCCAGGTTTTTACTAGGGTTGATTGGTTTAAATAAGTGGATTCTTCCTGAATGGAGAAGTCGAAATCGCTTTAACACAGACACGGAAAGTAATAGAGGAAAATTTTAACAAGACGTACATTCATACTCTGTTTATTGGCACAAGAATATCGCATACGTAAATACTAGAATAATGGTAAAGAACAACACACAAGACGCACGAATGAGGCTCCACAACGTCTGACTCGCAAAACTGTTACTACTGTAATCTAGGTGAATATTAGGGACTGTCTTCAAATCGAAGTATTACACTTGTCCGGTCTTTATTATCCAGATATAGATTGTACTTCTCACAGGTGTCGCTCCTGTGTATTGATAGTATAAGAGGTAATCCAGTCTTCTGTAGATGCATTGGCCGTGGGGTTGTCCTGATGTGGCTAGGTTGACGTGTCTGGGTTAGCACAGTTTTACTCGAGCTCTTGGATTGGGACTTTAAATACTATCTACCTAGCCATTGCTTAAGTAAATAGAATCGAGCCAACGCAGGAGAGAACTCACTGACTATTCTGGTCTTTATAAGAACTTTGATGCAGAACTTTCAGAGTCTTGAGGTTGGGCCTTGAATAAAGTGTACAAGTATACCATTGTATTTATTAGTGGCCCCTCCATCATTGACGATATGCCTATTAATATAATAGCCTCCATTCAAGCGCCCGCGGTAGCCAGTTTGAATCTACCGCCGATGGGAAGAACGGAGTATCCGTCATAAGGGTAACGCTTATTCTCTTATGGAATCGTCTTATGATTGGGTACTCTCTACGAAAAAACCTTCGTGAAATATAAAAAGGAAAAATATACTTCATAATTGTTATACTATAGCTTTACATCTTGTGGATTTCTTGTGTGGGGTTCCTTACCGCTGCTCCCCGTGCCGCCATTCTTTCTTCCTCTTCCCGCGGTTGTCCCGTTTGGTTGGGTGCCAGTGTGCTCCGCTTCATTCTTTGTTTGCTCCCTTCTAGTGAGTCCTTACTCATTTGTATATATCTGAGTTGTATTGAACAAGATTTTAGAATAGCTAGCACAGGCTACCCCATTGGTACGCCCTCAGGAAGTGTTAAAATAGGGTACTGTGTACAGGCGCTTCGTGTCCACCAGGATCTGCGCATCATGTATTTTTATGTTATTGTCATATGCGCCTTAGCTTTTGCTTAACTAATTAGTTAGGAGGCTACTTCAACGCAGGATTATGCTTCAGGCCGTCTCTATGAGGCAGTTGCATTATTGTTTTTAGCAGACGCTCTGGTTTAAGGGTTGCCACACGTGGTGTGGAGCCTTCCAGAGTCCGGGTCTGCGTGTGGGCCCCTCTCGTGGGCCTCTTCACCATGTGCTGCGGCTGCTGGGTCTTCAGGGGTTGGAGAGCTGCTGTTTTCTGCTGTTTCTACAAGCCTCGTGGCCAGCCTCAGTAGGGGTCTCCGGGTAAGGCTAGGGGTCATTATTTGATGAATAATATTATTCCATGTATGTCATAGCCTATTGTGTTTCCCTGAGTTTTCATGTGAGATTTTACATGTTTAGAGGGAATCAGGAGACGTCCTGTTGGTGTGGGGTTTTTGGGGGTGTCTGACTTTCACAGATAAGTCAACACCTCTGAAACCTTTTAGTTCGTTTTTCCGGCGGCTTTTGAAGCCAGCTGCCTGTTTCTCGTCCTGCGGACGAGTAAGGAACTTACCAAATGTCCCAGCGTGGTATGCTAAACCATGAACTTCCCGGCAGAAATGCGATTTCCTCAGGGAATAACTCGGCCCGCCGAGTGAACTCACCCTGACCGATAGCCTCACGCGGCAACTTAGTACGCCCGGCGCACAGTTCATTGGTAACACTGACTAAATAGTCAACTTACAAGAATGCTTGATCTTTTACTATCTCTCTAGTCCAAATAGTCATTGATGGTAAAACGCTTAAGGTCGTCAAGGGCCAGTGACACCTTTGTCACAGGTAAGCAGTTCAAAGAATCAGAGAAATCTAATAGATTCTCTGAGTCAAGTCCAGTGGAAGGTTAGAGTAGCAGTGGCTATAGCTAATTTTCCGGCAGACTTGATGTAGGATGTGTTAACACCTCTCAGGTTATCCTTATGAGCATTGATTCCTGGAAATTTCTATTTCCAGATATCAACACTTCAGTAGCAGTACCGGCGGCAGTTGGGTGAGCCGATTACGGCACAGGGGGGGTCCTAAATCCATCATGCCTCGGTTTGACTTATGCGCTACTCCTACCTGTTCTCTCTTACCAGTTTTTGCGCACAAATTATGTATAAAATGCGTTAAGTGCCTCGATCGTTCACGAAGATTATGGGTGTCGAAGAGATGCGCTGTGTGCTCAGAACTAAGAGCGTAGCCCATAAAGCATTACACTGTGACGATGAGGCCCTGTGGGATCATCTAGAAAAAAATCTCCTTTAGTAAAATCAACTCCGGCCAAGTCAACTAAACTAAAATAGAAAACTAAAGTCTTATTTAAAGCACTGGTGAGTAGTAATAGTAGTGACAGTGAGAGTGCCGAGGAGACCCCCCTGACCGGTCAAAGAGAAGACGGTCCCCTTCCCTGAGTACTAAGACTCGGTCGAGATCACGGTCCCCCCATAGACAATCCCGTCATTCTTCAGTTGAATCTTCTAGGTCGACGAAACGACGGAGGGAGGATTCAGATTCTTCGACAAAACAGAGCAAAGTCTTTTTGATTCTCTGTCCTCACAACTCAGTGTCCTCAACTTAAATGATTCTTCTGAAATCACTGTGTTGGGTGATTTTAATGTCCATAATGTTGAATGGCTCACTCATTCAGCCAGGACTGATGATGCTGGTCTTGAATGTGAGCTATTTGCAGACTCATTTAATCTCACTCAACTAGTCAACCAACCCACCCGTGTACCAGATAATCCTAATCATAATTCCCACCTACTGGACTTATTTTTAACAAACAATTCAGAAAATTATGATGTTACAGTGAGGTCCCCGCTTGGATCTTCTGATCACTGTCTGATACAGGCCACCTGTCTATCACCTACCACACCTTCCCACTCTGAACCTGTTTTGGTGACTAAATGGCATTACGATAGGGCAGACTGGGAGGGTCTTCAAGGTTTCTTTATTGATATTCCCTGGACCTCTTTCTTTTCTACTGATGCGTCAATTGCATCACCAATAGATCGACACGTAATTGCTACTGTTCTGAATAGGGATTTAGCCAAAATTACATCATGGTGTGAACTTTGGGGCATGAAACTTAATGCTAGTAAAACACACTCCATTATCATCAGCAGATCTCATACCTTGGATCCTCCCCATCCTTATCTACAAGTTTCTGGCGAGCAAATTGAGAATGTGGATACTCTGCGTTTGTTAGGAGTTACTCTTGATCCCAAACTTACTTTTGAAAAGCATATTCGTTCTTTCTCCTCTTCCATTTCCCCAAAAATTGGTCTGCTTCGCAAGGTTTATAAAACATTTGCTTGTGACGCCACAGTTATCAAGTCTTTTTATGCTTTTATTTTGCCACATTTCGAGTACTGCTCACCTGTCTGGTTGTCAGCAGCTGACTGCCATCTCAAGTTGCTTGACAGGTCGCTAAATTCCATCAGTTTTATTCTACCTAATTTGTCTCTTGATCTGTGTCATCGACGTAAAATTGGTGCCCTTAGTCTTTTATTTAAAGTTTTTAACAACCCTCAGCATCCCTTACATGGGGTTCTGCCTGGGCCCTATGTCCGGGCTCGTGCAACTAGATTCACAAGCAATCTTAATTATCTTGCCATGAGCCGTGTTAATTTTTCTACTACACAGTTTTCACGGTGTTTTGTGCCGGCCATGGTTGACTTGTGGAATAAGTTGCCAAATGAGCTAGTCAATTCAGCT
The DNA here is from genome assembly GCA_032716605.1 of Paralithodes platypus. Classification (NCBI taxonomy): domain Eukaryota; kingdom Metazoa; phylum Arthropoda; class Malacostraca; order Decapoda; family Lithodidae; genus Paralithodes; species Paralithodes platypus. The sequence continues at coordinate 24,205,166 of CM064491.1, read as the reverse complement.
CATATCTCCATTTTTAAGTCTAGAGTTAATGCTTTTTTGCAGCATTAATTCTAATTTTTAAACTTATTTTATTCTATTTTATTGTATTATATTTAAGCTTGATATCCTCCACTGCATAATATGTTGTCTGTGTTTAATATGTGTATATGTACAGTACAGTATACAGTGTATGTTTTTATTTTTTCCTAAGTTGCTATAGTCTCTCTCCAGTGCCTCCGGGTGTTTTGTGTGGATTGATCTTGATGGTGTTTCTGCACCCTGGTTGGAGACTTCGGCATCTCATATAATAATAATAATAATGCACACACCACCTTGAACCACATACAAGATTTTGTAAAAATAAGAATGGAAACTTTTATTCCTCATCAAAAGTACAGTAAAAGATCTATCTATCTATCTATCTATATTCTCAGGCCCAATCCCCATTTTGGGGGTAGCCTACTCAAGACAGAGCAAGAACAGGGAAAACACAAAAACAACATAAAACAAAAAATAAACACAGATAAAAAACACAAACTCACACACATCCAGGTCACCCAGGAGAAGATCCAGAGACCAGGGTTACCACGGTCGCTCCAGCACTCCCCCGGCCCCTGACCACCAGGAGAGGTTCCGATCTCGGCAGGCAGACATGCAGCGGAGCCAAAGCGACAAGCCCTCCCACCACACTTCCAGGCACACCCTTCATATTAATCGTCTCCCCGGGCCAGGCGCCTGATGGACTATTATCTAGTCCAACTTGCGCCCGACCCCTTACTCCAAATGACCACGTGTTCACTCAACTATTCACAAGCATTCTCCATTCACTCCTGTCCACCACCACTTCCCCTGCCTGATCTATAATCATTCCTCTATCATCCAAAGCCTTTCTTACACAGTCTCTCCATCTCAATGGGGGTCTTCCTGCCCTTCTATCTCCCCTTGTACCTGACTCACATATTCTCTTTGTAAGCCTTTCATCTCCCATTCGTTCAACATGACCATACCAGCTCAGCACCCTTCTGTCCACTCTGGCTGACAAATGTTCCTGCTGCCCCACTCTCCTACGTATCTCTTCATTTCTCAATCTGTCTCTACGAGTAACTCCACACATACTCCTCAAGCAGCTCATCTCCATCACATCCAGCCCTCTTTTCTCCTTTTTCTTCAGAGCCCATGTCTCAGCCCCATACATCACTGTTGGCACAATAATTCCTTGATACAGTGCACTTTTTACTTTCACTCCGAGATTTCTCGTCTTCCACATACTTCCCATTGCTCCGAAAACCTTCCTTCCTTCACACACTCTCTAAAATATCTAATTCACCTAAATGGTTTGACCATAATTGTGCTAGAGCAACTGAACAAAAAGCAATAGCCTACAATGCATACACAAGATAAAAAACACATGAAGCCTTTAATTACATTAGAAACATCAGAAATCATGCCAAAACTGTATTAAACCTAATGTGACGCTCCTGCATAGTAGCCACGTGCGGTCAGGCGCGCGCGTCGGCTGCCCAGCCGCTTAGAAACCGGCTGGCGGCAGTCGGCTGGCCGGCTTTTCCTTAAGGCCGTGTCTCACACAGTACGGCCACCGCTCGACAGCTGCCGACAGAGGACGACTTGCACTTTTTCGCCGATTGTAATCGAATCACTGGATCATTGCACGATCCTCGCAGGCACACGATTGCTGTACAACAAACCCTCGACAGTCACTCAACACACACACGTCACACACACGTCATACACGCCGGCAACACGGCCGTTGTAGAATAAATCGCTGACCGGCGACGCTACTCACTCGGCTATCACACGTTCGTCATACATGTAAAGTACGTTAAAAGCACGATAATGCCGCTTTTGGTTGACAACCATACGTTTACAGCACAACAGACGCACATACGTTGAACTATAAATACGACCGTTGTAGGCCACACACTATATTGACACGGAAAGGGAACCGCCCTATGTATATATATATACTGTATATATATATATATATATATATACTGTATATATATATATATATATATATATATATATATATATATATATATATATATATATATATATATATATATATGTATATATATATATATATATATATATATATATTTTTTTTTTTTTTATAAATAACACCCCGTTCTTAACATTAATCATCAATTACAAACCCCAATATACTTGAATAAAAGTATAATAATAATAATACGCTGTAGTTAAGTAGTCAATAGGTGAATGTATACCTATATCATTACATGATCTGGTATACACTGACTTTGATGCAGTATATCATTAGTTTACAAGTGGATGTATTTTAGTAAACTTGTAGATGTTTATGTTAACTATAGGCTACACACACACACACACACACACACGCACGCAGAGAGAGAGAGTGAGAGTGAGAGTGAGTGAGTGTGAGAGAACTACTCGCAGACATACAATACAGTATATAGACTAAAATAATACACACACACACACACAATATATATAAACTCAATAATACACAACCAACCACGCAAACGCACACACACACACACACACACACACAATATATATAAACTCAATAATACACAACCAACCACGCAAACGCACACACACACACACACACACAATATATATATAAACTCAATAATACACAACCAACCACGCAAACGCACACACACACACACAATATATATATAACACTAAATAATACACAACCAACCACGCAAACGCACACACACACACACACACACAATTTATTTATAAACTAAATAATGCACAACCAAACACGCAAACGAACACACACACAATATATATAAACTAAATACTACACAACCAACTACGCAAACGCACACACACACACACACGCACGCACGCACACACACACACACACAATAAATGTAAACTAAATAATACACAACCAAACACGCAAACGCACACACGCACATGCACAAACACACACACAATATATATATATATAAACTAAATAATACACAACCAAACACGCAAACGCACACACGCACAAACACACACACACAGAATATATATATAAACTAAATAATACACAACCAAACACGTAAACGCACACACACACACGCATAAAAACACACACACTCACACAATATATATAAACTAAATAATACACAACCAAACACGGAAACGCGCACACACACACACACACAAACACACACACACACACACAAACTACTCACATACATATAATATATAGACTAAAATCATACACAATCAACCATCGATCAGAGGATGACAATGAAGATATCCCAGGATTCACATACGCTCGTTCCACAACATATACACGGGCGTCACACGATCAAATTTAACGGTTTTTTAACCGTTTTTTCTGCCGATTATCGGCCAGAATTTAGTGCAGCCACTATTTTTTGGCCGATCACCGCCGACCATTTCCGCGCCACTCGACCACCCCTCGCCTACCACGATACGAGGCGATCTTTTTACACGATCACAGACGATGTCAGACAATCCCGGAAAAATTCAAATATTTTGAAAATATCGGCTGTGGTCGGCGGCTAACGTACTGTGTGAGACGCGGCCTTTAGTATATATCCTACGACAATGTAACTAATGTCTGGGATATTCTTATGTTGTTTCACAGCTTAAAGCTGCCCTTATTCTTAACCAACACATCTTAGTATATTTTATTCTCGATAGTTGATTGTTTCATTATAATATATAAGATGTAAGTCTAGTGAGAGTGGGAGGAGACGAGAGAGAGAGAGAGCGAGCAAGCAGGGTGGGGCAGGTGAGTGTTGCTTTTCCTCCTCCCTCCTCCCTCCCGGAGGAGTTGGTCGCCGCGTGGTCTTTTCTCTCGGTTTTGATTGGCTGGTGGTTCCTGGCGCCTTCTGCAGGCCTGCTGCCGGGTGACGTAGCGGCCTGTGATTGGCTGACCACCGTGCCTTTGTGTGGGATCCTGGAGGGGTCCAGAGGAGCTATTCTCCTCAGAGCTCACCTCACTGTCGTACCCTTCGGACCCCCTTGATATCTATCCCTCTCAACCCCACTTAGAAACTTTCTCTCTTACTTTGTATACCTTCTTTCCACTCTTTCACCAGTCTATTTAATTACCCCATCCCCTTGATAGACCTTATATCTATCATTGTATTAACGACGAGCTCTCAGATAACTAGATAGGATTTTGGGCCTTATGCAGAGATATAATTGTTAATGAGACCTAGGAAGCTTTTTTTGTTGTCTCATATTTGGTGGTTTCATGCTTGCTAGTGTGTTCTTGTGGCAGGTGAGCAGGGGCTAGACCGGAGGGGGGGCTTTTTGCGATTCTTTAAGTAAAGTCTGCTGGTGCAAGTCCTGTGGACCTGCACGACTTTACTAGGATACCCGTGGGAGTCTGGGGGCATTTTCTTGTCTGTGTGCCTGTGTGTCTAGTGTTGTGTTGTGTGAGGGCCCTTGCCTAGTCCATTCAGCACTGCGCTAGCACGTCTTGCGTTTGTTTTAGGGTCGCCAGGAGAGAGTCAGATACTTGGGATACTTGGTCTCTCAAGAGAACACCCTTTCAATTAGAGTAACTTGGCGCACAGACTTGGGAACGTCCCTAGGCTAGAGCAGGTGGCTCAGCCCGGGTATCCGAAGCCTATATCCTTCCAGCTAGACCTCTGCCACCTGGCAGATTAACAGCTAGCGGTTTATTATATCTGTATGCTTGTTATTGTGCCACAGTTTACCGTCTTTGTGAGCATTGTGAGTCAGGGTGTGGCTTAGAGACTCTGTCCGAGCAGGCTTGCCTGACTAAGAGTGAGAAGCACACCTGTATGTGGTTATGTTGCGAGTTGCTGCCTTTATTTAATTATACCTATGCCATTATACACTGTATGGCCTATCACTAGTATTTATTCCTGCTTATGAGATAATAGTTCTCTAAATCCGTAACTTACTTTCTTTGCTAAGCATCAGATCCTACAGTAGCCGCATGCAGTTTAGAAACCTGCATCTTGCCTACCTGTACGATGTTTTGAGGACTGTTTGCTTTCACCTTCTTTCATGCAGGGGTGATTAGTTGTATTAATTAACGTAACGTTAAATGTACTTTCTTCTAGTTTGTTATTAAATTGTTTCTGCAATTTAATTCCGTTATCTATCTTTTCCTTGAAGCTTTAAGTCAACTTAATTGTGTGATCTTTTATATAGCCTGCTTGACTATCAGCAGTCTATAGTGCGTGCACCCTGTAACCGAGTCATAGGATACCTTGTTGTCCAGGCAGGACTCTTGACGGTTTAGGGTGGTTTGTTGCCTGGGTTTATAGATAAGGGTGGGATCTAGCGTTTTCCGTTGTTGCTTGTTGCCGCATACCTAGTCCAACAGAAAGAGCCCAGTGTTTATATATCCCAGGACGTAACACTAACTAAATCAAACTTTCTCCACAAGCAGGCAAATAAACTTCTAAATAATCCAAATGATAACAAAATATTTTGGTCTACTCTTAACTCATTCAAATCCAACTTCACTACTGCTTCATCCATTCCACCATTAAAATCTCCGACTGGTAATCTTGTAAGTGACCCACGAGGTAAAGCTAACCTTCTTGCGGATATTTTCTCCACCAACTCAACCTTAGATGAAATAAATCAGGATGTCCCTGTACTTAATTTTAATTCCCCTGAAATTCCCTCACTTAAGATCCACACCAGACATGTCAAAACTATTTTGCAGAATCTCTCAGTAGATAAGGCTCCTGGTCCAGATGAAATTCCTCCAATAGTACTTAAGAATTGCTCCTTGGTGCTCGCTCCTGTATTGGCAAAACATTTCCGTCTGTGTACTCATACCTCATGCTTCCCAGTACCCTGGAAAGAAGCAAACATCCATCCAGTTCCTAAAAAAGATGCCTCTTCATATCCATCAAACTACAGACCGATACTTCCACTCTTGGTAAAGTCTTTGAAATTATATTAAATAATCACATAATTAAGCATCTTGAGAATAATAAATTAATCAGTGATAGGCAATATGGTTTTAGACGATGTCGATCAACTGCAGACATTCTTTGCCTTCTTACGCATCAAATCAACCAAGCTACAGACCAACATGGTGAAACACATACAATAGCACTGGATATATCAAAGGCATTTGATAGAGTCTGGCATCAATCCTTATTATCGAAGATGTCACACTACGGCCTTGCATCATTAGTTCCACTAATTTCTTCTTATCTTCATAACAGAAAAATATGTGTAATGGTAGATGGCCTTTATTCTCAATTTCACTCAATAAATGCTGGTGTTCCCCAGGGGTCAGTTTTGGCCCCAATTCTGTTCCTCATTCATATCAATGATCTCATATCTACCACTCATAATCCAATACATTCCTACGCAGATGACTCAACACTCCACAGTTCCTTCACATTTACCAATTCTTTCACCCAACCCGATCTTATAAATTCAAAAATAAACACTGCAATTTCTCTGAACCAGGGCCTTTCTAGAATTAATGAATGGGGACAAAAGAATCTAGTTTCCTTTAATGCACAGAAAACCAAGCACATTCAATTTTCTAACCGACAGAATCTCACTGACTCCCATATATTTTTTAATGATGTGAATATTCCCACTTCCCCTAGTATTGACATTCTCGGTGTAACATTAACTACTAACTTGAGCTGGACACATTATGTTAGAAGCATTGCTAAGAATGCCTCTAAAAACTGGGACTCCTGTACAGAGTTCGAGAATTCTTCACTGACGAGCAGTTGGCCGTAATATATAAAAGTCATGTGCGTTCTCAGATGGATTACTGTTCACCTCTGCGGAGTGGAAGTGGAGTGGTTGTATTGAGGCAGTTGGACAAAATTCAAAATAAAGCTATTAGATTAATCAATAACCCTGCAATCATACAGGACCTTCCTACATTATCCATACGAAGAAACGTTGCATCCCTTGCATTATTCTATAGATATTTTCACAGCAATTGTTCCGAGGAACTTGCTTCAATTGTGCCGCCTCTCCACATCTTTCCCCGTAGAACTAGGGCAGCTGAGAATGCCCATGAATTTACACTTTCTCCTCCACAATGCAGAACTTCTGCTTATCAAAATTCATTTATCCCTAGAACTACTACTCTTTGGAATTCATTTCCCTCGAGTGAAAAAATCCCCACAAACTTTTACTGCTAAAACTAAAAGCGCGTGGTATACAAGACGGTGTATTGAAATGGATAGAAATTTGGCTCAGCGACAGAAAGCAAAGAGTAATCATAAACGGTAATGCATCTAAATGAACCAATGTAAGTAGCGGGGTTCCCTAGGGATCGGTACTAGGACCAATTATCTTTCTAATTTACATCAACGACATAGATGAGGGTCTCACCTGTACAATCTCAAAATTTGCTGACGATACAAAAATTGAAAATAGCGTGCTCTCAAAAGAACAAGTTGACGATATGCAACACAATCTAGATAAGTTGTCATGTTGGGCCCAAATTTGGCAAATGAGTTTCAATGCGGATAAATGTAAAGTACTTCATATAGGATACCAAAATGAGAAAGCAAACTATTCGATGAATGGCACTCAGCTTAAGAATGTAAACAGAGAAACTGATCTGGGAGTAACAATATCGATTTTTTTTTTTTTTTTTTTTTTTTTTTTTTTTAAGAGACAATGAACGGAGGAAGGAAAAACACAGATAAAACAAAAAGGTCCATGTGCCTAAAGGCATCCTCCATTCATAAAATATTTGTAACAACTGGATTTAAACATTTGTTGATTGTAAGTTTGTGGAAAGCAATTCGAGGGAAGTGAATTCCAAAGAGTAGTAGCTCTGGGGATAAATGAATTCTGATAAGCAGAAGTTCTGCATTGTGGAGGAGAAAGTGTAAATTCATGGACGCTCTCAGCTGCCCTAGTTCTACGGGGAAAGATGTGGAGAGGCGGCACAATTGAAGCAAGTTCCTCGGAACAATTGCTGTGAAAATATCTGTAGAATAATGCAAGGGATGCAACGTTTCTTCGTATGGCTAATGTAGGAAGGTCCTGTGTGATTGCAGGGTTATTGATTAATCTAATAGATTTATTTTGAATTTTGTCCAACTGCCTCAATGCAACCACTCCACTTCCACCCCACAGAGGTGAACAGTAATCCATCTGAGAGCGCACATGACTTTTATATATTACGGCCAACTGCTCGTCAGTGAAGAATTCTCGAACTCTGTACAGGAGTCCCAGTTTTTTAGAGGCATTCTTAGCAATGCTTCTAACATAATGTGTCCAGCTCAAGTTAGTAGTTAATGTTACACCGAGAATGTCAATACTAGGGGAAGTGGGAATATTTACATAATTAAAAAATATATGGGAGTCAGTGAGATTCTGTCGGTTAGAAAATTGAATGTACTTGGTTTTCTGTGCATTAAAGGAAACTAGATTCTCTTGTCCCCATTCATTAATTCTAGAAAGGTCCTGGTTCAGAGAAATTGCAGTGTTTATTTTTGAATTTATAAGATCGGGTTGGGTGAAAGAATTGGTAAATGTGAAGGAACTGTGGAGTGTTGAGTCATCTGCGTAGGAATGTATTGGATTATGAGTGGTAGATATGAGATCATTGATATGAATGAGGAACAGAGTTGGGGCCAAAACTCATCCCTGGGGAACACCAGCATTTATTGAGTGAAATTGAGAATAAAGGCCATCTACCATTACACATATTTTTCTGTTATGAAGATAAGAAGAAATTAGTGGAACTAATGATGCAAGGCCGTAGTGTGACATCTTCGACAATAAGGATTGATGCCAGACTCTATCAAATGCCTTTGATATATCCAGTGCTATTGTATGTGTTTCACCATGTTGGTCTGTAGCTTGGTTGATTTGATGCGTAAGAAGGCAAAGAATGTCTGCAGTTGATCGACATCGTCTAAAACCATATTGCCTATCACTGATTAATTTATTCTCCAGATGCTTAATTATGTGATTATTTAATATAATTTCAAAAACTTTGCCAAGAGTGGAAGTTATAGCTATTGGTCTGTAGTTTGATGGATCTGAAGAGGCACCTTTTTTAGGAACTGGATGGATGTTTGCTTCTTTCCAGGGTACTGGGAAGCATGAGGTATGAGTACACAGACGGAAAAATTTTGCCAATACAGGAGCGAGTACCAAGGAGCAATTCTTAAGTACTATTGGAGGAATTTCATCTGGACCAGGAGCCTTATCTACTGAGAGATTCTGCAAAATAGTGTTGACATGTCTGGTGTGGATCTTAAGTGAGGGAATTTCAGGTGAATTAAAATTAAGTACAGGGACATCTTGATTTATTTCATCTAAGGTTGAGTTGGTGGAGAAAATATCTGCAAGAAGGTTAGCTTTACCTCGTGGGTCACTTACAAGATTGCCAGTCGGAGATTTTAATGGTGGAATGGATGAAGCAGTAGTGAAGTTGGATTTGAATGAGTTAAGAGTAGACCAAAATATTTTGTTATCATTTGGATTATTTAGAAGTTTATTTGCCTGCTTATGGAGAAAGTTTGATTTAGTTAGGTTTAATACAGTTTTGGCATGATTTCTGATGTTTCTAAAGTAATTAAAGGCTTCATGTGTTTTTGATCTTGTGTATGCATTGTAGGCTATTGCTTTTTGTTCAATTACTCTAGCACAATTATGGTCAAACCATTTAGGTGAATTAGATCTTTTACTGTACTTTTGATGAGGAATAAAAGTTTCCATTCCAATTTTTACAAAATCTTGTATGTGGCTCAAGGTGGAGTGTGCATCATTAGAAAAGAAAGAGGTCCAGGGAATATCAATAAAGAAACCTTGAAGACCCTCCCAGTCTGCCCTATCGTAATGCCATTTAGTCACCAAAACAGGTTCAGAGTGGGAAGGTGTGGTAGGTGATAGACAGGTGGCCTGTATCAGGCAGTGATCAGAAGATCCAAGTGGGGACCTCACTGTAACATCATAATTTTCTGAATTGGTTGTTAAAAATAAGTCCAGTAGGTGGGAATTATGATTAGGATTATCTGGTACATGGGTTGGTTGGTTGACTAGTTGAATGAGATTAAATGAGTCTGCAAATAGCTCACATTCAAGACCAGCATCATCAGTCCTGGCTGAATGAGTGAGCCATTCAACATTATGGACATTAAAATCACCCAACACAGTGATTTCAGAAGAAGCATTTAAGTTGAGGACACTGAGTTGTGAGGACAGAGAATCAAAAAGACTTTGCTCTGGAGGAGTATTTGGGGAACGGTAGATGCAACATATGTATTTAAATTTACCAGCAGAAATTAATTTGTATATAGAATAATCAAAATAGGGACAATTGAAACTAGTAACCTCCTCCAGGGCAATTTCAGATTTTGCGAAGCAACATACACCACCTTTAGGTCTGAAATTTTGGAGCAGTTGATAACCTGGAAAATTAAATCTAGATGTGTCAGATGTGGATGTTACTTGAGTCTCTGTCAAAAAAAGGAGAGTAGGGGATTCTGCTTGAAGAAATTGGTGTACAGAATTGATGTTAGAGTGAAGTCCCCTTATATTACTAAAGAAATAGCTGTACTGACAAGCAGCTTTAGGACGTTGCAATGCTCTTGACACAGTCGCATGATGACGACCGGGAGGGCCCTGTGTCAATAACCCAACCCTGCCGGGGGTGGATATCCGAGGGACCACCAGGTTTGCTCTTAACAATTGTACTGCCATATTTATAAGGTAAGTGTATGGTGTTACATGTATGATATGTAGTGGGAAGAGTAGTATTTTATGGATAGAGGATAGCGATGTAGGGCAATGTCGTGAAGTTGGATGTGTATGTTATATAAAGAGTGTTTTCCTGATACCCCTGATGTGTGAGGCAGAAAGATATGTATCCAGCTACCAAGGCCTGGGAGAGAAAATGGAATTCAGGCTATTCCCTGAGTCTCCCGAAACCTTGGCGGTAGTACTTCCCTGGGCGGGGCTGCCTACCCCTACTACCTACGAGTAACCTAAAACCGAGTCAACAATGTTCAGAAGGTTTTAAGAAAGCAAACAAAATAATTGGCTTTATAGGCAGGTCATTTGAGCATAAATCCAAAGAAGTTATCCTAACCCTTTACAATTCCTTAGTCCGCCCTCTTCTGGAATATTGCATTCAATCCTGGAGCCCTTATTACCAAAAAGATATAGACAATCTAGAACGAGTTCAACATAGAGCTACCAAAATGATACCAAGCCTAAAGAACAAACCATACGAGGAACGTCTTAGAGAATGAAATATATTTCCTTTAACCCAGCGCAGATTAAGAGGCGACTTAATTCAAGTGTTCAAAATCATCAAAGGCATCGACAATGTGAACTGTAGTAAGTACTTCACTATCGACCAATCTAATTACACGCGGGGAAATGGTTGCAAAATTATTGGTAAATCTTTTAACTCACACGAATCTAAGAATTTCTTCTTCAATCGAGTTGTCATCTTGTGGAATGGGCTTCCCCGGGATGTTATAGACTGCAGCACCGTTGATTAATTTAAACTTCGCCTAGACAAATATCTTGCATCAAACCCGCGACTGACTGCGTTTGTAAATGAATAACTATATTTTATTCCCCCCTCAGTTACTAAACCATCTGTCCCCTACTAACTTCCTAATCCTGCCACGGACATTAGTTCCAGGGCAGTAGTTCCCTTTCCAATGTTCCCTTACCCACTCTAAACCACTGTTTGGACACTTGATCCTCAGTGTTTTGGAGGACAAGCAGCCTAGAAGGGTCACTAGATTTGTTGTTGCTTTATTTCCTTTGTACTCCTTTGTACCTTCCTCCTCCTTTCATCCCTCACCTGTTCGTAAAAGATCAAGCCGTCTCTCAAAACCCCCCACTCGTATTTCTCCAAACTCTTCACCACCTCCGAGCTCTCCACCTTCTTCTCTACTATCTCATACCCTCCAATTGTCTCACTTACTCCTTAGGGCACCGGCGCTAAGAATAGCGAGCGCAATAACACAACTCGCCTTACCTATACCATCACTGCCCGCCATATCAACTCACCAGTGAGGTCGAAGGGTACCTTTGCATCCGCAAGTCGCCTTAAAACAAGACCTGTCAGACAGCATACCATCATTCTCCCTTCAACCACTACCAGCAGAACACCTCCATGTGACACCCCGCCTAGCCTTCGCACCATCCATTCCCCGATTAAGACTCCACTACCCGACTCCGGCTCCTACAACGACCCTGGCTGCCCCTTCATCAAAAATTTAATGTGGGACGAAGAAACCGACCCCTTGTCCACCATCAGGTTTCAAGATGAATTGGAAACGGGCCTGGAATAGACGCATAAGGCCTCCTACCTAACGGTGTATGCCAACAATACCAGACCAACAGACGCCCGGTCCCGCGCATGGTGGAAATACCTAGAAAGCCATAAATACTTCTCCCTCCAAGGCGACGTCTGAATTTTCAAAATCCAGCCACGAAGCCATGGCTATTACCCCGGGGAAGAGAGTGAGATAGGGAATAAAAGCAGCAAGGAGGAAAACCAAGGAGATGAGGCTCCGCACACACAAGCAACCACTGCCACCACGCCACCAAGACAAGAGGGCACAAGCGACTCCTCACCACGCTTCGCTCGGGTCGCCTATATCACCCAAGCATTTACCCCAACCCCAGGAAAGAACATACCTGTGAAAACGGCACCAGATAACTATGCACAAAGCATAGATAACCACTCAAGACAACGTGGGGAGTAAAGCGTGCATACATATCAACATACCACGCGCCCTTCTTGCCCTGAGATGCACCACCGCTGTGGCGCGGATTCCCAGAAGGGCTACTGCAGCCGACCCAGACCCTCCTCCAAGCACAGCCGCCCCTCTAGCCGTGTATTTGCCCCACCGAAGAGAACTATGAAAGTGGTAAGACTATCTCAGCCCACCTCATCATCAGCAGAATTGGATCAATATCAGTACCGCACTGGCAGGATTGATATCAGGAAGACTTGGAACTATTTACTGAGAAATTGCCTTGAGGGAGTATTAAGACACTGGTGTAACTACATGACGCATTTCTCGAAGGTATCTTGGATTTGCTCGTATCCTTGTTGGACCACACTGGTGACCACCCAACATCTTTACATTGCCTTGCTACAGGGTTTACTATAATTAGAGTATGCAGTACTGACAAGCACTTTAGTTCTAGTTAACCTAAACAAAATAGTAAGGCTGGTTGGAAGAGTGTAAGACACTGGTGAAACGTCTTTCTTCTCAGTCAGGACTCATAGTGGAGAGTGTAAGAAAGCGCAAGACACTTATGGAACGGCTCGTACTCGTATAAACCCAAGATCCGACATCAAAGTTCTTCCAGAGATTACTGTAGGAAGTCTAGGTCAAGGACTCGTAGTGGAAGGCGTAAGACACTGGTGAAACGACTCCCCATTTAAGTCCTACAATATGAGAGCGTAAGACACTGGTGAAACGATTTGTATTCGTATAAAACCTCAACCTCACAGATCTTCAGAAGACCCTCAAGGAATTTTTCACTAACTCTGCAACAGTCACACAGCAGGATCACCACCACGGACCAGGACGTCATCGGGAATACAACACAGATGCATCTTCAAAGACAGTCGGAACCTGTCAAAGATCTCCCCATTGAGGCGCCTAGTGGATCCGCAATCGTGCTGTTATATAATTACCTATCCATGTCTTGAAGTGGCCTCGAAACGGCACCACACTATTTTTGCCGTCTTTACAATTACTTTAGTTAACTATATACAATTTAACCAACACACCTAAACTTCGTTTAGATGCAGTAATCGCCCCCCAAAATGTTTTCAGTGAGGCTACCACCAGACCGGCCCAGGGCTTGAACCCGGGTCCCCACACTTACGAGGCGAACCAAGGCCACCTCTATACCACCTTAGTCTATGTATCTTGCTCTATACAATAGTCCAGTCAAATTAGCTGATATTTCCCCGAACCCACCACTAATTGCAACAGAAACGAAACCTGTTGGGATTTGTTCAGTAGGGTACCCTTCATGATATACTAAAAGTCCTACACATTTTTTTGAGTGGATCAATATTTTTATCAGGGTTGAACTTTTGGATTTCTGAATTTTTTTGGATTTTTTTTTTTTTTTTTTTTTGGATTTCATTTTTGGTGCATGTATGACATCAGTATAGGTAGTAATATTCATAACTACATGTATGTTTTCCCATAATATTCCAGTCAATGTACACCAGGACCCACCACTAATTGCAACAGAAACGAAACTAGTGTTATTTGTCTTGGAAAAAGGTTCCTTATAACATACTAAAAGCCCCAAAGAATCGTCAGAGTGGAACATGGTGAAATAACAGAATGAAAAAGCATCACTATTTTGCCACTTTTTTAACTTGGCGCAACTTCAAATGGTCATAACTTCTTAACTAATCAAGATAATCCAATTTTTTTTTTTTTTTTTTTACCTATGTTTTCATGGTTAATCTTTCCAATAAAACTGTTAACAATGAGTTACCCCCCCCCCTAAAGTTAAAAATTAGTTACCCCCCTACCCCCACCCCCTTCCGCACACACATAGAATATAATAGAACTCCTAATCCCAGTTACCTTTTCAGTCAGATTTCGCTGTCATCTCCATCCTCAGTACTGTCATAGTCATTGTTCTGACATATACCTCTGCACCCAGAACAAGCAGGTGAGCATTGAAGCCCATGCCGGCGGCAGCTACAGCGCAGCGTCCCACAACCTGACTTGCAGGCACACCACACTAGAGTCAACAACGACTGTGGTGCAGGGGCACGGTCAGAGATGACTGGTTTAAACGTTCCATTTGAGAGCTTCCAACCCCAGTCTTCAGCATTCAGTGTGTTCCCCTGCCACTCTTGGACTTGGTGGTAGACACACAGGCTATGGTACTTCGTAGCTGCTGATGTTGGTGGCAACATGTTAGGAAGAACTGCCTTATTTCTCGTGGTGACAAGGGCTTGGAATCGGCGATATCTAACATCATCGAGGGAGTCGCTGGGGTTCCACTTATAGACAATGGCCATTGCCTTCTCACCAGCCGTGATGATGTCGTCCTTTGTTGCCCTTTTACTCCTGAACACCTCCGCCTGTTCCCGAAATGCCTCCTGTCTTGAATAAGTTTGAAACCTGCTGCCTTCCCGATCCCAAAAACCCTGGATGTGGTATCACACCCCAAGAAAGCATGCACATAGAGAATATGCCTGCAAACCTGGACCCCAAGCTTATGCTTGATCGAATTAACACCCATGCACCTGACTTCTGCTCCTTTCTTTGGTTCAGGTCGGAAGTGGATGTCATGTTTGTTTTCTCCTGCAAGGTGGATGAGGAGAACAAGTAGGTCTGTGTCGTCTCCGACTAACACAGTTTCTCTGTCCTCAGAGATTCTCACTGCAGTTTGGACAATAAGAGTATCTGCATCCCCTCTGGCATGGATAACTTCACAGCCTTCTTTGGCCAGGGCATCTCCCAAAAGTTCAAGAAAGCGTTGCTTGTTCTCTTTGTTTGAGAGGAATTCCTTCTTTTTTAACTGGAGTTTAGTGGACAGATGGAATGTCACCTTCCTACCCTCACACTCCACTCGACGCTGATGTGTGCTGTCTTTTGTTGAAGGTCCCGCCTCATAACCATCAAACACAACCACTGCCTGACCATAGTGTTTTGTAACATATCTGGTATAGTCCCGCAATATCTTGTCGTATGTTTCACCAAGTTGCCATGGAATGCGATGGAGAAGAGCACCTCCATCAAGGACGTATGTGATATTTTGACATGGTGCTAGGTTGTGTGGTACCTCGGACCAGATGGCGTCAGCTAGTTGTGCCTTCACAGCTTTCAGGAGCTTTCCCTTCCCTTCGAACAAGGCAGGTGGGTAGTTGCAGAGCTCATAGGTGAGGGCATTCGGAAGATCATTTGCCTGAGATCCTGCAATGATGAGTCGTTGAAACAGAAGAAGAGGATCAATCTGTACTTCCTCATCACCTATCTTGACTGCAGACTTAGAGTCAAAAGTTACAGCTTGGGCTTTCCTTTTGAAACTGTACTTGACCACATGTTGTCCAACCATTTTATTAAGAAGGTCATATCCGATCCTTTTTGCATCATCCACATTAACCTCGGAACCAGCCGAGATTCCGCTGACTATGTTGCGGAGGGATGAGTCTGCTTCGAATGGAGACCTCCAGTCAATGGAGGACAGCAATGTGCTACAGTCACTACTGTCCCTTGTTTGCCGAGCTTGTGATATGTCTTTATGCTGTTCACTCGTCTGGTATGTGATGGATGTCAGCTGTTGCATTGCCATGTTTACTTCTGCACAAACTGGCCTTGAAAGACACCAGACCAGTCTTTGGGTTTCCGTCATTCCCCTCCCTCTGGTGAGACCTCCACTCGTCTTCAGACTTCTCATAAGTGCCTGTTCGATCACCAGGTCTGGAGACAACCCTGCCCAGAAGCGGTCACTCCTCCTGACTACATGTAGTCCCTGGGTGAACTGTTGGTAGACTTTGGGGTGTGTGTCTTCCAGTTTTGTCATTTTCTGCAGATAGAGGTGCAATGACTTCGTGTACAAGTTATGGCCGGAGGCAGCTAAGTACGGAAGCATGGCTTGCATCGTCTCCTGATGGAGGGACCAATATCTGATTCGTTCTGATCGCTTGAATGACCTCATGATGTCTATCATCTCCATGTATTGCAGCCACAGACGTGCAGTACGGTAGCTCGATTCCAACATGTCCTTGTGTGTCTCAAGTTTCTGTTGTAGATCCTGCAGGTACAAAGATGATTCTACATCACTGAGCGTGATTTCACCAGAGAGGAGATCATCATAGAGGTTCCCTATTGTCTCCAATTCCAGTGGCACATTGTCATTAGATAAAGACAACTTGATCCCCAACAGGCTGCTCAAGAGAAGTGTGTGAAGGACGGAATCTACAAGGAGATAACCACGAATGGCACGAGCAACTGCGTGTCCAGTGAGAATATGGGTAACAGTGTTCCCAGCGAAGATCACTTCCAAGATATCTTGAAGGCCTGTTCCTCTCATCAAGTGCCTAAAGACAGACCTTATGGGAAAAAATACATGTAGTTATGAATATTACTACCTATACTGATGTCATACATGCACCAAAAATGAAATCCAAAAAAAAAAAAAAAAAAAAAAAAAAAAAAAAAAAAAAAAAAATCCAAAAGTTCAACCCTGATAAAAATATTGATCCACTCAAAAAAAAATGTGGGACTTTTAGTATATCATGAAGGGTACCCTACTGAACAAATCCCAACAGGTTTCGTTTCTGTTGCAATTAGTGGTGGGTCCTGGTGTACATTGACTGGACTATAGCTTCTATGGACTATGGACTCTGGACTATGACTGGCTCCATAGCTTCATCACCAACAGAAAACAAAGAGTCACGGTTCAAGGAAGCCTCTCAGAAGCAGGTGGGGTCATCAGCGGAGTACCACAAGGATCAGTACTGGGACCTCTCCTATTCCTCATCATGATAGGAGACATCGACAGGGACCTGGAACACTCAACAGCCACATCGTTTGCAGACGACACCAGACTCATGAAGAAAATCAGCTCACAACATGATGCTCAGCTACTACAACAAGACTTGGACAAAATCCTGAAGTGGGCAGAAGAAAACAACATGGCCCTAAACGGAGACAAGTTCGAGCTTCTAAGGTACGGGAACAAGAGAGCACTACAAAACGACACCAACTACAAAAGCGGACAGCAAGAAATTACCGCCAAGGACACAGTGAAGGACTTGGGAGTAAATATGAGCAGTGACGCCACTTTTTCCCAGCATATTACCAAAGCCACAACAACAGCAAAACAAATAGCAGGCTGGATCCTGAGAACCTTCCACACAAGAAATGAGAGGTGTATGCTAACATTGTGGAAGTCACTGGTCCTACCACGACTGGAGTACTGCTCCCAGCTCTGGTCTCCCCAAAAAGTAGGAGAAATAACAGAAATTGAAGCCACCCAGAGGACATTCACCAGTAAAATCCATGGGTTTCAACACTTTAACTACTGGGAGAGACTTAAGGAGCTGCAGCTGTACTCACTTCAAAGACGTAGGGAGAGATACATCATCATCTACGTCTGGAAGATTTTGGAAAAAAAGGTACCAAACCCAAACATCCAAGAGACTCAGCACCAAAGGCGAGGGAGGCTGTGCTATGTGAGGACTACGCCGGGATCAACACAAAAAATCAAATCCCTGATCCATCACAGCTTTACATACAATGGAACCAGACTGTTCAACTGTATACCAGCCCCTCTCAGGAACATAACCGGGGTGTCTCCAGACACCTTCAAGAAACACTTGGACATGTGGCTGGCCAAAATACCGGACCGGCCACCAACACCAGGATACCCCAGCACCAACTCCAACCGACTTCTGGAATGGAGAGTGGAAGAAAGGGAGCTGCCTGGTCGCAGTGGAGCCCCAGCTCAACTGTGTCACTAACGGACGGAATACAACTAAGTGTAACTAAGTGTAAGTGTACAAGGCCTGTTCGATGAGAGAGAGAGGGGGGGGGGGGGGGCTCTACGTCATAGTAGGAGTACGCGGTGGGAGGCGGAGTCAGGGTGATATCTGTCAAAGGGTGACGGGAGTAGTGATTAGCGACCTCATTACCTTGAAGTTGGAACTGACCTCTGTGAACCTGTTACTGTGCCCTTGAATGTAAGTTATTGATATCAGAATATGTAAGATATTATGACCCCTAGTAAACTCACCCAACGATGCTGTATTTATGTTGTGTGCCCAACTTCAAGGGGAATTAAAAAACAAACAAAAGTACACCTATTCAATATTCCCAAAAATGAGGAGTTATTGTTTGCTTGGATACAGGCTATCAAATATGATAATGCAAACCCACCCTGTACATCCGAGTAAGTCATTATAGTTTTGTCTTCTATGATTAGACCATTAGGATGCATCAGTAGATAATGTGCATGGTAAAGAAAGATAACAAAGATACTGATATACAGAGACAAGGGTTATGAAGGTTCTACTCTTTTGATCTTGGGCTGGATAGCATACTAGGTCCGAATACAGACACACACACACACGCAATTTCCTTCATATAATTATATATTATAAGCCTCACTTTTTTCTTCGTTGGGTTGATTATTAGGATTTATCGGCATGCATGGTAAAAAGAGAAAACTAAAAAAAAAAATATATATATATACACTATATATATATATATATATATATATATATATATATATATATATATATATATATATATATATATACAGTATATATATATATATATATATATATATATATATATATATATAAGCTTCATAATACATAAGCTTCACTTCTAGGAAGCTTAATTTTGTTGTTTTTCACTGTATTGTGTTCTGCGAGTGTTTTTTGTTGAACTAAGTTTCTTGAGGTCTATGTGTTTTTTCGTTTTGTTTAGTTTGTTCATTTCAGTAACTTTTGTAAATTCATAGTTGGCAGCTCATATTTTGTGTGTATATAAACTAGGAGTTAACTGTGTATTTTTACGTCAGTCACCACCTACACAACAGTTTCTCAACATCATAGTAAGCTATATGAGTGTATGTACTTCATATACCTTTTCAAAGTTATATTCATAGGTTAAATTAATATATATTATAAAGAGTGTTATCTTTTTTGTTCACATACATTTTTGAATGTCTTTATTCGTTTGGTTAAGTGTAAAATATAAACTTATAAGGCTTGCCTTTGAATTGTATATATATCGAATAGATATTTTTCTTTTTTGGTGTAATAGTCAACATAATAATGTAAACATAATTTTACTTTTAATGATAAATTTTCCAATAATTTTCGCAAAAATCGTTAGTGTGTTTTTGCATAATATTTTCGTAGCACTGTCAAGTGTGCAGTAATATTCTTTATTTTATGGTTGGATATAAGTAAAGAGATCAAGGGACTGGAGTTTTCACAGAGAGGCTCCAGTCCCGAAGTAATTCTTGACCTACAGTGTGCTGGCTTAATAATCCATTAGGGTTGATAGCCTCTGAAGTCCTATTTTCACTAACTAATTTTTAACTAGTAAAGAGATTCAAGGGACTGGAGTTCTCGCAGAGAGGCTCCAGTTCTGACATTATTCTTGACTTGCAGTGTGCTGGCTTAATAATCCAATAGGGTTTATAGCCTCTGAAGTCCTATTTTAACAAATAAGTAAAGAGATCCTCCCAAGCTTTATACTTAATAATAGGAGCTGCACTACCTAATAACTAATGGTTCACACCGGTAGTTAGGTAGTTATACTTACTCATGCTAAAGAAAATATTGCATATGTTTGTTCTCAATAGTATGGAATAAAGGATTTTAAATAATGTGAAATGATGCGAACAAATATAAAATAACTACAAGGCAGTAACCAACAAAGATAACTACAAGGCAGTAACCAACAAAGATAACTACAAGGCAGTAACCAACAAAGATAACTACAAGGCAGTATCCAACAAAGATAGCTTCCTGGATTGGTTCACACAAATGCTTCCCAGTGTGTTCGTGTGTGCGTTGCCCTCTCCCCCCAACCCCACCCCTAACCATCACTGTGGGCCGCCGTTTAGTAAGAGTGGGTAAAGTGGGGGTAATTTCGGACATTTTTCGAGTTTGTTTTATACAATTTCTCCTGACTGTAAACACATTGTAGAGATTTAACTAGGTCAAGTGATGTGTAGTGATAATGCGTCGTGCGCCGTAATCCAGGAAGCCTCCTAAAATTATCCCCCATAATATCCTTATCCGTATCCTAAATGATGTCCGAAGTATTCTTGAAAAGTGGAAAACTTCGGACTTGTATGATAAAAGCGTTTCCATTATATAATGACAATGGCTAATTACTTATTGTCGCCAAAGTCCGAAGTAATGACCGCAGTCCGAAATCACCCCAGTTTACGGTAATTTGCGAAAAAATAGGGTGAAAATAGGCTACTTGTTCTCGGATGTTATGAAATAGGCCTATCTTGTGACAATTGAATATTATATCTTAGTCCTTCTACACTCCTTTAATTTGGTCTATTTGTTAGTGTTCTTCCAACAAGTACAGTATAGGCGTTTGTCAACGAGGACGCTGGACTATGCATGTAAATAGAATCTTATTTAATGTTACAGGACAAAAGAAAACATTAAAATATATCAAGCTTAGTATATTTTACAATTAAATGTGCATAAATATGAGGTAATACATTATGGATGATAGCGAGCGTACCAATGAATAACATAAATAGGCTACACCAAGAAAGTGATTACATTAATTTCATATGAGAGAGAGAGAGAGAGTGGGAGTGGTTGATACCTGATTAGGGGCTACTTATTCCTAAGGAAGGACATATTATAATGTCATTAGTGAAGGAACGGACACACACACAAACACGCACACAGATTTGTATTTGTGTGTGTGTGTGTGGACAAGCGGTGATGTGTGTGTGTGTGTGTGGAGAAGCGGTGATTGTGTGTGTGTGTGTGTGTGTGTATGGGATAGTGGGAATGAGTGTGTGTGTGCGTATCTTGCTCACCTTTATCATGACAAAAGGACTGCATTTTACAAACCATGAGTGTGTGTGTTGAATTCTAGCTTGTCAATGTTAAGCTGATAAATCTTTTTAATGTCCTATGAATTTTCCGCCAAGTAGGAGGGACACACACACATACTTACACACACTCACACACACACACTCACGCACATACACTGGGTGGGGCTTTGGTTTCTCGGGCGTTTCCGCTCCCTCCTCAGCTCCCCGCCATGGAGTGGCTTCGGTCACTCCAGGCTTTATTGTGGTCGGCTGGGAGGGTTCTGTGGGGGCGCTCTGTTATGGCCTTGACCTTGCTCAGGGCCTTGGGGCTGTTCGGCCAGGCAGCTTGAGGAACAACAACAACAACAACAACTTGTGAAATTGGATAAGGGAGAGAGACTAGCTATAAGTAAACTGAGAGCAAGTAATAATAAATTACCAGTTATTACTGGTAGACACAGAACTATTGATAGAGAAGACAGGGTATGTACTAAATGTAATGAGAATGTGGTGCGGGACGAATATAATTTGTTGTTTATATTATGTCAAAATGAGGATATTGTACAGTTAAGGAATAGATATATTTCTCATTACTACAAGCATAACCCAACACAGTATAAATATATACTGTTAATGAATAATACTAACTTAAAATGTGTGAAGAATCTGTCACCTCTTCTCAAAAGAACGTTTACTATGTATAGATAGATCAAGTCTTAGGACATTTAATATGGTTTGTTTAAGATGTACCAGTGTATTTACGTGTACGCTAATTTAGTTAGCAAAGGCATATTGTACATGTGTAGCATGTAAGGGGCTGTAGCATGTAAGGGGCTGTAGCATGTAAGGGGCTGTAGCATGTAAGGGGCTGTAGCATGTAAGGGGCTGTAGCATGTAAGGGGCTGTAGCATGTAAGGGGCTGTAGCATGTAAGGGGCTGTAGCATGTAAGGGGCTGTAGCATGTAAGGGGCTGTAGCATGTAAGGGGCTGTAGCATGTAAGGGGCTGTAGCATGTAAGGGGCTGTAGCATGTAAGGGGCTGTAGCATGTAAGGGGCTGTAGCATGTAAGGGGCTGTAGCATGTAAGGGGCTGTGCTCCATACTTTTTGTAAAAGTCTGAGCAAAATAAATTCAATTCAATTCAATTCACACACACACACACACACACACACACACATAAGAACATAAGAAAATGGGAGTCTGCAGAAAGCCGATTGGCCTAAGCAAGGCAGATCCCTGTGATCACACACACTCACTCATTGTATATGTCTCAACTTCTGATTTTTGTAGTTAAGCCTTTGAGTACCAGCTACGTGTGTTATATTGTATTATAGCTATAATATATTAATACGATATTATGCAGCTTCGGAAGGATCTACGGTAGTTAAAAAGGTTGGTTGAGATAGTTGGAAGCCATATTATTGCTAGAGGTCCTTCCTAATCTGAATAAAATGGTCTAATAGTTGCTACACTATAAAGAAACTTAGGACATCACCGGTACTTTATGGGTTAACTGTATAGTAACTAACATCATTGTTTTAATGCTATATATTTCAAGATAGGTATCTTAGCATTCATAATTCCAAATCATTACCATACCACACACAACTAGAATTATAAAACATCCGCTTTGTTT
This sequence comes from Paralithodes platypus, assembly GCA_032716605.1. Lineage (NCBI taxonomy): Eukaryota > Metazoa > Arthropoda > Malacostraca > Decapoda > Lithodidae > Paralithodes > Paralithodes platypus. The sequence continues at coordinate 24,182,033 of CM064491.1, read as the reverse complement.
CACCTCGTATGTTCGTGATTGAGTTCTCAAAGTGAATGAACTGACCGACCTCCCACTGACCCCTAGCCTCTGTCCCCACTGTAGGGAAAATTACGTCATGCGCGAAAGACAGCGCGTTTTCTTTGAGCGGGGGGTTGACCCTATATTCTCTGGACCCTGGGCTATACAGTATGAATCGAAATGTTTAAAGTAGGTTGATATATATGGTGGTAGGTTACTTTCTAATATAGCTTATTCGTTGGAGAACACACAGTGGATCACCTTTGAGTAGTATGATGTGCGGGGTGGTATATGGATAGAATCAAGAGTTTCCTAACATACTGCATTTAATAATATAGTTAACCTACAATCATGAGTTACTCATACAGTTACATTTTGACCGTTGCCAAATAATGTAGGGTTATACACACTTTCATCTCGGGGTTAGGAGCTTTGTTCCTATAAGTTTCATTCGTGGTTTATATGGTATCTTTTGATTAACTCAGAATCGCTATAGGCCTATTAATCCAATTAGTCTTTTTAACATGAAAATTCCTTAGCAGGGGGTGGCGGATTTGTTATTCAACCATCTTCATCGTCCTCTAAAAGTAACTTTTAAGCGCTAAAAGTCCCCAGGAGGGCTTTTAGTTTTCGCCGGGTTTAAAAGCTACTTTTAGCCGCTAAACGTTTTTTTTACCCAACTTTTGTCTTTTGAAAGTGGCCGCCATCTTTAATAGCTACTTTTAAGCCTAAAAGTAGTTTATAAATACCGCCCCTGGCCTCACCTCCGAGTGTACTAAGGCTAGTTAATAATATGTAAATGAATGTTGATTACCATCTCTTGCATACACGTATTTATTTTGTTGATGACCTAGACTAAATATATGTATTTTTTTTTTACTCATAAAATGTAAAGCAAAAGATATCAATGATATCATAGTTTATATCCTACTTCATAAATGTTCTTTATCTGGAACACCTTCAATACTCATTGCCATTCATTATATTGAATACATACAGCTCGGAGAAGTCAAAAGAGGTTGTTAAGCTCTATAAATCAAAATATTTATATCACTGGTAAATTGCAAATGTTCACCCTATCCCTGTATTCATAATTGTTTTGAGTCACATATATTACACACTCATTTTATATCAGTTATGAGATATATTTGCAACTTAGAACAATACAAGTAAAGCGTATTGGCTCTATAAACCAGTTTAAAGTTTTGAGAAAAGGGCTCGGGTGTACTGTACCAAGGCCACCTAGAGTACCAGGCCGCACGGATGGGACCTTTAAATTCTGTGACGTCGACAAAAGGAGTGCTGAAACGGTCACTACCCTCGCAGGTCAGTATACATTTTAGTGAGGTAGGGGGAGGTTGTCGCTGTGTTTCCAAACTATTTCCCCCTCATATATACTTTATAAGTACATTATTCCCTGTGATAGCTTCTCCATGATCATCAACAATGCCTTACACGTGTTCAGTGCCAAATTGCAAGGGGAATTACAGATCGGGACCGAAAGTGCACGTGTTTAGGTTCCCAAGGAATGCTGACCTTTCCAGCAAATGGCTTACAGCCATTCGACGAGTAGATTACACTCCAAATGAAAACAGCAGGGTGAGTAAAAATTATTCTACAATGTTATTCACGTGTCTAAGTATTGAGTACGGTAGGCTTAAACATTACATGACTAAATTTACTCATTCCTTCAGCAAGTTGAAATATAAATAATAATAATGTTAATATAAATAATAATAATAATAATAATATTGATAATACTAATAATAATAGTAATACTAATAATAGTAATAATAATAATAATAATAATAATAATAATAATAATAATAATAATAATAGTAGTAATAATACAAGTCATAATAATAATAATAATAATAATAATATTAATAATAGTAATAATAAGAATAATAGTAATTGAGTAGCTCAACAGTGGGAGTATATATATTTTCGGGAGTTTATTATGTGGTATATCGATGACTTCATTAATGATATAATAGATGTGTTACCTTTAATATAATTATTATTAATTTCATTATTGATATTATTATAATTAATAATATTAGTATTATTAGTATTAGTATTATTATCGACGAAGCAAGTTATCCATAACCACGGAGTAGAAGTTATTTTATTTTGTTTGTTGTGTATGTTTGACGACGACGCTGGCGGATGCATTGAATTGGATCCTCCTCCTGGATCAATGCTGCATAATGAAATAATTTTGTATTCCCAATTATGGAAAAATATATATACAAAATTTAAGCCTACCCAGTACTGTAATTTAAGTGTGGTATATTGAATTGTATATAATATTCATAAGTCAAATTACACACTGCTCAAAATCAGTGTATTTACTCCTTCGTGAATGATTGAACTACCAAGCAATAATATCGCTCGCAATACAATTATGCAACGATTTATTTTTAGCTTAGCTATATCGGAGCTTTCATCTCTTACAGGTGTGTGAGCTCCATTTTAGACCTGATGAAATAAGGCGAGAGACTTCGTACTTTGACGAGAAGAGCGGAACTAAATTAGTGGCCAAGTTGACGTATCCTCAGCTCTGTGAATTCCATTCACATATGCATAGCCTACGTGAGTTGCAGTTGGGATGTGTGTACATGCTTAGATTGATATGCAGGATTCGAAGTTGCATAATAAATCGTAGGCAGTGTCCACCATTCTTTAACTGTCTACGTGGTGCGATGCATAAGGTGTTGATTTTCGGTGTGAGCATCCTGGATTCGAATCCACGGACTGCCACATGTGTTTGTAAATTTCATTAATCGATTTTAGGAGTATAGTTGGTTGTTGGAAGGAACATAATAAATGGTGTAATTCCATCACAATTGCCAAACTGCCCCTCTTACCTTTCTGGCCCATCACATGCTAGAGAAGCCCCGGACAAGAAGAGGAAACGAATGGAATAGTCTGCCATTCAAGCTGCGGTAGCAAAGAGTATTGCAGATAACAATAAGTACAAACAAGACATAACATTTCATTCTTTAGATGAACTTAAAGACAAAATACAGTTCATTGATAAGAAATACTGGACAGTTATTGAAAACGAGGAAGATTTTCATATATGTCGAATTGTTCATTCCCCACAACCTAAAGTTATTTTGTCCTTAGTCATCAAATCAGACTGTAATGTTCAGGCTAGTGTACAGGCGGTGCAAATAAACCAGCTAGGGGATTATAAGATTCCTTCAAAGGTCATTGACATTAATACACTTGAAGTGTTGCTTGATGCTTTGCGTAAGTGCGATATCAATAATCCTGCCTCAAACCCAATTAATGCAATTGTAATAATTCAACTTGTGATCCCCTTTTTGTCAACTATTGTACAGGATAGTAGCTTCAAGTATCAGAATACACTCAAATACGTTTGTGAACAGCTTCATTTAATGACTCTCACTAAATTTGATTACTCCTCAGAATTTTTGATATTCTCCTATCTCTTGCATAATTGCTCACCTCAAGGTTACAGACTTCTGAGAGATAAGAAATGCCTAATTCTACCTAGCTATTCAACTATAAGACGAATATTTTTGTCCAAAACGTTTAACCCAGCTATCGAACACCGTACCAGCCATTTTCTTATGTATATTAAGAACAAATTTAAGTCCCTGACAACCCGTGATAAAACGGTTACAATGATGGTTGATGAAATTCACCTGAAGCCTTACTTGGATTATAAAGCAGGAAATATTGTTGGTTCACCATTTGACAGTGATGCAATTGCAACAAGCGCATATGTGTTTATGCTAAACAGTATTCGGTCAAAATACAGAGATGTTGTTCACATAATTCCAGCAAAGATAATGAAGGCAGAGACATTATATAACATTATGAAGAAGATTATTTTAGGGCTTGAGAAGATAGGATTTAGTGTCATTAGCATTGTAACAGACAATAATGCAATCAATGGCAAAGCTGTATCATATTTTGCCAATCCACCAAAACTGTCCATTGTTTACCCACATCCAGCGCAAAGTACCAGACCTCTCTTTTTCCTATACGACGCTGTACATATTTTAAAATGCATCAGGAATAATTGGCTAGGACAGAAAGATGAAGAAAAAACTATGAAATTCCCACAGTTCCCAAGTAAAAATGTCCGTAATGAATCTAATAAGATAATGTATGCCCCTTTCAGTACTCTGAAAAAACTGTATTTCTTAGAGGAAAGTTTGCTCCTAAAGCAGGCCTATAGGCTAAGCCTGAAAGCATTATCCCCCTCCAACCTAGAGAGACAAAATGTCAAATTAGTTCTTCAAATTTTTAACGAGTATATAATTCAAGCCTTGCTCAATATTGGAAAACATAATGGCCTGACGTTATTTTCAGATGTTGCTAGGTACATCGAAGTGTTTCTTAATTGGTGGAATATAATGAATGTGAAATCCCCATTTAAAGGTCTTAGGCACAATAACAAGTTATCTTGTCCATTAACAAATAGTACAGATGATGACCGATATCAGTTCTTGGATAGTTTCCTTAAGTGGTTAGATGCGTGGGATAGTCTTCCAGGATGTGGGGGGAAACTGACTAGGGAAACAATTAGAGCTCTGAAACATACGACCCATGCAATATTAGAAATAACAAATTATTGCATAACAGAACTGAATATGACCTACATACTAACAGGAAAATTTCAAACAGACAATTTGGAAGCAAGATTTGGTCAGTATCGACAGTTAGCAGGAGGAAATTACAATATTTCTGTACGCCAAATATATGAGTGTGAGAAAAAGATACGGATGATGTCAGTGTTAAAACTTAGTTTACCCATACTCGACAAGAAGGTCATTTTAAAGGATTTTGAAGAAATTGACTATGAGCAAGTAAAAACAGATGAGGAAATTGATTTTGGTTTATGTCATACTAATGTTGAAGTTTGTAAGGAGGATATTGACAGGTGTAAAGACATCATCCCCGTTATAGTTTATTTAGCTGGCTATTGTTGTTACTCCGTGATAAAGAAAATGAAATGTAATGCTTGTAAAGAAATGATTACGTGTTCAGATAGTGCTGAAGAAATCCCAGAAAATCTAAGTTACATTGCTGGAATTAGCAGAGGTTCTCTTATATACCCAGATAGTGTGACTGCGAACATGGTCATGTATAACTATATTGTAATTAACAAACTTGCTAAGCTTATTGCCTTTCGCAATGCTACTAGCCAAAGAAATATAGCAACACACCTCACAGTTACGGCTTTAGCAGATGCTGATCTCCTGTTCCCTAGTGATATCTGTGAAAATGGTCATAGCACCGAAAAAATAGAAAGTATGGTGGTATATGCTTCAACAAATGCAATTTTAAATAATTACTGTGCTAAAGAAAATAACATCCCAACAGCTAACAGAGCTAATAAGAATGTAGGCGTGAAGAGAAAGCTTCAAACCCTAGAGAAATAGATAATGTGTACTGTATTGCATAGTATATAATATGATATCGTGTGTGTGTATGTGTGTGTGTGTGTGTGTGTGTGTGTGTGTGAGTGTGTGTGTGTGTGTGTGTTACAGTAAATATATTGTTCATCTTCATACATATAGTATATAATTAAGTTACTTATATATATTTGTTCACGAATAATATTGGATGTCACGTAAATTGGGTCTTCAGTAAGTTTGTTTATGTCTTTGTATATAATATAGTAATGTATATATCATTGTCTCTTCAGTAAGGTTGTTTATGTCTTTGTATATAATATAGTAATGTATATATCATTGTCTCTTCAGTAAGGTTGTTTATGTCTTTGTATATAAATAGTAATGTATATATCATTGGCTCTTCTTGTTTATGTCTTTGTATATAATATAGTAATGTATATATCATTGGCTCTTCAGTAAGGTTGTTTATGTCTTTGTATATAATATAGTAATGTATATATCATTGTCTCTTCAGTAAGGTTGTTTATGTCTTTGTATATAATATAGTAATGTATATATCATTGTCTCTTCAGTAAGGTTGTTTATGTCTTTGTATATAATATAGTAATGTATATATCATTGGCTCTTCAGTAAGGTTGTTTATGTCTTTGTATATAATATAGTAATGTATATATATTGTCTCTTCAGTAAGGTTGTTTATGTCTTTGTATATAATATAGTAATGTATATATCATTGGCTCTTCAGTAAGGTTGTTTATGTCTTTGTATATAATATAGTAATGTATATATCATTGTGTTTTATTTTACTCCAATATAACAAAGTAATGAGATATACTTATAATAAGTTTTAATCTTGTACAACTACTTGTTCAAGGTATAAGTCATATGCAAGAAATAACCAAAACATGTTGTTATGATATCGGTATCATAATATAGAGTATAATAAAGTAAGATATAGGTAGATAGTGGTTTTGCGTACACCTTAAACGTAAAATATATAATTTGTTTGTACGTTAATCTAAAATTTAACAGAGAAAAGAATAAAAGAGAGTATTTATAAAATGGGGGCAGAGCGCGGGCAGTGCATGTAGCACCCCATTGCCTACGTCACAGAATGGTCGACACGGCCTGGTACTCTAGGTGGCCTTGACTGTACCTCCTAGCGTGACGTCACGGATAATTGAACTTGCTTGGTGGCCTTGGAATAACACTCTCGTCACTAGACCAAGAGAAGTATTCCGCTTGTGCTGATACCTCAAGCGATTTTCTACATCTAATTCTGTTTAAGCACTTGCAACAACTGCTGGCATTACAGTCTGATGTAACATTGTACCTTTAATCATACATTACTGTCAAATACGAATAATCTATGCTTGTACTCTGTGTTATATTATCCTCTATTGCCTTCGTGCTTGTGTTTGTGTTGGTCTCATTTTCCTCAGTCGAGTAAGAACCTACCTAATTAGTCAATACAACTCCAGTAAAAACCTGGTTTAACAATATATATATATATATATATAGAGAGAGAGAGAGAGTCGCATTATTTTGGTAGACTCATTATGTCGGGCTGAACTGAATCTTCTTATTAGTTCCTTATATCTGGTATTTACCTTTCGGCAGTTGGTTTAATCAGTTGTATGACTCTGTGTATCAGCCTTTGTGGCCACGACTGTACAATAGACTACAGTATGCTCGTAGTCAAGTACTCTTAGTAAATGTGTGTACAGTTGGCCACATAAGTTCTGTTCCTCTCCGTGATCTTATACATGGATATATAATGCGCATGACTGAATAACAAGCGTAGTTGTTGTTGTAAGGCAGTGGTTACTTATCTGACTAGTAAGCAGATAATTAAAATAAATCACACTTGCAATTCATTCATAAGAATTTTACTATCATACATAAGATCACGACGAAGAACAGAGCTTAAGCGGGTATCACACTATAGTCCAGCATATCTAAACAGGCAGTTTTACCAGCAGTTACTAATTTTACACTGGTGCCGCCTGTCCACTTGACCCTTTCCGTACGACAACATTTCTAAATTACTCTCGCTATTGCTATAATAAATTATAATACTATTTATCTCTCTCTCACTCACCCTACACACCTCACCCCCCACCCCACACACACACCACACCACTCCCCCACCCCCCACCCCCGCATACACCACACCACACTACCCCCCTCCCCCTCTCTCTCTCTCTCTCTCGCTCTCGCGCTCTCTCTCTCTCTTTCTCATATGTATATATACAGTAAATATATTGGAGATATTGAGGGGCTTCCACTGTGGATGGTGGCAAAGTCAGGAATGAACTGTGACGAATATATTTAGTTTACACATGACAGTACTAATTTCGTGCGCCTGGCAGCGCGCCATCCCGTGATGTTTGTTTATATTAGTTTAAATGGTCAATCTGTGAATGAGTGTGTAGTCCACCTAATTTGACACCGTCGCAGTATCTACCCTGCCAGGTTGAGTACAATGTCTGTTGTATTTACTAATAACAAGCTAATTAATTATGAAAACAATAAAGCTTTTTTGTACATGCAGAAATAACCTGAGCATTTCAAACCGACTTAAGGTACTTAATACCGAAAATAATATATTTTCGTTGTTAGGGATTATACATGTAGCACCAATGTAAAATTAGTAACTGCTGGTAAAACTGCCTGTTTAGATCTGCTGGACTATAGGCCAAATTCTCGCCCTTCTACGATCTCCGATCTCCGTTTTCAGCAAGTACACTCGGATACCATAGTCTCTAGCCCACTCCTCTCTGGCAAGAGGTGAGGCCAGGACCCTTACTGGATTTGATTTGATTTGATTTGATTTGATTCTTTATTGAGATAGTACACATACTGTACATAAAATTACAAATACATTGTCTCAAAAGGGCAAAGGTGATTATACATTCCTTTATCCTACTCATATTTTATTTATATGTATACACACGAAAAACAAAACATTAAATATCAATCTTATCTTAGAATAACAGACCAAAGCCAAGCCGGGGCTGGTTCCTACGGCTTATTATATTCTTGTAAATACCCCAATATAAAAGAGAAAAGGTTCAGGGTAATACCCTAAATCCCAAAAAGGGTTCTTAGCTACCCCAATTTCAATCAAAACTTCCTCCGGCCCCAGATAATCCCTTGTTTCCGGGGAAAATCCCTCCCGCTCTTTGAAGTGGGCTTATATATATTTGTACACATACATACATATATACATACCGGTATACATATACATACACATATACATACATACATACATGTGCACACACCTAAAAATATACATACACATATACAGTACATACATATATGTACGCATATACACATACAATTATATACATACATAAGCACCAACATATATATACACACACGTGCATACATATACATACTAATAATAACTACTATAACAATAACAATTGCTAGAGTTGGTGCAATTCTATACTTTTATTTAAAGTGTGCTTATCTTATAATATGCTTTATATTTTTACATTTGGCTATGATTTGACCTATTTTATTTTGGTTGAACATCCATATTATTTGTTCCTCTACACTATCTATCATATTGTTTCTATAGTTCTCTAGATGTTGACACTGCAAGATATAATGCCGCAGTGTGTGACATCTTGGTTGTTTACATAACTGGCAGCAAGTTTCATGATCTCCTTTAGGTACACCTAAACATATATTTATATCCTAGCCTGAGACGCGTACAAAAGGAATCCTTCCAAGCACTTCTATAGGATCCATAACTAAAGCTAGTTCTCCGTGCAATATTTTTATGATGATGAAATGTCGAGCTGTGTGAGTGTTTCTCTTCAACCATGAATAGTTCCGTATCCTTTTGTTTTTTTCTAATTATTGATTTAATTTGTTTGAGCGATAGAGTGCATTCTATGTCAATTACATCTTTTTCTGTTCCCAATTTGGCAAGTTCGTCAGCTCTTTCATTATTATATATTCCCGTGTGATGGTATCCACGTGAATTGTACTATTCTCCCATTGTTTCGTAATTCATCTATAATAATTTTGCACTGAGAAACTAGCATTTTATACACTGGTTTTCTGCTATTTAAAGACTCCAAAGCACCCCTACTGTCTACAAAGAAGCACACATCACCTTCCCCTCCCCTCACTCCCTTACTGGACGGCGGCCCACAGTGATAGTTAGGGATGGGGTTGAGGGGAGAGGGCAACGCACAAACGAACACACTGGGAAGCTTTTGAGGTCTTTGAATCCTGCCTTAGCCTCACAAATAAGTATGACATTTATCTAAGATTATTATTATTGCAATTATCATTATTATTATTATTATTATTACTTAGATACAAGTGCAATAGCCAAGATTTAACTGATATACTCATTTTTCCATGCATCTCTCAGTTTCTCTCTGAGTTCATATTAACGTCTAACTATTTATATTCATATAAATGTATGTCAATATAATTATATTGTCTTGGTATTTATTACTTTACTTTTTCATCTCACAATTATGTTAACATTATTATGTATAGAGGAAACATATGCTTCTATCAAGAAAACAAATCATGCGCGTACTGTAGGTTTAAAGTGAACCCTGCGAATCACACAACATGCTTCAGACTGAAGTTGTATTCATGGGTATTGCTTTACCTGCGTAGGAATGAAACTTCTCTAACAGTAAGGATAATGACAATCTTTAAATTGTTATACTAATTACCCTAAATGAAAGATATAATTCAGAAAGTTACCAATGACATAATTATATGACTATGATTAGTTATTCACACACACACACACACACACACACAAATGTTTCTAATGACGCTCTATTGTATTCCTATTCCATATTTCCTTTCCAATACCTCCCTTTCACTCTATCTCATTCCCTCTTTGCCTCTCACCACCGCAACCACATCTCACCCTCTCCCTGTTTCTCTGCCTCCCAGTCTGTTACCCCCCGCCCCGCCACACACACTCACACACACTATCCTTATCTCTCTCTATCTCTGTGTGAGTATGTGTTCCAGTGTGCCATAACTATACTGATCTATTTTGAAGCCTTTCCTGAACTTCAATTTTGATAATAATATGAACTGCACTACTTAATAACTAATGGTTCACACCGGTAGTTATACTTTACTCATGTTAAGGAAAATATTGCATATGTTTGTTCTCAATAGTATGGAATAAATGATTTTAAATAATGCGAATTGATGTGAACAAATATCAAATAACTACAAGAAAGTAACCAACAAAGATAGCTTCCTGGATTGCTTCACACAAATGCTTCCCAGTGTATTCGTGTGTGCGTTGCCCTCTCCCCCCAACCCCACCCCTAACCATCACTGTGGGCCGCCGTCCAGTAAAGAGTCCTGGCCTCGGAAGGCGTTGAATGTAGCTCTAAAACATGACGTCACTCACCATCTGCGCATGCGTGAGAATCTAGGCCCCCTTGGCCCCGCCCCTCACCTCCGTTGCGTTTAAATATACCCTTCAAACGGTTACACCCAGATCTCTCCGTAGCTCACTCGGTAGAACGCCCGCCCGTCTTCGTACAAAACCAGCGATCGATCCCACTCTTATTTGGTATATTTTTATTTTTTTATTTCGTTATATTTGTTATTTTGGTTATTTTTGTTATATTTTAGGGTTAGGTTAGGTTAGCTTAGGTTAGGTTAAGTTAGGTTAATCTTATCTAATCCAATATAATAGTTGTACATTTGAGATGCGGGGCCTAGATTCTCACGCATGCGCAGATGGTGAGTGACGTCATGTTTTAGAGCTACATTCAACGCCTCCCCCTGGCCAAGGTTAAGAGATACAAACAGTTGCATGTATCTCTTAACTTTGCCCCTGGCCTCACCTCTTGCCAGAGACGAGTGGGCTAGAGAGTGTACCGCAGGCAACTCCTATCACACACGTTTAGGCTTTACCCACTGGCTTTACCACGGTTAAGCGATCGTTATATTGTGATGTTTCACCTAAACTGTAGACTAATATGGATTGATATGGACACATTTTGTGTAACAGGACCCAATATAATTATACACTAGTGTTGCTATGTTTTGCGTTTGAAGCTTATATAAGTAGCTACGAGGAAGTTTTTTGCAATATATACAGCCTGGCGCCCCTGTCGTTACCGCGGCACTAAACGACCGTTATATTGTGTTGTTTCACCTATAATTTATAGTAATATGGATTTATATAGACAATTTTATTTCAATATTACTCAATCTACAAGTTTGCGTTATTATTTCTTATATTTGAAGCATATATGAGGAAATATTTTGATCTATTCGGAGGTTTTAGAATGTTTTCCATTCATACCAATCGCCGTGGCGTAGGTAGGAAGTGGTTATTTAGCTGCAAGTGGTGTAGCTATTTTAGCATTACAGTAATTCACTTAGTTTATGTCTATCAACAGCCCTTTTCACAATCGAAACACACAATTTTGTAGCAAAATATATATTTCGACGTCATATACTTGGGATATCATTGAGATTAAATGCGAGCTGTAAAGAGGCTTACAATTTACCTCCGTCAAAAGACGATGCTCCCCACCCAGTGCGGGCTGCATCCTATAGCTCCGTCAAACGGCTATATTTGTGTTGGAGAAGGGCGGTAGCTCCGTTTTATATGGTAGAAGGGCGAAAATTGGCCCAGTGTGATACCCCTTTTATGTGGGCAACTGTACACCCATGACATTTCCGTACTAGGTTAACCCCTTCTGTACCGGCATCGTCTTTCTAATCCTATGCTAGCTTCAATTTCACGATTTTATAAAGCAAAGGAAGGATATGCGGTAGCTAAAAGAGTTGATTGAGATAGTCTGTAGCCTTTTAATTGGTAGGCATCTTTCCTAAGCTGAATAAAATCGTCTAATACATGCCAGAATATAATGAAAAATACCACGCCGATACAGAAAAGGTTAACCTATTCAGTACAGTCACATATTTTGAATATTGTTCTCGCTATCATTCGACGTTTTTATTCAGCCTATGAAGAACTTCTAGGAGTCAAACCAATTGCAGATTCTTCCTAAGCTGAATAAATTCATATCATTTTGGCAAGAATATAGTGCAGAAAAGCTTCATTGTACATTCAATGGATTAAGATTTTTTAATACTGACCCAGTATACTATTAACTTGATTAAATAATTATTTAATTCAACACACATTGTCTCGTTTGTAACAATACGGATGTTCAAATAATAATGTTCAGGAATGGCAGCGTTTACGGTCTAAACGGAACAACTCACCTTAACACACAATATGATCCAGCATTTGTATGTCTAGTGATGGTCATAATACAAATGGGAGTGCACAGAATGCGTTACTCAAAATATATTCAATTGCTTGCCTCAAATGCAATTTTCACAACCTAAATAATATTATAACCTGCCGAGCAAAAGTAACCTCATTGTAACGACAGGGTGAAGGTACGACACAGGTTGTTTTAGTTGATGACGCAGTTCCCTTTCACTTGATCAACAATACCGCCTAACCTTCGACAGTATTTATATATCGTGTGAATAATGCAGCCTATTTATTATAGTGTACAATATACACAATATTGACTATAAAGGTTTCATGTTTACACTCCTTATTATTATTTCCAAGGTGAATGTGTGAGTGCTTTCGCTACATATGAGTTTCCAGGTATGAAATTGTCAGCATAATTCTAAGTATGTTTTGTCATTGCTTAACCCAGTGAGACCCAGCGTCGCACGTGATGCGTCGGCAGTGTTTGATCACCAACTCCCAGCGACGCATCACGTGCGTCCGACATATAAAACACACTTACGTGGCTCGTAAGGTAGGAAATGGCGGGAGAATAGGAGGGGGAGGTACCGTAGTGTGTGTGGGAGCCGGGCCGGTAGGTGTGAGCGGGCCGAGACAGCCGTGCGGCTGGTGGTGGTGGGGATACTTTACACCCTTAGTTCACCGCCACTTTGAACCTTCATTACTCCGGTCGTATGGGAGCTAGAGGCTTGAGATTTATGTGAGACACTCCTTAGGATGTATGCCGTACAATGCCATACTCAGTTTTCACCCTAGTGCTCCCGGGCGGGTGGTCATGCGGGGGAGACGAACTTTCGACCCCCCCCCCTGACCCCCAAATGACCGAAATGATTTTTTTTTATTTTTTTCTTCATTTCTCACCATTCTCTTCCATTTTGGCTCAACAAAAAAATTTGAGGCTCCCCCCCCCCCCAACAAAAAAAAAAAAATATCCGAGGTGATTTTTTTTTTTTTTCATTTCTCATCCTTGTCTTCCATTTTAGCAAACAAAAAAAATAAGTGAAAATGGCTTGGGACTGGGGTGAACAAAATATTATAACTAGCCGGGGCTCAACGGGTTAAAGCCATATCAATTTTCAATCGATATGCCAATGTCATATATATTACTATGCAGTCGTCTGAGGCATTGCTTTTATATTTATTATATAGGACTACTCAAATTCACCTGCATGTTGATGATATCTTCTCAAGCTCGTAAACATACACACGTACACACCTTTTTCAGAGTGAGGTGAGAGTGATCCTCGGCCCCGCTAGCCGCTACACAGAAAGCAATGTCAGTCGTGTTAGAGCCATGGAGGGAAGTGCGCGCACCTCCGCTCAGGTTGCTCCAGAAAATTATTCGGGGGAAATACAAAATAGAGATAGGGCAGTAGAGGGAACCAATGCCCTATTGACAGCATCTAATGAGGACGCCATCAACACAGAGATGACAGAACCGCCATGTGCCGTTGGTGTACATGATGAGAAACCAACAGGTGTACCACCCACCAATGCAAGAAGGAGAAAAAGGAAGGAAATGAAAGAGGGAGATAAAAGTGAGGACCTGAAGAAAGAAGGCATAGACTTACATGAAACACACAAAGGCAACACTGCAGCGAAGTTGGAGAATGAGAAGCCACGTGAAAGTGAACTAGGAAGGTCGTCAAGCATTCTCGCCACCTCCAGCGATGATGACCCTACAGACCTGGCACACATCCCCTATAACCCTCATCACGTCTCTCATCCACAACCTAACCCACCCCCAAGGATCAAACGAAATCCCAGTGGTTACGTAAATGGGGCGTTCACCAATGACGAGAGTGCAACAAATAACAGTACCACGAATCCACATGAAACCAAGCCCAAACCAGACGCCACCGAAAAGACCCATAAGACCAAGGGGGATAATGTGAAAAAAGGAGGCGTTCGGTTACGTAAGGAGCTGGGTCTGGTGAACTGCGTGGGTCTGATAATTGGTAACATTATCGGGTCCGGGATCTTTGTGTCACCCCGCGCCGTGTTGCAGTATACTGGCAGTGTGGGGATGTCTCTGACCGTGTGGGTAGCCTCAGGGTTTATGGCCATGGTCGGGGCACTTTGCTTCGCCGAAATGGGTGAGTGCCAATCCCAGTGTTTTAATTATTTTAGTGCGGATATATTCTGGCCACCATCAAACGATTGGGGGCAGGGGGACTAGGAATCCTCCCCTTATACAATTCACCTACTAGACGAGACAGAGTAAGGGGTGAGGGAACACGAAAGTGGTCCAGGACCCTAAGAATGGGAACTTTAAATGTTGTTTCTGTTCGGGTTCTGTCTCGAGTCAGCCACCTTTAGCTATGGGGTATGTGCCTGAGTATATACATACATACACACCATTAAACGATATTATGCAGTTTGTTAAGCATCTTTGAGACTCGGGGAACTAATTATGTTAGTTTGTACCCCTCGAATGCTAAAGGTCTTTCCCTTAATAAAATCGTCTAATGACAGACAGAATAATGGAATAAAAGCGTCACCTTAGTGCAACGATTAATAAATTTTTATTTTTTGGATGGAGCCCACGTAGATGCCGGTACACAGTCAAGGGAAACAATTAATAGGTGACAAACTATATAAAATGGATCAAAGTAACACCTATAAGTAGAAATGATGTGCTTAAGGAAATTGACAGACTGAAACCTCATAAATCGCCTGGTCCTGATGAGGTATATGCTAGAGTATTAAAAGAATGTAGGGATAAGTTAAGTTACCCATTAACATTTCTATTTAACAAGTCATTAGAGACAGGTATAGTTCCAGAAGCTTGGAAGCTTGCAAACGAAGTTCCGATCTTCAAAAAAGGTGACAAATCAATAGCATCCAATTACCGTCCCATTAGTCTTACATCAATCATAGGAAAGCTACTAGAGTCAATTATTGCTAGTAAAATTAGAAACCACTTAGATACATTTAATTTAATAAATTCTTCTTAGCATGGATTCACTCAGGGACGTTCTTGCCTTACTAATTTGCTTAGTTTTTTCTCAGAAGTATATGAAGCAGTAGATAATGACAAGTCATAATGATATAATATATTTAGATTTCAGTAAAGCTTTCGACAGAGTGCCCCATGAGAGATTGATGAGAAAGGTTGAGGCGCATGGAATAAGTGGGGCGTTGTTGGGATGGATTAGGTCATGGCTAATTGGTAGGAAGCAGAGAGTCAGCATAAATGGTACGAAGTCAGAATGGGGAGCAGTCAAAAGTGGTGTCCCCCAGGGATCTGTATTAGGTCCTCTGTTGTTTGTTATATACATAAATGACTTGATTTAGGTATAACTAGGAGGATAAGTAAATTTGCAGACGATACCAAAATGGGGAGAACAATTGATTCAGATAGAGATATAGAGTGCCTCCAAAGGGATCTAGATACCTTACACGAATGGTCAGTAAATTGGCAGATGAAGTTTAACATTGACAAATGCAAGGTATTAAAGATAGGGAAGATGTATACAAATGTTAAATATAAACTAGCTAATATGGAATTAGAAAACTCAGACTGTGAGAAAGATCTAGGTGTGTTTGTTAGCAATGATTTGAAGCCTAGAAAACAGTGTATAAGCGTTCGAAACAAGGCAAACAGGATTCTCGGGTTCATCTCTAGGAGTGTGAGTAACAGAACTGCTGATGTTATCTTAAAACTTTACTTGTCATTAGTGAGACCCAATATGGATTATGCTGTTCAATTTTGGTGTCCTTATTACAGAATGGACATAGATTCATTGGAGAGAGTACAACGTAGAATGACAAAAATGATCCATAATATTTGAAATCTTCCGTATAAAGAAAGGTTGAAGAAATTAGGCTTACATTCGTTAGAGAGACGCAGAGTTAGAGGGGACATGATAGTGGTATTCAAGTGGGTTAGTGGGATTAATAAAGGGGACATGAAAAATGTACTAAAGCTCAGTGATAGCGAAAGAACTCGTACAAATGGTTTCAAATTAGATAAATTTAGTTTCAAGAAAGATATAGGCAAATATTGGTTTGGTAACAGAGTTGTAGATAGGTGGAATAGGCTACCAAGTGCTATAGTGGGATCAAGAACGATAGGGAGCTTTAAGATACAATTAGATAGACATATGGACGAGATGGGTTGGGTGTGAGGGTGATCTGTCAGGTGTGGCCCAGGTGTGGGGATCTGCAGATCCCTGTTTTTCTGACCTCTGACCGTTTCGGTGAGGTAAGTTCTAATGGTGTTTTTAAGCTGGGCTTATAATTAGTTGGGTGTAACAGGGATCTGCCTTGTGTAGGCCAATCGGCTTTCTGCAGACTCCCATTTGCTTATGTTCTTATGTTCTTAACCTGACAAGTGCGATATAGACCTAGGTGCTAGGGTAGTTATTTGTGCATTTCTAGCCCTGGATTCTGACAGAATTCATTATATTTACAATATAAAGCATTATTTGTTTTCGGTATGCTTTTATTTTACATATATGATGTATATATGAACCTTCAAGAGTGCTAAAATAAGTGGGAAAAGCATTTGGGTGGTGAAAAACGAAGATATTGGCCACCCGGTCATAATCTCAGGCGAGAGAGCCACAGGCAGCCCTCCCCTCTCGCTGTCTGGGAGTCAACTGAGACGAGCGGGGCGGTGTGTGCCGGTGTCTGGGTGTTGCATAACCATCTTTTATGCAACCCACTTGTGCTACATTATCGCGGGAGAGAAAAATAACCGATAAATGATGATAATAAGAGGAAAAATAGGTGATAATTGAGGAGGGGGGAATAAGGTGGGGAAGGAGGGGAGGGGGTGAGAAACACTTGGATGAGTACTGGAGGGGAATTATCTCACCTAGAGACAAAATCCTTTGTTTTGATAGGCCCTTTTTTTTTTGGAAGGCTTTTTTTATGGTCTTGCTTCCGTGAGGCCTATCGCGTTCCCTATAGGAAGCCTTCCGTGAGGCCTATCGCGCTTGCCGGGTTAAATATTATAATGTATTTTTAAATTGTACATAGACCTACACTTAAAGATGTTTCCATTTTCGCAACTAACTAATGATCAATTAACCCCTTCAGTACGATGACGCCTTTTTACCTTTGATTCTGGCTCAAGTTAGATGAGTTTAGGTAATTTAAGCAGTGTTGCCATTTTGGCGAATTTTCCGCCAAACCTATAGGTTTTGGGTCCTCATCTGGCGGTTATATGTGCTATCTAGCGGATAGCGGGATTTCTGGCTGGCTTACAAAGTATCTGGCGGATTTCTAGCTTCTTTTCTTTGGCTTACGAAGTATCTGGCGAATTTCTAGTGGTTGTTCTTAGTAAATGTACCCACATATAGGCATTATTGCTGATTTTTAGTTGCCTGTACCAGACCAGTGTGAATTAGTTTATTCAGGAAATTAATAAGGGATATTCCTGTGATGTCAGGAGTGGGCCTACTTTGTGTTTTTATTGGCTGCCTTATCATGGGATCTAGAGCGAGTCTTTTTATTTGTTAAAGAAGCGATGGTACCATCGTTGAGTTCTTTATTGTACCTCTCAGTTATTTATTATTTTCGCCCATTGTAACAGTGTTCGTATTATTCAGTTATGCTCCCTGATTGTCGGATTGAGTTGTTTTTCCATAGATTAACAACACAAGTGCCTGCATTAATTGTGCAATAATATACTTGTGGCAGTGCCTGTGTCGCCACCACGATTTCAAATTTAACTCGAGGGCTACTAGGAACTGGTTTATAACCAGTTGTGTTTAGTGGTGGTAGATTATTCCTGAGTGAGAATCCTGATGTATTTCTAATATCAAATAAGCCTAAGCCACAATATAGGCCTACAGCCAGGAATTTAGAAAGGAGTGGTTACTTCCCATTCAGTACCGGTGACATCCTTTATATTATATTCTGGCAATTATTAGACGATTTTGTTCAGCTTATGTAGAACGTTTACCCATTCAAAGGCTACAGACAATAGTATATAATCCTTTTAGCTACCATATTTATACTTCCTAAGCTTTATATAATCGTCTAAATGTAGCTGAAGTCAAATATAAAAGACGTCACCAGTAGGCTACTGCAAGGGATATATATATATATATATATATATATATATATATATATATATATATATATATATATTTTTGTATTGTGTGTGTGTGTGTGGTGGTCATTGGGTGACCATGGTGTATATATGCACTCAATTATTGTATTCGATGAAAAATACCAACAAATATTAATCTAGCAGATTAGGGGGCAAATCTAGCGGAATTTGGAAGCTGATATGGCGGAATTGTAAATTAGTGGATGGCAACACTGAATTTAAGAAGGACCTATGTTACTCGGAGGGTTTATTGAGATCTGATTTACCCCTTTAACCCTCCAGCCCCGGGGGCTATAGCTTACGACTGTGCTCCGGTACCGGGTGTTTTGACGATCTTTGGCCTATGTTAACTACTCTGTAAGTCAATGAATATGTCATGTAATGTTGTGAATAAAAAAGAATAATGTTCCACAAACCTTCCTCTGTCGAATGGCGTTGAGTAGAGGTCTCTAGCCCCTCTGGTTGCATAATGGTGAGCGCGGGAAGACGAGTGCTTTTCGGCGGCAAATTCTTCCCGCGTTCGGACGCGTCGCCTCGGCCATGGCTACGACGCACCTAGCCGCTCGCCGCGCCAAAGTATTTATCTCCCTTAGACGATTTTAGTGTTTGATATTGAGAATGTGATGTTTATTTGATATTTTCTAGTTATTTTGAGGCCAATTATATAAAATATGTTTATTAGGGTATCACTGTCACTGATATTGCTAATTTTCACTCGATACCGTACATTTTATTAGTAATTGAGGTAGCTTATTGTTGTATTAGGCACTGATTATTCGTTATCACAGGTGTTTATTATACTTTGGCCATCAAATATTAGGTCTTGTGTCACTTTCACTTTGACAAATATGCTTTAGAGTGTCACTGTCACTGATAATGCTCATTTTCACTCGATACCGTACATTTTATTAGTAATTGAGGTAGGTTATTGTTGTATTAGGCACAGATTATTCGTTATCACAGGTGTTTATTATACTTTGGCCATCAAATATTAGGTCTTGTGTCACTTTCACTTTGACAAATATGCTTTAGAGAGTGTCACTGTCACTGATAATGCTCATTTTCACTCGATACCGTACATTTTATTAGTAATTGAGGTAGGTTATTGTTGTATTAGGCACTGATTATTCGTTATCACAGGTGTTTATTATACTTTGGCCATCAAATATTAGGTCTTGTGTCACTTTCACTTAGTTATATGATTTGTAAACGTTTTATATACAATTTATTGTGTCTTTTTTCACTGATTTATATATTTCTATAGGTTCTAATCATATGAATGTCACTTGGTATATACATATGTGTCACTTTCACATATTATTATGGTGTAATTGTATTTGTATCAATGTTCTCATAATACATGACTTTTGTATTACAATACATTGGTTTTCTTCCACTTTTTGCCTATATATAATTATAGTGTACATATTGTCATTTTATTTGGCAATTTCAGTATGATTATTAGAACTCCAGCTTGGAGTGGTAATCAAAGAAGCAATCTACAGCACAGAGTGCCACCTTGCACTCCACACACTCCAGGGTTGACTTTTTACCTGACCTCGGCTTCACCCTGCTGTTGTAGCAGACATGGCACCGCTTCTGCTGTGTTCTTCCGGATTCATTCTGAGGCAGGGAACCAAGCCTGTGCCTAGTCAAGTATTGAGCAGACTGCAAGCGGTCAATAACGGCGGGCCCAGGATGTGCCACTGCCCTCTGTGGCATAGCATACTTCTCCAGGAGCTCCGTCAACACCTGCTTTTGGAACCTCCGCAGGCTATTGAACTTCATGGGTGTGTTCACATTCCGAAGCTTGTATATGTTGTAGGCATTCAGAACTGACATGTCCACCATATGCAGAAAGAACTTTTTGTACCATCTGCACGAGGTACGCAGGCAGTCAATGAAGCCTATCTGCATGTCGGACTTGTCCACCAGCCTCATGTTGATGTTGTAGTCCAGGACAGCATCGGGCTTGGTCACCCTGGCCTGGGTGCGGCGATCCACCTTGCCAGTCTCCACCATTTCCCCCTTGTGGATGGTGGTCAGGAGGTTGACCTTCCGCTGGTCGTGCCAGTGGATAGCCAGAATGGGCCCCGACTTCTTCTTGAACACATCACCTTTTTTGGTCTTTAGAGGGAAAGGTGGCATGCCCTTCCTTTTCCCTCGTACTGTGCCTACAGTCCCCGTCTTGCGCTCATGCAGGTACTGTGAGAGAGTGGGGGACGTGTAATAATTGTCCGTGTAGAGGACGTGATTCTTATGAAAGTAGCGGTCCATCATGGCTTGCACCACTGCTCCGCCAAAGCCAATGAGGGGGTCCACAAGCAAGTCCCCTTCCTTCCCGCTGTAGACCAGGAAGTCCAGGACATAGCCAGTTTGGCAGTCGCACAGCACAAAGAATTTTATGCCAAAGCGATGTCTTTTTGAGGGGATGTACTGCCGGAAGCTGAGTTTTCCCCGGAACAGCACAAGAGACTCGTCAATGACGACCTTGCGGAAGGGCTTGAAGTAGGAGGTGAAGCGTTCTCGCATCATCTCATACAACGTCCTAATCTTCCACAGCTTGTCTGGGAGGTGAACGTCAAGGTTGGTGACAAGATGGAGCGCTGCGAGGATATCAAGGTACCGGTCGCGAGACATATATTTCCCGAAGGCAGGGGTGGATATCAGATCATTGGTGATCCAATAGTCAGGCAACCTATGCTTCTTGACATGAGGCATTAGCATGGTGAGTGCCAGGAACACCATGAACTCTTTATGAGTCACTGGGGTCCACTGCCTCATGTGGCCCTTGGTCACCTTTCCCAAAAAGTGGACCTGGAATTGGTGCTGCTTATTTGTCTCTTTGACAACATAGCCTACCACCTCCTCATCAAAGAAGGCCTCAAACAGTTCGTGTGGTGGAGCATTGGGGCCTGCAGGAAAATTGGGGGTAACGCCTGAACCCTCCAGTACCTCATCAAAAGCTGGCACATCAGGGTTGTATGCATCCTCATCAACTACGTCTTGCCACTGAAAAACGTAGAATGGGTCTTGTCTACGCTGACGAGGAGCTCCAGCTGGTGGCCCAGCACGCCCACGGCCAACTCGGGAGGCGCGCGCCCTAGGGCGGCGAGGGCGGCGGCCAGGGTGGTGGGCAGCACGACGGGCAGCACGACGCCGGGCCAAGCGGATGGGTCGAGGGTCGTCGATGTCCATATAGTCATCGTCAGAGTGGTCATCTTGCCCTGACGGTGGACCTATGTAATCATGGCCAGAGTCTTGAGAGAGGTGCCCTTCATCATCAGTGGCCCCCACATAATCTGGTGGGGAACCAGTGATGCGTGGGCGGCGTGCGGGTGGGCGAGGTGGGGAAGGAGTGGCAGGTGAGGCTGTGTCCCCCCGAGGTCCCGGGCTCCTTGGCCTGCGACGAGTGACAGAAAGCAATGTTTCACTGTCACTAGGGCCAGGTATTGGTGATGCGAGCTCAAAGACTTCTTCAGGAAGACATGTTGAAGGCGGGAGAGGTGGGGAGGACCGTGGGGAAAGTTGCGGGGACGTATGGCTGGGGCCGGCCGGGGTGGACGCCGCGGGAGCCTCGAACAAAACTCTCTTACTTTCCTTAATTTTCTTGGTATATTTCCTACCTTTCCCCTTTTCGGCAGCAGTATGTCTCCTGTCGGGGGACCTAGGAGGCAAATAGGCCGAAAGTGTGGGGTCCTCAACCCTTGGCAATGGTGGGGGTGGTGGGGAAGAATGCGGGGCATCCGGGTCATCTTGGGTGGCGTGGGTAGATAAGGGAGACAATGGCGGACGAGAAGGGTCACCACGCTGACCCTCACTCACAGCCTCATCCTCACCAAGTAGTTTTGCTTGTTCCCTAGCTGCCGCGGCCGCCTTCTCAAGTATTTTCTGCTTATACAAATGTAGCTTGAAAGGCGATTTACCTGGGGAAGGGCTTGGCGTCGTGTCACTTAAGCGAAATTTGGTGAGTGACCTTGAACTCTCCCACTCGCTCACTCTCTCAAGTTCACTGTCTTTAGGTAAACCAGCTTCCTCAACAACTGGTACATCACCTTCATCACTCTCATCACTGTCATGTTCTCTCGCAAATCCCAGGAATTGCTCTTCTTTATCACTCTCATGGCCATAATCACTCGACTTATAATTACTGGAGTCGTCACTGACTTCATCATCAACATTATGCTTGGCATCAGCTCGCTCATAAAGTCTCAATGTCGTCTCAATACCTCCGGGAGATAACACATTTAGGCGATGGCGTCGGGGTAAGGCGCGACGAACAAGCAAGGGCGTCGTAGGAAGCACGGTATCGGACACAGCGGAATCACTATTTGGCGTACTGTCCATGATGGCGTCGGGGTAGATACTGTTGCTGTGGCGGAGTTTACGCCTGGTGGCGCCACCTACCGTCCCACGATACCGAAAATGTACGCGCGGCATTCGAAAGCACGCATGCAAGCAATGGGCGTTCAAGAGCCCTTCCGGGTTGCGCGGGCCGAGGTTGTTATGGGCGTTCAAGAGCCCATCCAGGTTGGAGGGGTTAAGTCCTAGAAGTAAATTTGGCTACGAAACAAAACTATTTCTTGTTATTTATCATCGACGACCGAAGTCAAACTTACAAATCTTTATGAAATTTATGGAGCAGCTCGATCACATCTTTTTACCTCTTACTCTGGCTAAAGTTAGACAATTTAAATGCAGTTTAAGAAGGACCTATGTTATTCAGAGGGTGTATTAAGATTAAATTGACCCCTTTGAGTCGTAGAGGTAGATTATAAGATAAAGAACATCGTCTAATGGTGTTCAGAATAATATGAACATGACGTCATCGTGCTGAAGGTGTTACATTCAATTACCGGTATATCTACACGAAAGAGTCTCTATATGCTGGGAGACTTCAATATCGATTTGATTAAATATGAAACCAGTCAGTCAGCTAGGGATTATACAAACATGTTATATGTAAATGGCTTTTGTTTATGTATAAACAGCGAATAGTGCTACCTTAATTGATCTCATCTGGACTAATGAATTGTCAGTAATTAAAGCTGCATACTAATTACTGGTGTGTCCGATAATTTGTTCTCCTTTTATTATTATTTAATCCAAATATATAATTAGAAATTACAAAGTTATGCACTTTAGGAATTATATCAAAATTGTCAATGAATTCGGAAAAGTTATGGAGAATGCCTTATTCGGCTTCAATATAGGTGATATAAACGTAAACAATTCATATGCTAAGTTTCCAAATATATAATTAATGTAATAGAATAAAACTTGCCAATGAAAACCGTGCGACTATCAAACAAACGTTTATCAAAGCATTGGGTAGCGAAAGATTTAGCAAAGTTCATAAAAGTACACCATATAATATACAGAAAGTATTTATCAAAGCCAGTCATGCACGGTAATGAATACCGGTAATTTATAACTTTGGTAAACAATATGCTGACAGTCGCAAAAAAGAACTACTTTAAAACTGGTCTCGACTCATCTGCGGGTAAAAACAAGGAGACTTGGAAGTTTACTAGCGAATTACTCAGTAAACCCAGCAATAAAAATGCAGATATTGAAAAGGTAATAATATACGGTCAGAAAATAATACAATCCATATAGTGTAAGTAATGCCATGAATGACTATTTATCATGCATTGGTAAATTAGTATCAGATGATCTACTTTTAACTCTCAATTTTCCTTTGCAATATCTAACCTCGACTTTAATTTAACCCCAACAAATACTGAAGGATTAACAAAGGTAATAACATATTATAAAGATTCCAGTCCTGGTAATGACGGTATCCATGTACGAGTCATCAAACATACAGCCACAGTTATTTCACCAGCTTTGTCGAGAGTAAATGTTCTATCAATCTTTTCAACATGGAATATATCCTAACAGCCTCAAGATATCCAGGATTACACCTATATAAAGGTGATAAACATACTATATCCACTTATCTTCCTATATCAATATTGCCGACGATAATTCAGATTATTGAACGTTTTGGTTTATGATCGATTAGTGACATTCATTGCTTGCAACAATATTCTAACTGATTGTCAGTTTGGGTTGAGAAGAAATTATTCTACGCATATATATATATATATTGCTAAAACAGGATCACTAAAATGTAATGCATTGTTGAACACGTGGCAATTTGCCTATCTAAAAAATAATTAAACAACATAATTTTGGCCAACTACTAGGTTTTTCAGAGGCTTTGACATATCGTTTTTCATCAATAACTTCCAAACAAAGACTTGGATCGGTATGGCGCTTTGGCACAGCTTGTTTCACACCCTGCCGTAATTTATGGCGCTATAGTGCATAGCCAGATGCGGTTAATTACGGCGATTACTCTTAACTCAGAAGGCGAAACCTGCATGAGCCAGATACATATTCGAACAGGTGAGGAATAACCGTGACGTAGTTGTGTCCACAAACCACCTTCACTTCTGCCCTCCCCTACCTACCTCCCTCCCTCTCTTTCCCTGCCTCCCTCCTCCTCCTTCACCATCCCCCACCCTCTCTCTCCTCCGCCTTTTCTCTCCCTCCTCTCTCTCTCCCTCCCCCCCCTCCCCCGACCTCTCTCTCTCTCTCTCCCCTGCCAACACTTCTCGCTCTCTTCCCCACCTTAACTTTTTCTCTCTCTCTCTCTCTCTCTCTCTCTCTTCCATAATACATAATTATTATAATATATTTTTAACTCTTCCAACCCACCAACCAAACTATTTAGTCAATGAAATTAAATAAATGTTATGGTCCTCACGGGGATACGAACCCGCGATCACATAAACACTATACACACACCTTAACCATTACACCACGAAGACAGAAATGCAGCTGTGCACATGTTATCGGTCTGTAGTGGCAAGTCAGTGTGCAGTAAATGCAGAGTATTGTAGGCAGTTGTATGCAAACGACCGTGATCACTGTTCTAACGTGTTTGGCCGTTTCTTACGTGCTCCAGAGTTTTATGGTGGCATTATATATCAACTGAAATATGTATATGATCCTGTTTTCCACAGTTACGTTGGACGTCTGGTGTGTTGGGGCAGCTGAGGCTTGGTTATTTATAGGAGGTTGGTCAGGGGTTAATAAGGTGTAAGAGTGGGAATAGGGCAGGGATTCAAGAGTAAAGTAGTATGTAAAAGGAAATGTAACTGAAAAACAAATAAATAAATAACAAAGTCAGGAGGGAAGGAGGTGGTTAGGCCCTTGTGTTCAGAGGTCAGTTTAGACAAATATAGCAAGGGGAAATTCAATGGGAGGACAAATGATACAAACAACTGAGCACATATTTTTTATTTTAGTCTTCATCACTATCGAGGAACAACTCGTCCTCATCATCGCTGTCGATAGTGATGATGATGGGATCCACACCTTTGTGTATATTATCTGAAGTCCAGTACTGGTCCTCGAAGGTTCTCGATCGCTTTACAGCACCTGCCCACACTCCTTGTAACGATCAGCTTGGCTTCTTCTAGCCTGGCCTGCAGATCTGCGCGGGTGAACCTCTGTAAAGAAGAGCGCACATGTCGCTTCATGCAGCCCCACACCTGCTCGATGGCGTTGAGCTCAGGGTGAGCGGGCGGCAGGCGGACGATCTCATGACCCCATGAGCGGATGATGTTGTCAACAGTGTACCGAGGTTCTGGCCGGTTCTGCTTGCAGAGCTGCAGAAGCTCGGGGCGTGTGGAGTGTGGAGGGTAGGGAATCTTGCGGCACTCCAGCCATTTCACAAGCTCCGCTTTGTTGGTGGCGGTGGTGGGGCAGCGGCTCTCCTCCGCCAGCTGGCTGTGGTAGGGTGCGTTGTCCATCACCAGCACAGATGGCTCAGCCAGCGCTGGCAGGAGCTGCGACGTCAGCCAACGGAGGAACAAGATGCTGTTCACTTCACCGTGGTAGTCACCGCTTCTGTTTTTGGCAGGGAAGCACAAAAACGATTCGGCAACAAAACCGTCGACTGTGCCACCTGCAACTACCACAAACCGCTCCCCTTCTCCAGGCGGCACCTGACGGCTGTAGGTGGCACTAGTGGCAGGCTGGGAGGTGTCCATCCACTCTTTGCTGTGGTGCATCCGGGTGGTGAACCATGTCTCATCCACATAAACCACCTGTCTTCCCTCATCCCGATGTCGCTGGAGTACTCGGAGAGCTTTAACACGGCGGCATACGACATCCAGCGACTCCTTCCTCACATACATTTTCCGCTGTGAGGTCTTGTATCGGAACCCCATGTTGTGCAGGATTCGCCATACCGCCGTCTGTGATGTTTCTTCTGGTATGATGCTCGCCATCTTTAATTCTTCACCCAAGGTGCCGATGGTAATGGTTTGCTTGGCAGCAAACTTGCCATGTACAGTCTACGACAGAACTTGTTGTCATGGCCTTAGGCAATGTGTTAGTTCACTTATCTTTTAATAGATGGCCCTTTAATCGCTTCTAATAAAAGGGGGCGGGGTTAGTATAGAGGTTGGAAGGAGGAGGAGTCAAACGTGTGTGTGTGTGTGTGTGTGTTCTAGAACAGCACTCAGAATAACTTTATTTTAACATAACACTCAGGCTATATTATTAGACTGGCCCATGCCGGATCACAAATAAGTAACACACATCAGGTGTTGCGTTATTTATGGAATTTAATATACAGACAATCAAGTTTCTATCCTTCGAACTTCCCATTCCCCCCTCCTCCCCTTCTCTCTGCTGCCTTCCCCTATCTCCCCCCTTCTCTCTTTTTCTCTCCCCCTTCTATCTCCTAACCGAATATATAATTTTCCTCAACGTCGTGTTCAAAGCTGTCCATAAAAATCTTTGGTGTTTTAATAATACTGTTCTTTTTACCTCTACTGATTCTCAATTATTAACTCGTATTCTATTCTTTACCTTATACAATGTGTTATAGAAAATAAATATATACAGTATGCTCCGTTGCAAAACACTCAAAGTTGCCAACCTTGGCGTCCTGGTTAGTGTAAACAATCGTATAAATATATAAGTAATTGAAACGGGATGTTACAATCCACGCATCAAGACAAGTTGGATCACATTGTAATCTAGCTTTGACCAAATTATAACCAAATATATAAATATATATATATCATAAAGACAAGATAATATCGGCCCAGTTAGAGAAAACACTTTAGATGAGCCGAAACGTGTTTTTTTAGTAATAAAAACAATTTTTCATATTAGAGTAAATTTTGTTTTCTTCCATACCACTATTCACAGCACTGTGGTTGACCAATTCATAATCTACCTTAACATGTTGTTGTTGTTCCCCAAGCTGCCTGGCCGAACAGCCCCAAGGCCCCGTTGAAGGCCAAGGCCATAACCGAGCGCCCCCACAGAACCCTCCCTGCCGACCACAATAAAGCCTGGGTGACCGAAGCCACTCCATGGCTGGGAGCTAAGGAGGGTGCGGAAACGCCCGGGAAACCAAAGACCCATCCAGGGCCCTGTGCCCCTCAGCAATTATGAAGAGAAAGTTGAGGGGCAAAGGAAAAATGTGACGCTTTGGCTTCCAATCTTGGTAGATTGGGAGGTCAATCCACGGAAGAGGCGCCGTCACTTGAGATCTAGAAAATATATAAGTAAAAGGAACAGTCAGAGTAAGCTATGGGTATGGCAGAGATCGCTCAGTTCTCACTCTGATAGACCAGCCCATCACCACATGACTAGAACCCAATCCTCTCAGCATCAGCTAGGAAAGGCCCTAGAAAGCCGCCTTTGGCGGGGGGATAGCTCCCCTATTTCAACCCCTTTCGGGGTTGGGCATCCGCCTACCTTAACATGTCATATTACATATTACCTTAACATGTAATATGACACGCTATGATTATTGCATTATACTTTTCTCAGTGGATTCTTAATTACTAGCTTAATTACTGTGGCTTCCATTATCAGTAAACAGTTCGGCGTTACCCATTGTAATGATTTACTATAAAGTAAGTCATCAAATTGAACAATTAACGATAATCCAAGCAATCTTGTTATGTTGTTTTAAAGTTGATATACTGTAAATTGTTTAGGCTTTTATATTTTTACTTCGTATTGTTTAAAATATCGTCCAAACATAATTAAAAGTATACTATAGCTCTGTGTATGTTACCTTGAATTTAATTTAATATGTATTATTTCACCATCATTATGTTACGGTGAACATTGGAATCACATACACATTATATAGTACATATAAAGGAATCTTAAATGTAAACATTTACAATTTATATTAATGAAATCAATATGATCTCCACCCACAAGCTGCATCAACTACCTCCTGTATTCTCGTTGGAGCTGATTTAAACATTTTCCAACTTATGTTAGGGCGGCGACGGATTCCCCCCCCCCCCCCTTGCCCCCCGATCCCACTCCTCCCGCCCTTTCCAATCCTAACCTGAACCACATTCCACTCCATGACATGATGGCCCACAAATTCTCTATTGGGTTCATGTCACACACCCTTGTGGACCAGCTAAACCCCGGAGGGGGTCAGGTCAGGTGAAGGTATTGAAGGATAAGTCTTCACAACGGCACCTCGTAGCTACTTTCTACTTTTCCTATTTTCTGAAGAGTGTAGAGAGGGGAGAAGGAGTGTTGGAGAGAGACGAAGTTGTTATAGTGGCTTTTTTATGTGTGTTATTAGTCTGTATACGTCGTAAGGCTCAGGATGGCCATAACACGCAGTGAAGACAGCAGCATCTCCTCAATAATGGTAATACCTTTTCTAGTTTGCCTGGACCAGTGTGTGTGTGTGTGTAATAATAATAATAATAATAATAATAAACGGTTTATTAAAGAATGGCAGCCTCATGAGTGAAAATACACATTTTACAATTTAGTGGATGAACATGAGATGTACAGATATGAAGATGGTAAGCTCAGTTTACAAACAAAATAAATAAATACAATAATGATGCAGGTGCAGAATACAAATTATCATAAAATAACCATGAGAGTAAGTGATATAGTCTAGTGGCTTAGGAGTTGATTTGTGCACTTTTGGAAACAAATGTCAATTTTGGCACACATGTACATTAGACCATTGCGAGTAAAACTGGATATAGAAACACTCTTGTGGACCCCCCCGGGGGCCGGGGGCGCCGCCCCAAAGTCCGCCCCTCAGAATCTCAAGTTGCCTCCATATAACTCCCCATATCTCCACTCCTAATCAATATATTTTAATTCTGTTTGCAGCTTTTACTTCCTAATAACATTGCCAAAAAATGTAATTAAATAACAAAATATGATTAAATCAGTCGTTTCTATGGTATTTTTGATTTTGTAAAATATTTTATGTTACCGTTTTGTAAAGTCTTTTACAAAATCATTAATATCACGAAAATTACGCATCAAATCGTACCTTATGTTGTATTACTTTTTGTTAAGAAAAGTATGAGTAATATAATGCCACAAAGAGATTGAAAATATATTAATTAGGGCCGGAGATATAGAGAGTTACGTGGAGACAACTTTAGCGTTGTCTGGGCGCTCTGTGGGGTAGCATTCCCGGCCACCCTTGATTTTGTAGCTATTTATTCTTCTTGAAATGGCACTTATAATAAGCTTGCAACCAGCTTAATGTTCATAGTTCCTCACATTGAATATTCTGTTGTTTCAGGTCATGTGTGAGAATAAGACGATAGCTATAACCTACATCAAACATTCAGAATGGCGACTGAAATAGACTGGAAGGAATGTGTGTTTTGCCAAGAAAAAACATCTGAAGATCTTGAATGTCCTGCCAATACAAAAAGAAACGACAGAGGTCAAGGGTATGTTACTTTAGAAACAATTATTAAGCAATTCCAAGAGGCCGATGCTCTTCCAAAAGACATAATCTTGATTTTTTTTAGTGCGGGTGTCCTGTCTGAACACTGTGCTTCATGGCACAAACGTTGCAGAGTAAAATACAGTAGTCAAATTCTGAAACGAGTACAGAACAAGAAAAGGAAACTCTTAGAAACACTTGAAAATGATAAAGAAGGCCCCTCTGAAAAAGTTACAAGGTCATCATCAAAATCTGAAGGAAACACCAATGATGAGCTTTGTTTGGTATGTGATAAAATTGTTGAACACTGTGATGTATATAGGCGTGTAGCTGCAACACATAGTTTAGATGAGAAAGTGCGCAAGTGTGCAATAGATCTTGTTGATTCAAAATTGCTGGCTAAACTATCTGAGGGTGATGTAATAGCGATTGATGCAGTTTATCATGCAAACTGTTTAACTGCATTGTACAAGAAACATGACAAATATTTACAATCCACTGATGAAACTGTTGCCACCAACAATGTTCATGGTATTGTGTTAGCTGAACTGATATCATACATAAATGAATCTCGAAATTACTCAAACATCAACACATTCAAACTGACAGATCTGGCCCATTTGTACAAAGAACGATTGCTGTCCCTTGGTGTGGAGGATGAACACATACACGTGACAAGATTAAAAAACAGAATTTTGGCACAAATACCAGACTTGGTGTGTCATACAGATAAACACAGTAAGGGCCAGAGCACTTTGTTAATTTTCAAGGACGATGTTGACGATATGATAGATGAATGTGTAACAGGTAGAGATTATGACGATGAAGCACTGCAGTTAGTAAAGGCTGCTGAGATTGTTAGGCGTGAGATGTTTCAGATAAAACAACAGTTCAATGGCTCATTTACCCCTGACTGCCAAGGCAGTTCTGTTCCATCTTCATTGTTAGCTCTGGTGGAAATGGTGTTGCATGGCCCAAACATAAGAAACCGTGAGAATTCATCAACCCAAAATCATACTGTGTCTATTGCTCAACTCATGCTCTTCAACAGTGTAAAGCGTGCCAAAAAAGAACCAAAAACACAACAGACCGGGAAACCCCATTGCCTCTGTATGTGGGTTTAAAGATACACACACTAACACGCAGCAAAGAATTGGTTGATATTATGTACAAACTTGGGATGAGTGTTTCCTATGAACGTATTCTTCAAGTGTTAACAGACATTGCTAATAAAGTATGTGAGCGGTTTGAAGCAGAGAAGACTGTTTGTCCCATGAATTTGAAACATAAGCTGTTCACTGTTGCTGCCCTAGATAACATAGACCATAACCCAAGTGCAACAACAGCTCATGATTCATTTCATGGAACAAGCATCTCAGTTTTTCAGTGTCCAACTTCATTAAATCGAGGTACAGAGAGAAATCCTATATCTTTGGAGAAACAACAATATGCAAGAAAAGTATGTGACCTGCCACAAGAATACACTGACGTTGTTCCTGCAAGCCTGCACACTAGTAGACCATTCATTCCACAGGTGACTGGCCCAATTAAACCCTCGGAGAATGTTTATCCGGATGCCTTGGATGAAGAATATGAATGGTTGCACAATGTTAGAGACCTATACAAGAAGGACCAACTCGCCACTGAAGATTTCATATCCTGGGCTGCATTTCATGCCGCTAGACAACCACAAGTACCACAACAAGTTTCTATAGGTGCAATGCTACCCATGTTCTATGAGAATGCTCACACTGTAGCAATGGTTAAGCATGGAATGAAGGTTGTGAGTGAAGCTTCGCAGTTCCTCAATCCTGGACAAATTCCAGTGATGACAGTAGATCAACCTTTATTTGCATTGGCCAAACAAGTACAGTGGTGTTGGCCAGAGAGCTATGGGGAGGATAAGTTTGTCATCATGCTTGGTGGCCTCCATATAGAAATGGCGGCGCTCAGAACATTAGGGACATGGCTTAAAGGAAGTGGATGGGTGGAGGTCATCGTGCGATCAGCCATTGCAACACCTGGTACTGCAGAATCATTTGAGAAAGCATCACATGTGACCAAGACTCGCCGCTCTCATCAGATTACTGCAGCTTCTCTGTCAATCCTACAACAACGTGCTTTCCATACTTACACAGAGGTGATCAATGAGCAAGAAGAGAAGACAATGGGTTTCAAGGCTTGGACAGAGATGAGAAAAAATCAAAGTCCACAGTTTCTGTTCTGGCACCTCACTATGGAGTTTCAGCTGTTGATCTTGTCTTTTGTGAGAGCACAGAGAGAAGGAAATTTTTCTCTTTACTTAGAGACACTCACTATGTTGATGCCATGGTTTTTCGCTTTAGACAGCACCCACTATGGTCGCTGGCTACCAGTGCACATTAGGGATATGACTATGCTGTCTGGAGTCCACCCTGAAATCTGTGAGCAGTTCCAGAATGGAAATTTTGTCCTTCACAAAACATCAAATGTGTTCTCTGGAATGGCAATTGATCAATGCCATGAACAAAATAATGCTATAATAAAAGGGACTGGAGGTGCTGTAGGGCTTACTGAAACCCAAGTGCTCTCCGAAGGTGGACAGTAGCAGGACCAGAGTTAGCAAGATTGTTGACAGAGTTTGAACAGTCAATGAAAACTAACATTTCAAAAAAACACAATCATCATGAACAAGTACCAAGCATCCAGAAACAATTCAGAGATAAAGTTAATGCGATGGTGAACACATTTGAGGAAATGGGAAACCCATTCAATGAGACATCAGATGATTTGGTGACTCTGGACACAAAAGATATTATGGATACAGCTGTTGTGCAAAGCATCAAAAATGTCATTGACGTAGGTCAAACCAAATATGAAATGTATATCAGTGAGAGGCTGGAATCATCATTGAGACCTATTACACACCCCATCCCAAGAAGTAACTTGCCTCTCTTCAGCAAACAGAAAACCATCAATAAATCTAAAGCACAGTTGAAAGTCAACACACTTCAAGATAATGTAGCTTTGTTTTCAGAGTTGTATATATCATGCCAGACACGATCAATAAATATGGATGACT
Source organism: Paralithodes platypus (assembly GCA_032716605.1). NCBI lineage: Eukaryota > Metazoa > Arthropoda > Malacostraca > Decapoda > Lithodidae > Paralithodes > Paralithodes platypus. Next base: position 24,148,439 of record CM064491.1, on the reverse strand, counting down.
TCTTTATGTATGAAAATCAACCCTATCCACCATCATTATCCAAACATGGCAAGGTACGTTTGGGCAAGAAGTCAGATTTAGTGGACTGCCTTTTGGAGCCAGATCTACTGAAATGTACTGAAGCACCTGCTGGAGAGGCCAAGATATTTGATGGTGCTGCAGTAGTACATTTTCTGGAACCCAAGACTGCATGTACGTTTGGGGAATATGCAGAACAAGTATTTCTCCCATATATTGACCGACAGAGTGCACACAGGGTGGATATTGTGTGGGACAGATATTTTCCTGAAATTCTTAAAGAGTCTGCCAGAGTTAAGAGAGGAAAATGTGACAGAAAAAGAGTTTTGAAAACAACAAAGATTCCAAAAAAATGGAACAAGTTTTTGCTAAATCAAGACAACAAGACAGAACTGTTTGGCTTCCTCACATCCTACATTAGAGACAACTTTCAAACAAAGAAGGAAGTGTATGCCACCTGCGGAGAGAATGTTATATGCACACGGGAGAATGCTGACTGCACAAATATCCAGCCTTGTAATCATGAAGAGGCAGATTCAAGAATATTTGTTCATGTGCGTGATGCTGCACGAAAGGGCTGTAAACGATTGCTCATACGAACGGTGGACACAGATGTAGTGGTGCTTGCCATTGCAAATTTTGTGAAACTTGAAGTTGATGAACTGTGGGTAGAATATGGCCTTGGAAAGCATCTGAGATATATCCCTGCACACATCATTGCATCAAATCTTGGTGTCCAAAAATCACAAGCACTCTCAGGATTTCACTCTTTCACTGGTTGTGACACAGTTTCATGTTTTGCAGGAAAAGGTAAAAAGTCTGCATGGGATGTGTGGAGGGTATTCCCAGATGTGACCCAAGCTTTCTGTGATTTGTCAGCACCTCTTAGCAGTGTCAGCGATGACGTGTATCAGCTACTTGAAAGATTTGTTATTATTTTATATGATCGAACGAGTTCTTCTATCAATCTTGATGAGAGTAGAAAAGAGCTTTTCACTAAAAGGTACCGACGGAAGATTGAGAGCCTACCACCCACAACAGCAGCATTCAAACAACATGTGAAACGAGCAGCCTACCAAAGTGGACATGTGTGGGGTCAAATACTTGTTCCTGAAATGCAACTGCCATGCCCCTCTGAGTGGGGATGGTCAAGAACCACACATGGCTGGGAACCATATTGGACCATTCTGCCAGCTGCAGCCAAAGGATGTAGAGAATTGAAAAAATGTTCATGTAAAAGCTCATGTAGTAATCGATGCGGTTGTGCTAAGGCATTATTAGTGTGCACACCAATGTGCAACTGTGTCTGTGAAGAAACATTATTTATGTAACAATTGTATAATCTGTATCAAAGTTCCCTCTAACAAAACACCTTTTATCTAATTTTGATATGATTGTGTGAAATATTAGAGATTAAGAACTTACTTTCACTATCGTGTGCAACCTTGTTAGGTAAGCCTTTTGTAGTCTACTACTTATTTTGCAGCAAATTTAATTGTTTAGTTATGCAAGTATAATCTTGTTTAGTTGTGCAAGTATAATCTTATCCATTTTAACCCTTTCAGAATCCGAGGACGCCCTTTTCTTCTCTTTTCTGGCTATTATTAGACTATTTTATTTAGATTAGGAAGGTGATATAGAAGTCAAGAGAAGATGGAAAATTTAATGTTATTGTGTTATTTGATTGCATAAGCATAAAATACATTGTGATGGATATTTAGAAAAAAAATTAAGTTCTTTATTTATCATCATCAAATAAGTTATAAGTTACACACTTCTATATTTAGTGTACAGTCGAAAACATGGGTTTTGGTATAATAACTGTATCACGACAATATTAGATAGGTGGTCGGGAATGCTACCCCACAGTGCGCCCAGACAACGCTAAAGTTGTTTCCACGTAACTCTCTATATCTCCGGCCCTAATTAATATATTTTCGATCTCTTTGTGGCATTATATTACTCATAATTTTCTTAACAAAAAGTAATACAACATAAGGTACGATTTGATGCGTAATTTTCGTGATATTAATGATTTTGTAAAAGACTTTACAAAACGGTAACATAAAATATTTTACAAAATAAAAAATACCATAGAAACGACTGATTTAATCATATTTTGTTATTTAATTACATTTTTTGGCAATATTATTAGGAAGTAAAAGCTGCAAACAGAATTAAAATATATTGATTAGGAGTGGAGATATGGGGAGTTATATGGAGGCAACTTGAGATTCTGCGGGGCGGACTTTGGGGTGGCGCCCCCGGCCCCCGGGGAGGTCCACAAGTGTTTCTATATCCAGTTTTACTCGCAATGGTCTAATGTACATGTGTGCCAAAATTGACATTTGTTTCCAAAAGTGCGCAAATAGGGGTATTTTTTGCACTAAGCCACTAGACTAATATACACATTTATATACTTACTCATATACAGAACATACGTATATACACGTACGTACGCACATACATATACATACATATATAGGAACATAAGAACATGCAGTAAGTGTGCACATGTCCGTATACACATACGCTCACGTATGCACACAAACATACATACATACAAAAACTGTTTTGGTAGGGTCAGGGTAAAGAGGTGAAGGGTAAAGAGGGTGCAGCAATTCAAGTCCGTACAGGTAGGGTGAGGTACAGCCTACTACAATGGGAGGTTAATCCTCGGTAGTGTAGGTGTGTGTGTGTGTGTTAGTTTGTGTGTGTGTGTGTGTGTGTGTGTGTGTGTGTGGTGTGTGTGTGCGTTTTATGTTATCATGTGTGAGTGATTTGTGCCCATTACATTGTATGTGATCATGTGTGTGATGTGCGTTTTATGTTATTGGGTGTGAGTGTGTGTGTGTCTGTTTTGTATCCTGTGTTAGTGTTGGTGTGGGTGGGTTGGTGCTTGAATGTGGTGGACAGAGGAGAGAGGTTGAAGCGCCGTCTCCTCAAACATTACAAATTGTGGAGGTCACAAGTATATGTATCATCCAACTTATTCCTTAAGCCAACACAAATAACGTAAATCCTAAGTGTTATTGTTACACTTTATATATATATAAACAAATATAGACGTGTTCTTCGGGAATCGTAGCTTAATTAGGAATAGGATATCTAGCGAGGCAGCGAGTAACAGGTGTTGTTCGCTGCCTCGCTAGTTATCCTATTCCTAATCAATATATATGTGTTACTTTTGTCATCCCTAACATTTATTATTTATTTCATAAGTCGTAGGCGTGTGCATAAACCTTTAACCGTCTTGGTGGTGTAATGGTTAAGGTGTCTAAAAATCTGTGTGTGATAACCCAGGTTCGAATCCCGGTGGATCACATACATGCTTTCATTAATTTCATTGGAGGCGTTTGGTGGTGTGGTGAAATATATACAAAATAGATTATGTATATGTAAATTCAAAACAATCGCATAGTATTATTCTGCGTATTTTAGAAGGTATCTTTTATGTCCTTGAGAGAGAGAGAGAGAGAGAGAGAGAGAGAGAGAGAGAGAGAGAGAGAGAGAGAGAGAGAGAGAGAGAGAGGTGGGAGGGAGGGAGGGGAGAGGAAGCGGGTGAAGAAGGAGAGTTGGGGTGAAAGGGAGAGGGGGAGGAGGGGGGAATGGAAAGTGCGAAGGATAGAAACTTGATTGTCTGTGTATTAAATTCCATAAATAACGCAACACCTAATGTGTGTTACTTATTTGTGATCCGGCATGGGCTAATTTTATAATATAGTCTGTGTTATGAAAAATAACCTTATTCTGCGTGCCGTTCTCGAACACACACACACACACACACGTTTGACTCCTCCTCCTTCGAACCTCTATATTAACCCCGCCCAGTTTTATTAGAAGCGATTAAAGTGCCATCTATTAAAAGGTGAGTGAACTAACACATTGCCTCAGGCCAAGACAGCAGTTCTGTCGTAGAATGTACATGGCGGCGAATGGCACCAATTGTAAAACTGTCAAAAATAGCTGGTGTGGCAGGGGGTTTCCGTGATCCAGGCGGTGTTGTGGGGGCAGTGGCTGCCCCAGGAAGAGCACCCATGCTGCGCTGTACCATCAGCCGCACTGCATTCGCCGTCACACCAATGGCTTCTGCAACGCGATCATAAGGCCTGAGTGGGCAAAGCCAAATATGGAGATTAGATAATGTGCATGAAAACAAATTATATAATTATCATAGAAGGCATTTTAAGCACGGTATCATGGTCAAAATAATTATCCTTTTTACATTATTATACAGTATACACTTTTATTACAATTACCGAGTTCATTGCTCCGATGGTGGTAATAAATTAAAATGTAAAACTTGTAAACTAAACAAACAAAAACTGGGACAAAGACAATATAAAGTCAAATTAAATTATCAACATCGCTATGTGGAAACAACGCTTAATACAATGGAATTTATGAAATAAGAAAACACAATCCACCACATAGGGTGTACATCACTACATGAGCAAGTCAATCTGGTTCCCAAGCAAATGAATCGCACAAATAACAACGCACTATCGTCACGTTCAAGGTATTAGTCAACTTTTGGAAGTCCGGGACGTTCTGGTAAATTTGACTAAACTCTGCATGAATAATGAAACTACATGGTAAATGTCAAAATATTAATATAAAACAAAATTTGCAACATGACAAGACATTAACAATAGTACAAAATACAAATATTGATCAGATATCTATACTGTCACGGACCTATAGGCTCTGACTGTACGGGTTCACTTCCACCCTTCAAACGAATCAACCAGTCTGAGATCGGGGTCGGGGCTTCAAGCAACCAAACCAACAGAGGCCCGAAACTTCGCATCCCAATATCCTTCTTACTTTTATCCCTCTCATTTTGATCGAGCAGAGTTTCGAAATCTCTGCTCATGAACACCAGGGGGTGGAAGTTTCTTTTCTGGTCACATTAAATCTACCGTAGTCAATGACGGGGCGGGAATAATGAGTGGGGTCAGTGTTATCTTAGACTTTCTCGGTGCAACGTTCTCGGGAATATCGCTTCCAGAGAGCGTAGTTTTAAAACTCTAGGAACTACCCCCCCCTTCGGTTTGACTACGGGAGATATCGTGACTATAACTTATATTTTCATTTTGATTTTCTTTTTGTTTATAATTATATAATACATAATGGTTTTGTTATATTAATTAAATTTGATTTTATTATATTAACAAAAATTGTGTATCCTTTTCTTATCCCTATATATTTATACCCTAATGATTAAATGAAGTGAGGAAGATTAACCCTATATAAGATCCAGAAGACTACTTTGAAATCTGATTAAAATACGAGAACAACTCTTAAATTAAAATATCGTCTTAGTAATAAATATTAAAATACGAGAACTACTCTTAAAGAGACTTTACCTTAATACAAGTACTAAATTAATAAAAGTACTTATCCATACTGAACACCCTTAAACTAAAGTTCAGTCTTTGTGTTCAACCTAAAGGTCGCCCTCTAGACTCCTTCGGGGCCAAATCTTTAACTAAGCTAGTTCCACTAGTCTCTCCAAACTTTGGGTTGTAACAATACTATTACAAAATAATATATAAAGTACAGTATAGCACTCACTAACGATAGTGCTATCGGGTAGGTACATGTAAGCATAGCATGCCTCAAGTGACCCCTATCAATAACTACCCTTCAAAAAACCTACATTTATTGCACAAATAAACTAAGGAAATCGCAAAAGCAAGCAATTGATACTATCGACTATGAATAAATATTATATAAAGACAAATAATTGCAAAATATGAAGACTTAACAACAGTTTTAAACAAATAGTACTCTTTTAACAAGAACAATTAATTTTAAGAAATGGAGAGCAGAAACGCACTGATTGCATATAATTTACGATGATAAATGAGCATGAATATTCACTTACCTATTCAGACAAATCCTTAAGGTATTGGCAGCTTTCTCCCGGTTGTATATGGATAAAAGTCGCAAAGCAATTGCTTTTCTGCAACCACGTGGACATCGTAACATGTTGGCCATGGCATCGAAGAGACAACGTTCTCTACAATACCCTGGTCTATGACTGGTGATATAGAATGCCAGTGACCCACCACTATAACTTTCTGTACACCTTAAAAACGGGCAAATATGCTTGAACAAGAACCACGGTCGTTAGCACAAACCACCATACCATACTCAGCATATAATTCCCAGTTATCTCCCGCTATGTGAGAATATGGGTAACATGTGCATGGCTGCATTTCTGAGAGAGAGAGAGAGGGGGGGGGGGGGAGAGCTACATAGATACAGACTATACAGACCTCAAGGTCCTTACTAGGCAGTCTGGCCTTACAAACTATATATGCATATATATATATATACACATATATACACACCGGTACATACACACACACACACACATACATACATACATACATACATACACACACATACATTTATATATACAGTATATATATACATACTGTACAGTGCACACACATACACATACATATTTTTTATTTTTTTTTTTTCATATCACCCCAGCCCTCTGCAGATAGAGGTCAAGCCTTCCCTTGAAAGCGTTTATTGTGTCGCTCTCCACCTCTCTCGCTGGTAGTTTATTCGACTCTGTCGCCACACTGTAGGTGAAGAAACTCTTTGTGACATCTAGGTTTGCCTTTTTGGTTTTTAATTTAATTTAATTTCCACGAGTTTGATTAGTATTGTTTAATGTGAATAGTGCATTTACATCGACTTTGTCGAAACCTTTTAGTATCTTAAAGCACTCCATAAGCTGACCCCTCAACCTCCTTTTTTAATGAGAACAGGTTCAATCGTTTAAGTCTTTCTTCATATGGTTTATTTCTTAATGAGGGTATCATCTTCGTCGCTCTACGCTGTACTGACTCGAGTCTTCCAATGTCCTTGATCAGATAAGGTGACCAAAACTGCACACCATATTCAAGGTGGGGCCTCACCATACTTTTGAACAGTGGCACTATTACGTTTTCATGTTTATATGTAAATTTTCGTTTAATAAAGCCCAATGCTATGTTTGCCTTATTTGCAGCTGCTATACATTGGTCGGAAGTTTTTAGGTTTTCAGATATTAGTACCCCTAGGTCTTTTACTACCGTTGCGGTTTTTATTTGTTTGCCATTCATTTCGTATTTGTATTTCATATTTCTGCTACCAACCTGCAGCACCTGACATTTATCGACATTGAAGGGCATCTGCCATTTTTTCGACCACTCTGATATCTTGTTTAAATCAGATTGCAACGCATTTCTATCATCTACGTTCAGGACTGTATTTCCTATTTTTGTATCGTCGGCGAATTTGGAGAGAGAGAGAGAGAGAGAGAGAGAGCGAGAGAGAGAGAGTGAGAGAGAGAGAGTGAGAGAGAGAGAGAAAAGGCGGAGGAGAGAGAGGGTGGGGGCAGGGAAAGAGGGAGGGAGGTAGGTAGGGGAGGGCAGAAGTGGAGGTGGTTTGTGGACAGACGTCACAACTACGTCACGGTTATTCCTCACCTGTTCGAATATGTATCTGGCTCATGCAGGTTTCGCCTTCTGAGTTAAGAGTAATCGCCGTAATTAACCGCATCTGGCAATGCACTATATCGCCATAAATTACGGCAGGGTGTGAAACAAGCTGTGCCAAAGCGCCATACCGATCCAAGTCTTTGTTTGGAAGTTATTGATGAAAAACGATATGTCAGAGCCTCTGATTTTTTTTTTTTTTTTTAGTAGGCAAGGTTTGAATATAAAATAAATCTACGGCTAGACACCATCAAATTCAAAATGGCTAAATCTCAATGCAACAAAAGAAATCAAGACGCATAAGATATCAAATTTATGTTATAATTTCTTTTTCAATTCAAATATTATTCTGAACTGTAAAGGCTAAAATCTATTAAACAAAATTTAACCTACCGCTAAACAGCGTCCAAAGTATTATGCTAATATCCAACCATGTGAGGACAAGACTTAGCAAAAACAATCATAATAGACGAGAATATTAAAATGAAGGACTTTACAAAACATTTCAAATTATCTAGTAAAATTAGAAGCAAATCATAGTAATCCTAATCACATCGAACCGCAACATAAAGCAAAAAAGTACATTTGAATTACTTGACTCTAAGAAACAAAAGATAAGTGTTGAAAATTCACATAAAGGAAAATTGTCACAAACAAATCGGAACTCACCATGATACCACCAGTCTCCAATGAAAGACGATGAGGGACTGATTAACTGAACACATTTGAACTCTATATGTAAACTCAATATATGGTGAAAATTAAACGAAATAAAATGAAAAACCAAACTACATGAACACCCAAAAAGCAACCAATTGTACCTAATAATGAACCTTCAACTATTATTGACAAGATTTATTTCTGGTTTGTGCTTATTTATCAGCATTTTGTCGCCTATTAAAGCCTCATACGTGCTTCTAAACCTGCCGATGATTTCAAAATCCCTCTCCGAAAAAGGGTGATCTTCATTACGGGAGTGTTCCCTTACTGCAGAAAATGACATACTCCTCAAAAATATTCCAGACCTGAAGCTTTTCCCCAAATGCTCATATATTCTCATTTTGAATGATCTACTCGAGCATCCAATGTACCCAGCCTGACAACTGGGACAAGTTAATTTATACACTATATTTGAGCATAAAGAGTCCGGCACCCGATCTTTGAAGTTGAAGAAGGTTCCTATCCTGAAATCATTGGTGAAAACAATTCTAAATATAGAGTTCAAATGTGTTCAGTTAATCAGTCCCTCATCGTCTTTCATTGGAGACTGGTGGGATCATGGTGAGTTCCGATTTGTTTGTGACAATTTTCCTTTATGTGAATTTTCAACACTTATCTTTTGTTTCTTAGAGTCAAGTAATTCAAATGTACTTTTTTGCTTTATGTTGCGGTTCGATGTGATTAGGATTACTATGATTTGCTTCTAATTTTACTAGATAATTTGAAATGTTTTGTAGAGTCCCTCATTTTAATATTCTCGTCTATTATGATTGCTTTTGCTAAGTCTTGTCCTCACATGGTTGGATATTAGCATAATACTTTGGACGCTGTTTAGCGGTAGGTTAAATTTTGTTTAACCCGGGAACTGCCGGGAGACTCTTAAGAGTTCCCCCGGCGGACTGCAGGGAGACTCTTAAGAGTGAGTGAAAAAAAAAAAAAACTTTTGACATCGAATTTTTTTTTTTTTTTTTTTTTTTTTTTTTGGCCCCTGGGCCATGCAAAATCTCAGTCCTCTACCTCGCCTCCTTCCCCACTTTCCTCCTCTCCTTCAGTTATCACCTATTTTCCCTGTTATTCCCTTATTCTGAGGTATATTTTCGTGCTAACATTAGCGAGTTGCAAGCAGGGTGTTGTCATCACTGATGGCAAGCGAGTGCAAGAGAGAGAGAGAGAGTATCGATCGACTGTGTCTCAGTGGCCTTGGGGGAAATTGGCGGGAAAGCAGCTTGCCTCACCCATACATTATACAACTCGCGGGCTATATCTCCGATTTTGACCATCCAAACGCTGTTTTCACTCGTTTTATTGTTGTTTCAGGTTAATACCTTTATAATCAACCCATAATAGGCGCATATGGATAAGTATTAATGCTATTAATGGTACAATGAATATTTTAGTGACGGAAACACCTCAAATACATGCGCACAGGGAGAGGTGTCTAATTACCCCCATGCGCACTTCAGAGGTTAATAGATTTTAGCCTTTACAGTTCAGAATAATATTTGAATTGAAAAAGAAATGATAACATAAATTTGATATCTTATGCGTTTTGATTTCTTTTGTTGCATTGAGATTTAGCAATTTTGAATTTGATGGTGTCTAGCCGTAAATTTATTTTATATTCAAACCTTGCCTAGTTGGCCAAAATTATGTTGTTTAATTGTTTTTTAGATAGGCAAATTGCCACGTGTTCAACAATGCATTATATATATATATATATATATATATATATATATATATATATATATATATATATATATGCTAACTATATATAGAGGCTAACTATATACAGTTCAGTCAGTGACAGGAGGAGGTTGTGTTAATCGGAGTTCCTGCCCGGACTACCTGCTCGTGACCCAGTGACCATACGCACCTACCTGCAGGGTCCAGAGAATATAGGCCCGCAGTACCAGATAATCGTGAGATCCCTTCGACGAAGGACTCTCACGTCGGATTCGCACGTGAAGGTGATACCGCCAGTTGCTTCCTTGTGCGAATGTCTCGTGCGATACCGTCGGACGTATGGTTGGTTAGCCTGTCAAACTCGCCGCGGTGCATTTCTTATGGTTGGTATACCTGAGGAACGTTTTGTTTACAAATTACTGCCTCGGGCAGCCTCACGGGAGTACAGACGGAATCGAATCGTAATAAAGTGATGGTCCCTGGTGTATTATTTACCCAGTTTATTGCATTAATCTTATTATTCTGTATTTAGGACATTCTCAATTGACGAAAATAAGGTAGCCTAGGCCCTAGTGATTCCCCAGAGCACCATTGAATTTCTCTAGCCTAATTTCCCTTCAACCACCAATACATTTTTGAGTTTAGGAATAGCCATGGGGTTGTGGTATGGATTTTCGCTGAATAATGGGTTGTGCTTGGCTCTCTGGAAAAGTGGCTTGGTTATAATATCAGGCAAGCTTTTCTGTTCTATTCAAGCCTAGCCCTGTTCACCTGTTCCAAGTAGATCTATGGGCATAAATCGTGAAATCTAACCTAGCCTATCTCTAACTCAAAAAGGGCCAGAGCTAGGATAGTGGGCTGTAAATTGCCATAGGCTATCTATCCCCTGGCTGACCCTTCCCAAATGGGAAAGGTAAAGCTTTGAGTCCTCCATTTCATAGTAAGAGATGCTTAAATTGGACATATGAGCAATTTTGATGAGAATTTAGCCTAGGCCTATATTGTTAAGTAATTATCTTGATATATTAAAACTACTGAAAACAGGGTAGGCCTAGCCTAACCTCAAGAGGTTACCAGGGTTGGATTTTGGACGATGGGTTAGGCGTGTGGATTATTTAGTTTATAATAACCATGATAACCTAATAAAACTAATCTATTCTAGCTATCCAAGCGAGGTAACCTCTGACTCTCCAAGTTTTTCCAAAAAATTTAGCAGGGAAAGTGTTTGGATCACACAATTGTTCTCATCGGCTTTAGACATCTAGGGATAGTCACCTATCCTATCCTAATTATAGAAAAAGATTTCATGGCTAAATATTATTTTTTAATCTCCATGGGACTTGCATATTTAATCAACATGTAGCCTACTCTTTAAACAATGCAAAATTGTTGGCAAATTAATATAGTCAAGGTTAGGTTAGAACATAAGAACATTATGTTAGCTAATGGGGAAAGCGATTTCTGAGTTAACCTAACCTACAAATTTAGAATAGGCCTATGATAGGTTTCTTGAAGTAGGCCTAGTGTAGCCTAACGATACTCCTTACTTTTGAGTATAGGACTATCCCGTAAATTTCAGAAGCCAGCCGAAGCAAATCGGCTTCTAAAAGTTGGGGGAAGGATGTACGGTAGTATTCAAACGTATCGCCTTCCTTGTTTACACTACTCGCACGCTCCTTTATATTTTGACTGCCGTGGGATACAATAATAGGTTGAAGGGGGGCTTTTCCCCCCTAAGCCACCCCATGAATTAATTGTCATCTTATATATTGCCAGCATGGGGTCTATAAGGTTAGTTACATTAGGTAAGTTAGGCACAGTATAGTATTGTAGCAATCCGATTGTTGGAATGTTGGATATATTGGAAATATAGTTAAAATAAAGGTAAATTAGGTATAAATAAAAGAAGTAAATTGAGAGTATATTACACAAACTGTAGGGGTCTATGTAACAAAATGAACGAACTTAGAGCCCTTGTTATCAAAGAAAATATAGACATAATAGCGCTAATGCTAACTGAAACGTGGATTAATACAAAACTAGGCATTTTTTAGCAACCAGGATATAGTTTGTTTAAATATGACCGAACAAGTGTGACGCTCCTGCATAGTAGCCACGTGCGGGTATGCGCGAGTGTCGGCTGCCCAGCCGTTTAGAAACCGGCTGGCGGCAGCCGGCTGGCCGGCTTTTCCTTAGTATATATCCTACGACAATGTAACTAATGTCTGGGATATTCTTATGTTGTTTCACAGCTTGAAGCTGCCCTTATTCTTAACCAACACATCTTAGTATATTTTATTCTCGATAGTTGATTGTTTCATTATTATATATAAGATGTAAGTCTAGTGAGAGTGGGAGGAGACGAGCGGGAGAGAGAGAGCGAGCGAGCAGGGTGGGGTAGGTGAGTGTTGCTTTTCCTCCTCCTCCCTCCTCCCTCCCGGAGGAGTTGCTCGCCCGCGTGGCCTTTTCTCTCGGTTTTGATTGGCTGGTGGTTCCTGGCGCCTTCTGCAGGCCTGCTGCCGGGTGAAGTAGCGGCCTGTGATTGGCTGACCACCGTGCCTTTGTGTGGGATCCTGGAGGGGTCCAGAGGAGCTATTCTCCTCAGAGCTCACCTCACTGTCGTACCCTTCGGACCCCCTTTGATATCTATCCCTCTCAACCCCACTTAGAAACTTTCTCTCTTACTTTGTATACTTTCTTTCCACTACTTCACCAATCTATTTAATTATCCCATCCCCTTGATAGACCTTATATCTATCATTGTATTAACGACGAGCTCTCAGATAACTAGATAGGATTTTGGGCCTTATGCAGAGATATAATTGTTAATGAGACCTAGGAAGCTTTTTTGTTGTCTCATATTTGGTGGTTTCATGCTTGCTAGTGTGTTCTTGTGGCAGGTGAGCAGGGGCTAGACCGGAGGGGAGGCTTTTTGTGATCCTTTAAGTAAAGTCTGCTGGTGCGAGTCCTGTGGACCTGCACGACTTTACTAGGATACCCGTGGGAGTCTGGGGGCATTTTCTTGTCTGTGTGCCTGTGTGTCTAGTGTTGTGTTGTGTGAGGGCCCTTGCCTAGTCCACTCAGCACTGCGCTAGCACGTCTTGCGTTTGTTTTAGGGTCGCCAGGAGAGAGTCAGATACTTGGGATCTGAGTCTCTCAAGAGAGCACCCTTTCAATTAGAGTAATTTGGCGCACAGACTTGGGAACGTCCCTAGGCTAGAGCAGGTGGCTCAGCCCGAGTATCCGAAGCCTATATCCTTCCGGCTAGACCTCTGCCACCTGGCAGATTAACAGCTAGCGGTTTATTATATCTGTATGCTTGTTATTGTGCCACAGTTTACCGTCTTTGTGAGCATTGTGAGTCAGGGTGTGGCTTAGAGACTCTGTCCGAGCAGGCTTGCCTGACTAAGAGTGAGAAGCACACCTGTATGTGGTTATGTTGCGAGTTGCTGCCTTTATTTAATTATACCTATGCCATTATACACTGTATGGCCTATCACTAGTATTTATTCCTGCTTATGAGATAAGAGTTCTCTAAATCCGTAACTTACTTTCTTTGCTAAGCATCAGATCCTACAGTGGCCGCATGCAGTTTAGAAACCTGCATCTTGCCTACCTGTACGATGTTTTGAGGACTGTTTGCTTTCACCTTCTTTCACGCAGGGGTGATTAGTTGTATTAATTAACGTAACATTAAATGTACTTTCTTCTAGTTTGTTATTAAATTGTTTCTGCAATTTAATTCCGTTATCTATCTTTTCCTTGAAGCTTTAAGTCAACTTAGTTGTGTGATCTTTTATATAGCCTGCTTGACTATCAGCAGTCTATAGTGCGTGCACCCTGTAACCGAGTCATAGGATACCTCGTTGTCCAGGCAGGACTCTTGACGGTTTAGGGTGGTTTGTTGCCTGGGTTTATAGATAAGGGTGGGATCTAGCGTTTTCCGTTGTTGCTTGTTGCCGCATACATAGTCCAATAGAAAGAGCCCAGTGTTTATATATCCCAAGACGTAACAAATGGCGACCTTGCATAGGATTGACTGAACAGAGGAATATAGTGGTCATTTGTTTTTGAGATTCCTTATGATTAGAGGAATACAGTGGACATAGTTTTTTTTTTTGAGCAACCAATATAACTCATTAACCTCTGAAGTGCGCATGGGGGTAATTGGAAACGTCCCCCTGTGCTGACGTATTTGAGGTGTTTCCGTCACTAAAATATTCATTGTGCCATTAATAGCATTAATATTTATCCATATGCGCCTATTATGGGTTGATTATAAAGGTATTAACCTGAAACAACAATAAAACGAGTGAAAACAGCGTTTGGATGGTCAAAATCGGAGATATAGCCCGCGAGTTGTATAATGTATGGGTGAGGCAATCTGCTTTCCCGCCAATTTCCCCCAAGGCCACTGAGACACAGTCGATCGATACTCTCTCTCTCTCTCTTGCACTCGCTTGCTATCAGTGATGACCACACCCTCCAATCGGATTTCTAATGTTAGCACGAAAATATACCTCAGAATAAGGGAATAACAGGGAAAATAGGTGATAACTGAAGGAGAGGAGGAAAGTGGGGAAGGAGGGGAGGTAGAGGACTGAGATTTTGCATGGCCCAGGGGCCAAAAAAAAAATAAAAAAATAAAAAAAAAAAAAATATAAAATTTTTTTTTTTTTTCGATGTCAAAAGTTGATTTTTATTTTCTCTGACTCTTAAGAGTCTCCCCGCAGCTCCCGGGTTAAAGACTTTAAATAACATTAGTATATACATACTTGCATAGGAGATAAGGCACATTCTATAACCGTGATAATTACTGCAGTGCACAAACATGTCTAATACATCAGAACACAGTGATGGGTCAGGCCACGATACAGGCTCGGAGGGAGAAAGACCTGTGGAGTGGCTAGTCGATAGCGAGGAGGGTGCTAGAAGATTTTTAGAGGTGCCCCTTACCGCTGCCAGGGTGTTGAAGCTGAATAGGTATGGCTTAAAGTGTGTGGCAGGTCTTCAGGGTCACCAGGGTTTAAGTGGCATGAGGAAAGATCAGCTGAGGACTTTGATATTGGGTTTAGAAGGGAAAGACCTGGGTGGAGAGGCGACTGGGGGCCCCGGTCCCCAGCCCCCCCTCCACTCTACCCCCATATCAAACGTCAGGGTGCCTGAATTTAGTACATACCCCCAAGTTGATGGTCAATGGCAGCGTGGAATCCAATCACAGGGACCCTCCCCATTAAATGCATCTTCCCCTGCTCAAGGGTTGACTCCAGATTTGTTGTTTCGGCTTGAGATGGCCAAGGTTGAGGCTGCCGAGAGACAGGCTAGTGTGCACGCTGAGGTTGCTAGAGCTCAGGTTGAGGCTGCCGAGAGACAGGCTATTGTGCAGGCTGAGGTTGCTAGAGCTCAGGTTGAGGCTGCCGTACGAGAGGCTGAACTGCAGGCAGAGTCTACTAGGTATCGGGCTGACAGGGAGCTGGAGAGATCTCGAGTGGAGGTAACAGGGCGAAATATTGGGGGAGGTAACAGACATCGGGACCAATCATTGTCGCACCTGCTTAAACTAGTTCCTGTGTTCGATGAATCATGTGTCACTGAGTTTTTTATGCGATTTGAGAAGAAGTGTCAGGAACACCAGTGGCCTCAGGAAAAGTGGGCAGCATTAGTTTCATCAAGACTCCTAGGAAAGGGGCTAAAAGCGTATGATGCACTACCTTTAGAGTCCTGTGTAGTTTATGATGAGCTAAAGAAGGCTGTGCTACGGGCCTATGAGTTACAACCAGAAACTTAACGCTTGAAGTTTCGGGGTGTTACTAAGGGCAAGGATAGTACCTTCCTAGAACACGCCGGGGACTTGTCTGATGCACTACGACATTGGCTGCATTCTGAGAGGGCAGCTACTTTTGAGGAGTTGAGGGAGTTGGTTCTCTTGGAGCAGTTCTTTAAGTGCACAGGCGGGGACTTAACATTAAATATAAAGGAAAACAATCCTAGAACTCTCCAGGAGGCAGCAGAAATGGCTGACCTCCGACTGTCATTAATTCGAGGGTGCGAAGCAGCAGCTAGGAGTGAGTCGGGTGCAAAGGATCGTACCCTTCCCCCTCCCAAGAATTTTGATACACATAAATACACAAAACCAGGTAGCACTGACAATAAAACTGAACATAAACCAAATACCGTCCCGTATAAGAAGTCTAATGGTACCTCCCACTCCCAAGGGAATCCAAAGAGTAAAGAGTGCTTTGCATGTCACAAGGAGGGTCACTTTGCAAATGCTTGTCCGAACAAGCCACCAAACAAGGTTGTGTCATTGGCCCGCAGCATTGGGGTGTCGCCTATATCTTCTGAGTTTGCCAAGGGTAGTACGTCAGAGGTTGGGACACAGCCTGTGTTCAAGAGTCCGGAAGGCTCGAACCCTGTCCGCGACGTCTTTGGGGGTCATAGAGGGCATGGTTTTGTGAGGTGGGCTGGCGAAAGGCGAGGAGTTAAGCTATTGCGTGATACTGGGGCTTCTCAGACCTTGTTAAAGAACTTTACTGGTAGGCCGATTAATGCTGCTCGGGTGGTGGTAGTTCAGGGGATCAATGCTACGAAGTCCTACCCGCTGGTGCGGATGGAGCTGGAGGTGGGTGGTGTGGCGAAGGAGCTGGATGTCGGAATCGTAGAGAACTTGCCTGTTGGGGGCGTCGACCTCCTCCTCGGCAACGACTTTGCGGTGCCTGCTTCTAAGGTTTCACCCTTGGTCGTTGCCGAGAAGGCGGCCGACGTTAGTAGGGAGGAACAGGAGCGGGTTGAGAAGTGTAGCGTACAAACTATGGCGTGTGTTGTGACGCGTTCTCAGACATCCGGAGCCTTGCAGCCACCACCTCAGTCTATCAAACCGCGGAGGAAAGGTCACAAGAAAACGGGAAGTGTTGGTCAATTGGAGAGTTTTGAGCCGGCAGTGTTTCTTGGTGACTCATTGTTGGCACCTATGTTAGAGTCTGGAGAGGCCCCAGGACCTGTCACAGCTAGTGAGGAGGTAGGGCAGGAAGAGACTCCGAGGCAGCAACGTTACACACGGAGAGAAAAAAGGGTTGCTCAGTTTGATATTGGGGGAGGACTTGGGTTGCTTCGGAAGCATCTAGACAGGTTGGTTCCCTCAGATATTTGTAAACTGCAGTTGAAGGATCCGGAAGTTCAGAAGTGTGGTAATGGTGCTGTCGAGATCAAACGCGAGGACGGGGAAACATGTCATGTGAACCTGTTGGAGGAGTTTGTGAGGCAACCACCTGAGCAGCCTACTGTCCCTGCGTTGGTCTGCCGCAGCCAAGGTGGAGAAGGAGAGGGGGGCAGTAGGGCACAGGTGGAGGAGAGTAGGGATTGTCATGTCTCGGCGGAGCAGTGGGCGGGGGACACGAGTCTGGTGGCTGTGGAAGCGCTAGAGCACCTGCCTGAGCAGCAGTGTGCAGCGCTCCAGCACCAGCTCGGTTCATACCCCACTGGTCGTGCTGAGCCCCTGAGTCTCACAACTCGGGCGGTGCAAGATGTTCCGTGGGCAGGTCACGTGGATGTTGAAAGACCGTTAGCCTCGTTGTTTCGGTGGTTCAAGGTGGGCGACGAGGCTTTGGCATGGTTGCCAGGTCAGGGTCGACCCATGGCTGCCAAGGGTGGTAGTCAAAAGGAGGACATTGAGCAGATTGGTGAGGTTGGCTGTGGAGTGGCTGTGCCCGGTCGTCGCATAGCCTCCCAATGCTGCTCTAGTCTAATGCAACAGCCCTACCATAGACCGACTGTATCTGGCCATGGCGCTAAAAGCGGTGATGCTGCGCAGGCAGATGTCGTCACAAGGAATGCGGGGGTGCGCATGTACGGTATCGGCGGGGAAGCCTTAGCAATAATGAACTATGGGAGTGACTGCACAGGTAGTACTGATTGTCCCTCTCATGACCTGGCTGTTCTAGGGACGAAGGTGGAGAAGGAGGGAGACTACAGGTTAGAAGCTGCGGTCTCGGCTGGGTTGTGGAAGGGCACTAGGATTGTTATTCTGGGAGATAAGTTGTTTACTAGGCTGTGGCAGTGCATCCGCATGTTTGTTGCTTCTCCAGGCCTGATGTACGGGGTAGAATCCGACATGCAGGCTGGAGATAGTGCAAGGCTCAGTTTAATTCCCTACCGTATAAATCCTGCTCGACAGCCTGTGGTGCAAGCAGAGCTGGATTACGTGTTGACGAAGGGTCTGAGGGATAAGGAATGTCGTGAGTGGTCGTTGCCTGTAACTTTGCAACCGGTGTTAAGTGGCAAGATCAGTGAGACTGTTGATTGCGAGAGTGTGTGTGCATTATCCCTGACAGACGCCTATACCTTATCGAGAGTTGACGACACCATAGACCGCCTCGGGGCTGCATCGCCTATCACGAAGGTAGAACTAGTGAAAGGTTATTGGCAGGCCCCGTTGCCGGAAAGAGCGAAGAGAAATGCCAGTCTTGTGATGAACTGGGCAGTTTATCAGTGCCAGGTGTTGTTTTGCTGCCGGGACACAAGTTGGATGTGTGGCATGCTAAGGGCACTGATAATGTTTTGGCTGATTGGTTGTCACGGGAGGGTTTGTTTGCAGGAGAACCCTCGCCGTTCAGTCAGTGTGTGTTGAGGGTGGAGGAAAATAGGCTGTCACTGTAGTTCAGCCGAAAAAAACAAATTAAAAAAGCAAAAACCTTATAAAAACTCTTTATTTTTATAACGTGTATAATTTTATATAAGATGTTGTAGCAGTATCTAAGTTGAATGTTTTCGCTTATTGTCGCTAAGTTAGTTGAACTTGCTCGGTGGAGTGCAACAGTCTTTATTTTTTTATATATAGTGCCTTGTGTCGCAACAGTGTGTGGTACTATGAGAAGCTTTCTGTTAGATATGAAGAACTTAGTCAAGTGTCTTATATCTTGGGGGAGGTGTGACGCTCCTGCATAGTAGCCACGTGCGGGCATGCGCGAGTGTCGGCTGCCCAGCCGTTTAGAAACCGGCTGGCGGCAGCCGGCTTTCCGGCTTTTCCTTAGTATATATCCTACGACAATGTAACTAATGTCTGGGATATTCTTATGTTGTTTCACAGCTTGAAGCTGCCCTTATTCTTAACCAACACATCTTAGTATATTTTATTCTCGATAGTTGATTTGTTTCATTATTATATTATAAGATGTAAGTCTAGTGAGAGTGGGAGGAGACGAGCGGGAGAGAGAGAGCGAGCGAGCAGGGTGGGGGAGGTGAGTGTTGCTTTTCCTCCTCCTCCCTCCTCCCTCCCGGAGGAGTTGCTCGCCCGCGTGGCCTTTTCTCTCGGTTTTGATTGGCTGGTGGTTCCTGGCGCCTTCTGCAGGCCTGCTGCCGGGTGACGTAGCGGCCTGTGATTGGCTGACCACCGTGCCTTTGTGTGGGATCCTGGAGGGGTCCAGAGGAGCTATTCTCCTCAGAGCTCACCTCACTGTCGTAACCTTCGGACCCCCTTTGATATCTATCCCTCTCAACCCCACTTAGAAACTTTCTCTCTTACTTTGTATACCTTCTTTCCACTACTTCACCAATCTATTTAATTATCCCATCCCCTTGATATACCTTATATCTATCATTGTATTAACGACGAGCTCTCAGATAACTAGATAGGATTTTGGGCCTTATGCAGAGATATAATTGTTAATGAGACCTAGGAAGCTTTTTTGTTGTCTCGTATTTGGTGGTTTCATGCTTGCTAGTGTGTTCTTGTGGCAGGTGAGCAGGGGCTAGACCGGAGGGGAGGCTTTTTGTGATCCTTTAAGTAAAGTCTGCTGGTGCGAGTCCTGTGGACCTGCACGACTTTACTAGGATACCCGTGGGAGTCTGGGGGCATTTTCTTGTCTGTGTGCCTGTGTGTCTAGTGTTGTGTTGTGTTAGGGCCCTTGCCTAGTCCACTCAGCACTGCGCTAGCACGTCTTGCGTTTGTTTTAGGGTCGCCAGGAGAGAGTCAGATACTTGGGATCTGAGTCTCTCAAGAGAGCACCCTTTCAATTAGAGTAATTTGGCGCACAGACTTGGGAACGTCCCTAGGCTAGAGCAGGTGGCTCAGCCCGAGTATCCGAAGCCTATATCCTTCCGGCTAGACCTCTGCCACCTGGCAGATTAACAGCTAGCAGTTTATTATATCTGTATGCTTGTTATTGTGCCACAGTTTACCGTCTTTGTGAGCATTGTGAGTCAGGGTGTGGCTTAGAGACTCTGTCCGAGCAGGCTTGCCTGACTAAGAGTGAGAAGCACACCTGTATGTGGTTATGTTGCGAGTTGCTGCCTTTATTTAATTATACCTATGCCATTATACACTGTATGGCCTATCACTAGTATTTATTCCTGCTTATGAGATAAGAGTTCTCTAAATCCGTAACTTACTTTCTTTGCTAAGCATCAGATCCTACAGTGGCCGCATGCAGTTTAGAAACCTGCATCTTGCCTACCTGTACGATGTTTTGAGGACTGTTTGCTTTCACCTTCTTTCACGCAGAGGTGATTAGTTGTATTAATTAACGTAACGTTAAATGTACTTTCTTCTAGTTTGTTGTTAAATTGTTTCTGCAATTTAATTCCGTTATCTATCTTTTCCTTGAAGCTTTAAGTCAACATAGTTGTGTGATCTTTTATATAGCCTGCTTGACTATCAGCAGTCTATAGTGCGTGCACCCTGTAACCGAGTCATAGGATACCTCGTTATCCAGGCAGGACTCTTGACGGTTTAGGGTGGTTTGTTGCCTGGGTTTATAGATAAGGGTGGGATCTAGCGTTTTCCGTTGTTGCTTGTTGCCGCATACCTAGTCCAATAGAAAGAGCCCAGTGTTTATATATCCCAGGACGTAACACAAGTAAGAGGGGTGGCGGTATAGCAGTGTTTGTCAGGAGTACATTAAAAAGCTGTATTAAATCAGGTATTAGACTAAATAACGATAATGAAAGTGTTTGGGTAGAGGTTAACGAAGGTAGTGAGACCATAGTTATTGGAGTTATGTATAGACCGCCAAATACGAGTAGAAATGACGGAACGTCATTATGGGAGGAAATTAAAATGGCATCAAGGTTTAGTAATGTGTGCATTATGGGGGATTTTAATTTTCCGAATATAGATTGGCAGCATCAAATAGGCGACTCTGATTCTGAGGAGTTTATTGAGGTAGTACAAGATAGTTTTTTTATTTCAATTCATAGATACGCCGACTAGAGATAATAATATTTTCGATTTAGTTTTCAGTAACAATGAACATACGATAAATAATGTAGAGATAGGGGACCACCTATGAAATAGTGACCACAATTCTGTGTATTTTAATATACAATGGAAAGGTAATGCCAGAGAGAATACAACATTAATACCTGACTTCAGAAAAGCCAATTATGGTGGGTTAAGAAGAGCCCTATTAGCGGACCCTATGGTCAAAAAATTAAGTCGATCCAGGTGTCCAAATGAGTGTATCCCTTCTCAGGCACCTGTCATCTTAAGTCAGGAAGAGACGTCAAACTTGGTAGATACATACGATAATTTTATCAAGTCAGTATTCAACGCGCAAAATAAATATATCCCCAAAAGAAAATTTAGATCAACACAGAACCAACCCAAATGGATGAATAATAGACTATTAGATCTTCTAGGAAAAAAGAGGAATATATAGACAAATTAAGAAAGGCGAAATTCACCTACTTGCTTACTATTAGAATCTATCACGACAGGTAAAAAAGGATATTAGGAAAGAAAAAAGAAATTATTAAATTAAGGTTGCCAATGACTCAAAAAATAATCCTAAGGCTTTTTACCAACTATATAAATCCAAGGTTAGAGATGTAATTGGTCCCCTTAAAACTTCGATAGGAGAAATTACAGAAAATTATTTAGAAATGTGCAGTACATTAAATAGTCAATTTCTTTCAGTTTCACAAATTAAAATTTGGCACAGTTTCCAGAAGTTCGTAAGGTATATAGCGATAGTATAGAACATAGGTTAAGTACGGTTACTATAAGTAGAAATGATGTGCTTAAGGAAATTGACAGACTGAAACCTCATAAATCGCCTGGTCCTGATGAGGTATATGCTAGAGTATTAAAAGAATGCAGAGATGAGTTAAGTTACCCATTAACATTTCTATTTAACAAGTCATTAGAAACAGGTATAGTTCCAGAAGCTTGGAAGCTTGCAAATGTAGTTCCGATCTTCAAAAAAGGTGATAAATCAATAGCATCCAATTACCGTCCCATTAGTCTCACTTCAATCATAGGAAAGCTACTAGAATCAATTATTGCTAGGAAAATGAGAAACCACTTCGAAACATTTAACTTAATCAATTCTTCTCAGCATGGATTCACTCAGGGACGTTCTTGCCTTACAAATTTGCTTAGTTTTTTCTCAGAGGTATATGAAGCAGTAGATAATGACAAGTCATATGATATTATATATTTAGATATCGGTAAAGCTTTCGACAGAGTCCCTCATGAGAGATTGATGAGAAAGGTTGAGGCACATGGAATAGGTGGGGCATTGTTAGGATGGATTAGGTCATGGCTAACTGGTAGGAAGCAGAGAGTCAGCATAAATGGTTACCAAGTCAGAATGGGGAGCAGTCAAAAGTGGTGTCCCCCAGGGATCTGTATTAGGTCCTCTGTTGTTTATTATATACATAAATGACCTTGATTTATGTATAACTAGTAGGATAAGTAAATTTGCAGACGACACCAAAATGGGGAGAAAAATTGATTCAGATAGAGATATAGAGTGTCTGCAAAGGGATCTAGATACCTTACATGAATGGTCAGTAAATTGGCAGATGAAGTTTAACATTGACAAATGCAAGGTATTGAAGATAGGGAAGATGCATACAAATGTTAAATATAAACTAGCTAATATGGAATTAGAAAACTCAGACTGTGAGAAAGATCGGGGTGTGTTTGTTAGCAATGATTTGAAGCCTAGAAAACAATGCATAAGCGTTCGTAACAAGGCAAACAGGATTCTCGGGTTCATATCTAGGAGTGTGAGTAACAGAACTGCTGATATCTTAAAACTTTACTTGTCATTAGTGAGACCCCATATGGATTATGCTGTTCAATTTTGGTGTCCTTATTACAGAATGGACATAGATTCATTGGAGAGAGTACAACGTAGAATGACAAAAAATGATCCATAAAATTAGAAATTTTCCGTATGAAGCAAGGTTGAAGAAATTAGGCTTACATTCGTTAGAGAGACGCAGAGTTAGAGGGGATATGATAGAGGTATTCAAATGGGTTAGTGGGATTAATAAAGGAGACATGATAAATGTACTAAAGTTCAGTGGTAGCGATAGAACTCGTACAAATGGTTTCAAATTAGATAAATTTCGTTTCAGAAAAGATATAGGC
The DNA here is from genome assembly GCA_032716605.1 of Paralithodes platypus. Classification (NCBI taxonomy): domain Eukaryota; kingdom Metazoa; phylum Arthropoda; class Malacostraca; order Decapoda; family Lithodidae; genus Paralithodes; species Paralithodes platypus. The sequence continues at coordinate 24,125,141 of CM064491.1, read as the reverse complement.
AAATATTGGTTTGGTAACAGAGTTGTAGATGGGTGGAATAGGCTACCAAGTGATATAGTGGGATCAAGAACGATAGGGAGCTTTAAGATAAAATTAGATAGGCATATGGACGAGATGGGTTGGGGGTGAGGGGTCTCTACCAAGTGTGGGCCAATCGGCGCTCAGCAGACCCCGTAATCCTGTGTTAATCTCTAACCGTTTTGGTAAGATGATCCTCAGGGTATTAGAATGTTGAGCCTATAATTGGGCTTTGTAATTGGGGTTGTGTGGGACAGGGATCTGCCTTGCTTAGGCCAATCGGCTTTCTGCAGACTCCCAGTTTCTTATGTTCTTATGTTCTTTCATTTCAAAATTTTTTTTTTAGTAAGCATTGTTTCCACATAGTGATTTTGATATGTTGTTTTTGACTTTATATTGTCTTTGTCCCAATTTTGGTTTGACTTTGTTTGCAAGTTTTACATTTTAAATTATTATAATAATAATAATAATAATAATAATAATATAGGCTAACTATATACATAGAGAGAGATAGTAAGAGTGAGAGAATATAAGGAGTTGTTAGTTATGGTTAGTGTTTATAATATCATAAGAGCCTAGCATATTAATGTTCACAGCACCATAAAGTCACGTACAATAACCCTGGAATATTCATGGCTTCCATTGTGCATGCATATGAATGAAGGCTGATAATTATCATTACCGTACTGCTAGTAATGATGACAACAATATGAATGATATTTGTATTCATTATAACTGTATTGAATAATATGCACAGGAACAGAAATTTGTATTTTCGTAATCAATTCGTATATTGATGAACAATGTTCTGACTAATATCTTGTTCTTATATTTTGCTATGCACATAATACAACCTATAACTCCTTATAACTCACTCTCACTCATACGCTGCCCCCCCCCCTCCCTCTCTCTCTCTCTATATATATATATATATACCGGTATATATATACTATATATATGTATACAGTATTTATATATATATATATATATATATATATATATATTATATATATTATATATATAATATATATATGTACATGAATTAATATATAAATCCAGTATGTACTGTATGTGTAAGTTTCCATTCAGAATATTTGTTTTGTCTATCCTATATAACGACTTTCCTAGTGGGTATTTCCTGATCCATAAGGTTGTATTACACTTCATCCTATTTTCCGGTACGGCTTTTTAGCCGGAATGATCGGAGGGTGGGGAGAGAGCCTTCTACTTTGCTTACCTATTTTTCTACTACAAACTGTCCTTGTCACTAGTATTATATAGGCCGGACTACCTTGTATGGACTGCAAGGTGTATGTGTTCTGAGTATCTGTGTAAGTCTGTGTAACTCTCTCTCTCTCTCTCTCTCACTCTAACTCCTCTCTCTCTCTCTCTCTCTCTCTGTAACATGCAGACTCCAAGGTTAGCTCATTGAAGATTTTAAAATACTTAATGGGTTTGACAATGTGGATTATAGCAAAATGTTCAGCCTCAATATGAATACAACACACCACTTTGGCTGGAAGTTAGAATAGAAAAGGTTCAGCAATAGTATTTGTCATGCCAACAATAAAAATAGCAACAATGACCACAACCCCAGCTACCACACCAGAAGGACGTAAAAACTGCCATGACAGAGGCCTAGAGTATCTTTCTCGCGCGGAACAGCATCCACGCCAGCTACCACCAGAAAAACGACATACCTTCTACCATCACCAGAATATCAACAGTCAGAACAATCCCTTCTAAATCTCAACACCATCAAACAGGATAACTCAGAAAAACAAAACACTATGACCAGCAACCAAGCAAACATTATCAAATAAAAACTCCTTTTTGTTTGAGCACTGCTAGGTGTAAGACTAGCCTTGCCTCAGGTGTGATACTGACATATGTTGGTGCACAGTAACGATAGCAAACCATCACCCACACCACCCACAATGCCCCAAATTGAGACTGAAATATATGTTGCCCCAATGATGCCCAAGGAAGAAAAACATGTGGGAGAATAAAAGGGTCAGGCTGACGCCATTGTTCCCCCCCCGCCCCCCATTCGTACCTTCTTCACCCCCACCGGCCCACTTTCCCTTTCCTCCTTGCCCCCCACCAAGCTTTCCTCTCACAACCAACCTACGGGCCAAAGGTTGCTTACCAACCCACACACTTGCCCAGGTCCTTACAAGTTCCTTCCACCCTGCCTCACTGCCCATGGCACCCACGTAATGCCACCCCTTCACAATCCATTCCCGAAAGTTAGGAGAAAATTAACAATGATTGGTTGAGCCTATCAAGGCGACAGCAGAGGACTAACTTTTCGTCACCCAGCAGCCCTGACAGCCCCACCCTCAGGACAGCTGAAATGATGCTGTCACACCTGTCCCTGCACCTGCCCATGGCTCCTAGGCGTGGGGGTCCTTGTGGACGAGGACCTGCTGCTGCACCACCTGCTGCCACTGAGCAACCACCTGCTGTTGCCCCATCTTCCGCTGGCCATGGACGAAGGCGTGCCCATGAGCGTTGACCCCAGCAGGGAAATGTTGACACATTTGTGTGGACTGAGGGGAAAACTTTGTATCGGAGGGCCCTGTATTCGCCAGAACGAATGCGAGCATTCAGGATTGTTTTCCCTGCACCGAGCAGTCAATGCCCATGGATTACTTAGGGCGTTCTTGGACGACGAGGTGGTCCAGTACGTGTTTGATGAGACAAACAATCAACGCCATTTGCTTGTCTACTTCTTTGATGCATCCCTGGTGATGCCAGGCAACATGAAAAACTGGATTGACATGACTATGGCAGAGTTCTACGTCTTCTTGGCTCTCTTGATGCTGATGGCACATGTCACCAAGCATCTGCTTGCAGGATACTTGATCATGGATGACCTCATCTCCATGCCTAGTTTCGGCAAATACATGTCCCAGAAGTGGTTCATGCCAATTTTGTCGCACTTACATTTTGTCTTGAACATGGGGGCCTTGTCTACCCGATTGTCTCTGGAAGATATGTGTCATCTTTGACATGATCAAGAACTGCTTTAAGAAATTCTTTTGGCCTTTTCAGAAAGTAGTAGTCGATGAGTCACTATCGCTGGTTTGAGGAAATGTGTCCTTCAGACATTATTTCCTCGAAGTGATATCGTGTTGGTAGTAAAAGTTTGTCATCTGCGATTGTCAGACTGGGTATGTCTTTGATTTATGCGTTAACACAGGTACTGCTGTCGACATTCCTGTCGATGGTGAACATGGCTTTTTTGGCTCCATGGTAAATATTCTCATGGATCGTTACTTCACCCAGAAACATATCCAGTACACAGATTATTATTACAAATCCCCAGCTCTCTCTAAGTTTCTCCTGGGCCATCAAACTGGCTCCAGTGGCACCATCAGGCCAAACGGTAGGCATTGGCTAAGGTCTCCACAGACACCGAATGTACAGAAGCAGTCTGGGAAAATAATGGCAATGCACAGGCACATCAGTTTGGGAGATTATAAGCACCAATCGAGCAGGACAGTTTCCAGATGACTCCACATAAGGAGTTGCTGGAACTCCTGTTTCAATTGCCTGGCTTCCCCCACTGCTTCTGTTGTGCCTCACCTACACAGAAAGTAACGAAAGTAATCCAGCTAACTCACAAACCCCTCTTCTTCCTATTAATTTCACTACACTTTACAAGCACACCATATTTCTTTCCCACACACCTAAATTACCTCTAATGTACCTTGATTTTGGATCTCTACCACTCTTCCACCCTTGGGGGGGGGGACACTTGTTACATGGAGCTTTGCTTTTTGTCTCTTTCATACACATCGAAAAATGACAAGTGGTCCGTCAACATTTAGAGCACCATGCATGAAGGCAACTTGAGGGATTCAAGCAAAGTTGACAAGACAAAGGCAAAGGGTCACCAGACACCGTGCTTGATTACAATATCAACATGCGTCTGGGGGATAAGTCCGATATGCAAATTGGTGCCATCGAGTGCTCACATGAGCTCCAGGTGGTACCGAAAAGCATTCTTGCATCTTGTGGACGTTGCATGCTGGAATGCATATAATGTATTCATGATAAAGACTGCAGCAACGTATAGTGCTGTGACACCTATCGCTCCACACGGCATCATGGTGCGGCACCCTTGCCTGACAAAATGCAAGCAAGGGATTGGGTGACATGCCAAACACTAATGCGCCTTTCCCAACTATTGCTTTTTGAAGTACATCCAGGCTCTGTTGTTATGTCTGGGCCTCCACACAACGACGTTCCCAAACCACAAATATTGTGTCAGCATATTGCAAAGGGTGCAACTTGGTATTTTGCATGCCATGTTTCCAGCAATACCTCTCATTACAAAGGTACTGAGGGTGACAGAAGGTGGCACAGCTTGTTCTGCCTTTTTTGTATGGTGTAAATAAGTGTAGAAAATAACCTAAGATATAATTACGACTTCAGAACAGTATAAATAATGTATGAACATAATACATAAGAACATAAGAACATAAGAAAATGGGAGTCTGCAAAAAGCCGATCGGCCCACACAAGGCAGATAACTCTATCCCTCTCAGTGATTGAGTAATGACAATTATTTGCTTTGGGTGGGCACGGTTTCGGCTAATCAGCTAACATCTAATAGCGAAGCTAAATTTTTCGTTAGCTGGTTAGTTTTTAAGCTAACTTTAAACATCGTTAGTGGACCGATTAGCTTCCGATAAATTTACTGCCGCTAACTGTAAGTCCGCTAATGTGCATTCGATGGTAAAAATAAATAAATAAATAAAGTTTATTTGTCAAAAACGTTTGCAAACCCTAAAATTACACATATTTATATGAGTATGTAATTGCAACATTGCAACAGTCAGTATTACATTTACTATATCACGTCACATTCACATGTAGACAAGACACGACTCATGAGTCATGTTATGACACGAACGTCACAACTTGTTTACGTGTGGCACCAGAGGTTGACCCAGCAGTAGAGTATGTGTAATAGATACTGTCACTGTATCACAGCATACATTATTATTGAATCATTGACTGACGACTCGTACATTCATAACTCTAGTCGTGACTCCTGATTGACTAGTACGTCTTTTTGTTATTATTATTATTATTATTATTATTATTATTATTATTAAGTGTCGTGAGCATAGCGCCGACTTGAGAAATTCGCTACAGAAAAACTAAAGACATTTACATTTTCAAACATTTTAACATAGATTGTGGAGGCATCTATTTGGGTTTATATTTGTATTAATTTATGGTTATATGCTTATATTTGTGTGTGTATGTGTGTGTTGACTTTTGCAGGGCTTTTGACCGATTATAAAGTACTACTGAAAGGTGTTTTGAATAGCATAAACACTCAAAATAACATAGGCCCTTCTTAAATTACATAAAATCAAACTATAGCCTGCATCAGAGGTAAGCGGGCATCATGGCTGAAGGGGTTAAGCTTATTGATTTTGTTCTATTGGCTATGCCTATCTAAGTTTTCTAACTCAATAACGATTTTTTCTATTCGACAGAAGTGTCGTTACATAGCTCATGACTCATGAGTAATAATTCAAAATCATAAATAATCAATCATAATTTCTATATTTGTTATATTATTTACTATCTAGGAATGTCTTATCGTTCTTATGATATTGCATACTGACACTGCTGTACATAACTCACGAGAGAAACATTTTAATTTTAGCTATTCGCTAATATATTGAATTGAATTTTGATTAACAGTGTCCGTAAATCTTGCGATACAGTAGTAATTCTGAACAGTCTTGTATTAATGTTTGCAAATAAATTTGATTGTAAGCTAATGCTTTATTTATTTGTTCACATAATTATGTACAGTATGTACAACAGGATGCACATTCACATTCATTAATCCTCTGATCTTGGCATTTTATGATTCTTTTAGCCTATGTTTTGGAAAGCTGTATCTAAGCAGTAAGCTACAACTACAACCTACAGCATATTATTGTTTTAGCTTTTTAGGTCTGTGTTTAAGGGTTTTAGAGGGAAAAAATCAAACTAATATGATAACAGTTAGCTGTTAACTGCTATCGTTAGCTTCCACTAATTTCTTCAGCAATTTAGCGATTTAGCGTTATCGAAGCTCACGTTTTAAGTTAGCTGATTAGCGGTTATCTCAGCTTACTTTTCGGTTATCTGTGCCTACCACTGAGCTGAGATACATATTACATATATAATTTGTCCATGGTAAGTTATCATCTTTAATTACACCCAACAATTTATAACTATTCGAGTGGTGTATATCTGATGTACAAATACAAAGCCTGGATAAACATAATTAACTTGGTTTACGGCTAAAATGCAAGTAGTGGGTTATATTAAAGTTAAATAAAAGCTGATTAACATATATCCACTTGTAAGCGTGTTTTAACTCTTTATTAAGATTTTGAAATAGGTTGTCAATATTAGTATGAGACGCTAATGCATTAGTGTCATCTGCTAAAATAATAAAGCTAATGTTGCTGCTAGATTGTGCTAATACATACATACTGTACATACATACATACATACATACATACAGTACATACCGGTTTAAAGACCGCAACCGTCCACAGTGAATGTGACTTCCATTGTACAATCACAGTACTGCACACAGTGCACAGCAATCATAACACGGTGGCTACAGTCTTTACTGTAGCACAGTTACTGTACAACAAAGTCTTGCCACAACAACGCCCCATCATGTTACCACTGTGGCTGATGTTTGTATAGCGCTATCAGTGTCTCAGCAAAACTCCATTAAGTCCCCCCGAAGCACTTGCACCTGGCGAAACCGCACCACACCAGCCTTAACCGTGCTACAATAAGGCAGTAACAAGAAATAACCGTAACTGCTACAGAGGCTGACTGCACCACCGAAGTGGCGGGCGGTGGGGTCGCTGCATCCCTAAGCCAGAGAGAAAGGCCGATTTGTGCCAGTGGGCTGTGAGAGCAAGACACTAGGGAACCTTGGGGCACCCCCTTATGGCCCCACTGCCTTCACCACTCTCAGGAAGAAAGATAGAAATAAGAATGATGAGAAAGGTAAAGTCAGAACTAGCTATGGGAAGTAAAGGACACCAACCCTCACCCTGATAGGTCCAGCCCACCACAGTACCAAGTCATTAATATATATTAGGAAAAGCAAGGGTCCTAAAATTGAGCCCTGAGGTACCCCATTATTAATTGACTGGTAATTGGAAGATAGGTCATTGTGTACGACATATTGTTTTCTGTTATGTAAGTATAAAATAAAGAGCTTTAACGGGGACCTCATATTCCATAATAGTTAAGCTTTTGGATCAGTATCTCATGATCCATTGAATCAAAGGTCCAGGATCATATAATTGTGTGTGTGTGGGGGGGGGGGGGGTACCTCCCAGAGGTGGTTGGGAGGGGTGGGTGGTTAGCTACCGAGCCTTATCAGTTGGAAAATATGACTTAATCAGGAGCATTTTGAACCCTACAGAGGGGTGATTTTGGCTCTTTACATGATATTCAATATAGCAAAATTGATGAAAAAATAGAGCAATACACTCACTACCTAAAATGGTATTACAATAACAGTATTATTGATGCACACAGGCGCAAGATTTCCAGACGAAACATATTCTTCCTACTTTTTTTGTTTTTTAAATAATTGAATTGATCTTGATACTAATGTTGTGAGGTTCTGGCTTTGGCACCTAAGTTACCTAACCTAATCAAACTTAACCTAACTTAGATTAGTTTTTTGGATCAGGTTAGATTAGAGAAAACAAACAGGTACTTCCACATAAAAAATAAATTAATGTTATGTCATTAACCAGTCTTGCTAAGGCAGCCTCCCAGAAGCTGGGTGTGCTCAACTGCCTTAGGGGGTTCTTTTCCCCTGCACAGCTTCTTGCTCTGTACAGGGGCATAGTGCGCCCTTGTATTGAGTATTGTTCACATGTGTGGGGAGGTTCCTCTCACACCGCTCTCCTAGACAAAGTTGAAAGGAAGGCCTTTCGTATCATTAACTCCCGTCCACTCACCAACTCTCTGCAATCTCTCTCTCTCCGCCGCAATGTTGCATCTCTCTCGCTATTCTATCGCTACTATAATAATCAGTGTTCCTCAGAGCTATCCCAGTGCATACCACCTCCTTTACGTAGGGCACGTGGTACCCGTCTTGCAACTCAATCCCACCCCTACTCTGTGCAACTCTCCAACCCAAGAGTGAAACGTTACTCTCAAACTTTCTTCTACTCAACATCTGAGCTCTGGAACTCTCTCCCAGAATCAGTCTTTCCCTCTTCCTATGACTTAAATTGCTTCAAGCTCCGTGTGTCCAGGCATTTTGGCTCGAACGTCCCTTGATTTTGGCCCTGTCACTCTTTCAACTATGGGGGAGGCACTCGCTATAGGCAGTTATGCCTTTTGCCTCCCTCAATCACATAGAACAAAAAACAAAACAAAAAACACATGGTTAAGTTAATTTAATTTTAAGTTAGGTTAGGTTAAGATTGTTAGGTTAGGTTATGCAAAATACCAAAACCAGTCGTTTAGCATGATATGATTATCAAAATCACATTATTTAAATTAAGAAAGTAGGAAAAAAAACATGTTTTCATGTTTTGTCTGGAAATCACATACATAATAGGCTACTATGTGCAAGTTGCAGCAACACATATAGGCCTACCAAATATTTGTATTTACAAGGAATATAGCTAGACCTATTATTGCAAAAACAAAACAATAAACGCGTATGGTCATCTAATTAATCATTACCTTCCGTATTACAATATTGACACATTAATATGAAAGTCTAAACCTGTTTCAAACAATTAGGCATAGACTAAATCTCGAAATAATTTAGTCAGATTAGCCTAAGCCTGATCAAATTTCGAATAATAAACAAGTGAACTTAGGTTACTCAAGCATTCATATAATCTTCGTTGTATTAATTACCAAACATCCTTTCAAAAGCCCCCAAGCCTCCATATATTCTAGACCTTATAATTATGATTGCCAAGAAAATCTCAATTCCCATGTGCTCCACTGGTCCAACCAAATCAATGCATAGGCCTATATTTACAAAGGTCCTACCAAGCTTGCACACTGATATGGACAACATCTTGATTTGGGATACAAAATCAGTGACTAAACATTATAATAACCGTATATAGCCCAGTAACGATATACAAACTAAAGACATTAATACAAGCGAATTTCTGTACCTTGGCTTAGGGTTCTACTATGGTTAAGGTGTCTACAAATTTGTGTGTGATAACCCGGGTTCGAATCCTGGTGGATCACATAATTATATGCTTTCATTAATTTCAATGGAGGTGTTTGGTGTTGTGGTGAAATTAATAACAAATAGATACTCGGGTTTATTTCATCTGACGATAAATTGAATCCTTTAGCAGCTTTCTCGATATTTAATGGGACAATATGAAAGTCGGACATTGTGTTTGCATAATGAAACCACAATTTCTCTGCATCATATCAAGACCAAGTTTATATATTTAGCCCCATATTTCATTACAAAATCTTCAAAATAACTGAGAAATATTAATGTGAACTTTGCAGTTTACCGTCACGTGAATATAAACAAGGTATAGGCGGGCAGCACCGCACATCAGCCGAGCTTCACAAACATCAACAAACAATGAGACCGCCGATCATTCGAATGTGAATAAAATAAATTAATTGCCTTTTGGATATTTGATTTAGTAAAACATTTAGCATTTAAAGGTTTCAGTATTTCAGTATTGTCAATATTACCGATCCGCAACACAGTATGTAAACATTTATTTTCAATGGCATGTGAATATTCAAATTTTTTCCAAGCTATTCATACAAGTTTTAATTTGGGGAAAATAACATTAATTTTATTAGTAAATTTATTTATTTATTTATTTTTTTTATCTGGAGGGAAAAGCCCAGTTTCCCAAGGTTTTGTAGTGAATTCTTTGATTTTTTATATATCTTGGATTTTGTTTATAAATCTGTTATTTTCCCCCTGCTGGTAATATATATGATGATGACAATAAGTCATGGGGGGGGGGGGGGGGGGGGGGGGGGGGGGGGGGGGGGGGGGGGGGGGGGGGGGGTGGGGGGGTGGGGGGGGGGGGGGGTGAGAGCTTCAATCTATATTTGTATCCCACGGCAGTTAAAATAGACGGGAATGTGATCGCCAGCGTGGAATCTGGGGTTTTTCCCCAGATGAAACAAATCAAGATTTGTTTACTAATGATACATACAATTTATTTTCCCCCAAATTAAAACTTATATTAATAGCTTGAACATAATATGAATATTCATATGCCATTGCTTTTTTTTTGTTTTACCTACTGTGTTGCGGATCGGTAATATTTACCTTAATAATTACTAATCAATTAGATGAGACGTTATTGAAACAAATACAAATAATCTACCGTTACTTACAACTGAGAAGTGAAGTACAGAAAACGGCCTCAGCATTAGGGTTACTGTATTGTCTACGCAATGGCAGGGGTAGGCCAAAATGTCTTGCTTAAAAAGTGAAATTTTCGTAGAAACGTTTGCACAGTCAGTACTCAATTTCGTAATATAGATATATTGCATGACTATATTTGCCTTAATTAATATTATTTACGATGAACGGGTATATAAAACAACATAGCATAAGTGATTGATTTTTAATAATATAAATTTTTACTATTTTTCGAGAATTGTGTGTGGGGGGGGGGGGGAATGACCCCCCCCCCCCCCCCGGCCCCCCCTTTGGCTGCGCCCTTGCACCCACTGCATGTTCTTGTCTATCAAGGGTATCGTTCAGCAGTTTTTGTGAAGGTTACCAAGGCAGGTTGACTTTACTGTTATTGTCTGTGGTTTGGGTGGTATAGGGCTGGTGTTTACAGATGATGGTGGTTCCCGGTGGCAGACTGTTTTAATGTCTCCCTGGATACGGGTATTGCGATGTATGTTATCCTGGGTGTTGTGTGTGGTGTTGGTGGTATTGCAGGTGTTCTTTGGGGTACGGCGGGCATAACAGTAATGTACAATATTTCTAGCTCTTGTTTATGCAACTGCATGATGGTATTTTGGCATATCACCATCAGCCAACCAGCTCGAAATAAAATGTTCTATCTCAAAACGACCAAGTTCCAATTTATCAGAAACAAACTATAGTTAGATATTTTTCATGCTTGTCTGAGCAGAGAAGACTGAGCAGGACAACATGTGCAGATGCTTCGCACTGTAAAGTTTTTTGTTCTGGTGATCGGTATACACTCTTTTGTATTGCTAGATTGGTGTAGGACATTCTCATTGTTCGTCAAACCTCAGTCAGCTGAGCATAATTTGTGAGAAGGGTACTGCATAATTTAGGGTTGATTATGGGTTTTGTGTACTTGTATGCGTGTGTTGCAACAATAGTCTCCTGCAGCAGTCGGCATCCTATAGTTTTTTATTTTCCCTCCGTATTTGTATTTTGTGATTGAGGGACATTACTAATAAATAACAATTTATGTACTTGTTTTTGATCTGTGAGTAATTAGCTTAAGTAACGGATTTCTAGGTTAACAAACAAATTGGGTGTAGTAAAAGAGGATCAAGATATGTTTTGCTGGAGAAGAATCAATGATAGGCTAATTAAAATGTGTAGTTATAATTGATTATTTATTGGTTAAGTTAGATAAGTTAAACTAATGTAGGTTAGTGTACAGGTATAGTAAGTTAGTTTATATCAGGTCATTTTATTTTATGTTAGGTTTATGCCCTGTTTTGTTAGGTTATATGTGGTTATATTTGGTAATATATGTGGTTATATTTGGTAATATATGTGGTTATATTTGGTAATATATGTGGTTATATTTGGTAATATACAGTAAGGTTACGTTTATCTTGGTTAGCTTAGGCGTGGTTTGGTTTAAAGACACCCATGCAAAGGGAGATCTACTTACTAAACATGGGAGAATCCTGTTACTCAAATGCTTCCAAATAACGATTTATCCAGCACATGACTATCCCTTACTTTCAACAATACACAAATCAACACTCATCTTTCTTCAATATTTTGGCGTTTCTTTTTCTTCTGACCTTTCTTGTAAAGATCATAATACCACTCTTGCTAAGACAGCTTCTCAGAAGATAGGTGTGCTCAACTGTCTCCGTGGGTTCTTCACCCCCGCACAGCTTCATAATAATAATAATAATAATTAAAGTTGCAAGCAACGTTGTGCGGGGTTCGAGCGGGGTTGCACGCAGGGTATTGTGTTGGATACAAGGGCTGTGCCACATATATCAAAATATCATGTATCTCATCGGGCATGGAGAAAATACAGAAGGAATATAGTGTAGCCATTTTGGCTATGGCCACTTAGACCATTAAGGAGTGTGACCATTTTGGTTAAAGCTATTAATCCTGTACGAGTTGTTGTTGTTGTTCCCTAAGCTGCCTGGCCGAACAGCCCCGAGTCCCTGAGGAAGGCCATGGCCACGATCGGGCTTTCCCACAGAACTCTCATTGAGTGTAGATTGTGTTGTTGGCGTAAGTGGTTGTGTGAAATGCAGTCTTCTATTATGTGTTTAATGGTATGGGGTGCTGTGTTACATCCCGGGCAGGCATCGACAACGGAGTCATCCAGTCTCTTCTGATAGCTCAGGAGAGCCGGATGGTGTCCGCATCTCAGCCTGGCCAGGTGGACTCTGTCCTCGCGAGGAAGGGAGGATTCGGAAGGATGGATTTCGGGAGGTCGTGCTTGCAGCTGCGTGTTGTCTGTGAGTGAGTGGATGGATCGGCGAGAGATATGAGTATGGATGTGCTTCTGGAAGGTGGTTCGGGGTGGGAGAGAGGACAGTAATTGTGTGTGATACCGTGTGCTGGGTGTTGTTTTGATATTTCTTGGTGTCTGTGGGTGTGTTGCCATGTAGTTTAGTGGGTGGTCTTAGTTCGTGGAGGCTACTGCCAGGAATTGAGTGCCTCTCATGATCACTGATCTTATGTATTGTTTATATACTGTGGTGGTAGTTTCTTTGTTGTGTCCAAATTTTGTGTGCGCAAGTGACCTGAGGGCGTTAAGTCTGGGTGTCATTTCTTTTTAATGTTTGTGGTGTGCTGTTTGAATGTCATATGAGTATCATATGTTACTCCTAGGATTTTGTGTGTGTGTGTATGTGTTAGGGGTGTGTTGTTTATGGTGAGTTGAGGGATGTATTTGTGTTCTCCTGTCCAGCTTGTGAGCAGGGTTGCGGTGGATTTGGCTGGGGGTAGATTAAGTCTGTTTGTAGTGCACCAGCCATGTAGTGTGTTGAGATAGGGTTGAAGGAGATCTGTTGCTCTTTTTGGGTCATGGTGTGTGCATGTGAGTGTTATGTCATTGCATAGGAGGCTAAGTTTATTTGGGGCGTATTGGGTGTAGTTATATCGTTCATGTACAGATTGAAGAGTGCGGGCGATAGGACGGATCCTTGTGAGACTCCGTTTGGAAAGTTTCTGATTTTAGATGACTGACCGGCAAAAGATACGTGTGCACATCTGCCTGCTAGGAAGTTGGCCAGCCACCTTTTTGTGTTGTTGTGCATGTTTGTGTTGTAGATTTTGTTTGTTAGGTTGTGGCGGGGGATGGCATCGAAGGCTTTACTAATGTCGAGTGTGGCTAATAGTGATCTGTGTGGTGGTCTAGCTGAGTTGATGCCGTCAAAAGCTCTTTGTGTAAGGTCTGTGAGAAGAGTGTTTGTGGAGTGCAGTGGCCTAAAGCCATGTTGTGTTGGAGCTAGGGGTAGGTCGGGTGTAATTAGATTTAACACTAGGCGTTCCATGACTTTGGAGGGGGAGCAAAGGAGTGTGATGGGGCGGTGCGAGGAGGGTAGCGTGGGGTCTTTGTTGGGTTTGGGGAATGTGGTGATGAGACCATGCTTCCAAATGTCTGGTATTGTGTTGTGTGAATAACTGTAGTTTGATATGTTAGTGAGTGCTTGTATGCCTTGTGGTCCCAGGTGTCTGAGGTGTATGTTGCTTATGTTGTCTAGGCCACAAGCGGGTGAGTGCTTGAGATTGTTGATGATATGCTTTGTCTGGTGATTGGTGAAGGGTGTATAGTCAGGGTCTGTGGGGAATTGTCTCTTACGTCGGATGACACGTCGGTCGTCTTTGTGAGGTTTTAGGTGGCTGACATGTGAAAAGTGATTGATGAGAGTGTTTGCTTGTTGTTTACATGAAGGAGTAGAGTCTGTTGTTGTGATTGCAGCATGTGATTGTGTTGTGTTGCTGTTGGAAAGTGTGATGCTGTTTAGTGTTTTGTAGAGTTTTTTGGGGTTTGTTTTGTGATCAAGTGTTTGTAGGAAGTTATTCCAATTTAGTTTTTGTTGTTCTTGTATTTTGTTGTTAGTTTGGGTGTTGAGTGCTTGGATTTGTTGTGTGATGTCTTGTGTGTGGAGTGCTGGGGAGTGTTTCAGTATGTTGCGTTGTCTGATGAGGTTTTGAATTTCTGGTGTGAAGTTGGGGTTGTGTCTTTTTCTGTTACCTCTTGGAATGTGTTTCTTGTCAGTGTTTTGGATAGATTTATTGAGTATGTGTACAGCATTGTTGATGTTAGTGATGGGTGTACTGTTTAGAGTTGTGAAGTGTTGTTCTGTCTCATTTGTGAATGCTTCCCAGTTAGGTCTTTTATAATTGGTGTATGTGTGTTTGTGGTTAGCTGGGGTGAGTCTGGTTTTGGTGGTGATAATGATCGGGAGGTGGTCAGAGCCTAAGGTTCTGACCACCCTCCAGGATGTTGTGGGGGCGAGTTCTGGGGAGCAAAAGGTGATGTCTGGAGATGATGGGTTATAGAGGGCTTGGTGAGGAATATGGGTATGTTGATGGATGTCGTTAACCCTTTCACGCATTTATGACGCAGAGGTTGCCAGATTAGCAATAAGAAATAGAGTTCTCTCACTCTTATAATTACCTCTCCAAAATTAGTGTTCTGCCCACAGCTAACTCAAAGACAACTGCAGAAGTTGAAGTAACTAAACTAAAGGTTTCTAAATGCCCCTGATGGTAACAAAGGCTTTAAAGTATCCCTAATAGGCTTAAAATCGCGTCATATGTCGGAGAGGGTTAAGGATGATGAGGTTAACAGTTTGGTTTTGTAGTACCAGCCCTCTGTCTGTGTCGGGGTTGTCGACAAACCAGGCCGACGTCTTGGCGTTGAAGTCACCACCCAGGATGATGTGTGGGGTGTTTGTGATGTGTTGTAAGTGTGGTCTGTATTCATTTGGTACTGTAGGGGATGTATGTGTTTATGATGGTTATGTTGGAGTTGTTGCCAGTGCGTATTTTAATTGATTGTATTTCTGTTGTGTTATCATTTGGGGGGAAGAGGGATTTGGTTTGTACACTGGTAACTATGTATGATATTTCTTTGTGTACCAGGGTGATGAGTCCACCGCCTCCGCCGACAGCCCGGTCTTGTCTGATGGTGGTGAAATCATGAAATGTGGGTGTTTTTTGTGTTGTGCAGAGTTTTGTTTCTTGTAAGATGGCAATGTGTATGTTGTGTTGTTTGATGAAGTGTGAGAGTTTTTTTGTGTTGATGCCATCTATGTTCAATTGGAGAATGTTAATATTATGTGCACGATGTATGTTGGGTGCTGCTGCACGAGGATGGGGTGGGGGTGAGGGAGGGGGGGGGGGTGGGGGTGAGGGAGGGGCTGGTGGTTGGGATGGGTGAGGTGGGGGTGGGGATTGGGGAGCAGATGGGGGTTGGAATGGATTAGGATGGGGTGTGGTATGTTGAGTTGAGGATGTGGATGGTATGGGAAGGTTAGGTGGGTTAGGGAGGAGAGGTGGACAGGTTTTAGGGGGGGGAGTGGATGATATGGGAAGGTTAGGTGGGTTGGGGAGGAGAGGTGGACGGGTTTTAGGCGAGGGATTTGACTGGGAGAGGGAGGGGCATGAGGAACAGGTCCAGGTGTTCGTGTAGTGTTTCTTGGAGGCAAGTGTTGTGCAGGTGAAGTGGGTCAAGTTCCTGCATGAATTGCAGAGAACTGAACCATTAGTGTGGCGACTCGAAGCGATGGGTTTTGAGCAAGTTGGACATATGTATGTGTAGGTGGGTCCTGGGTTGCTCTCAATGTCTCCGGCTAGAAGAAGTCTTCGAGAAATGACAGACGGAGAGTCATTTCTCGGTGTAGGAAAATCTGTGTGATGTGTGTGTGTGGTGTGAGGTGTGGAAATTCCCGGCGCGACCGAAGCCGCTCCAAGGACTCCTGTACGAGTAGGCATAATTGCCCGAAATTGCCTTCATTCCCTGCTCATTTTCATGCATAAGCAAAAGCCAGAGCGTAATACAATTATGTATTCGTGAAAGTACGGTAATAGCTTTCAAATTACTCCTGAATCATCCCTGTACGACATCTGGTTTTCTTGTAAGGGTCTTGCAAACGAAGGGCAAAATTGCTAAAAATTACCAAATCCGATAGACCTAGGCGAAATCGCTAATAATTACCAATTATTTTCTGTTTTCGCTATGTGTGACGCTGCACATAAGTGAACTCTCTCTCACACAAACCTCAGTGTCGTGGCGGGGCCTGTAGGCTCCGGCTGCCGTCCATCCGTGCTGCTTGCAAAAGCTGGCCTGGCTCACAGGCTACAAAATAGCCGGAAAATCGTCTCCGTCATATGAGGGGCCCCGCGAGAATTGGGTTAAGAAGTGTGGTTGTTTTGATTATTTACTAGGGTCACCATAAGGATAATGGTGTGGCATTTGTTCTGTACAGAAGCTTGGCCTTTTTGGTTGGGGCTTCTTAGGAATGTGACCTTTTTCGTTAGCCATGGAGAAACTGCAGAGGTGCAAATTATTATAAGCAACCTCATGTTAAAAATATTGTATTGATTGTATGCGTGTATGCCCCGACAGAGGATATACTTGAAAGAAAGAAAGAGGAGTTCTGGATGAATGTGGAGGCGTGCCTGGAGAAGTTTGACAAGAACGAAAGAATATTTCTGATTGGGGATATGAATGGTAAGGTGGGTGATAGGAAAGTTGAGGGAGTGGTGGGAGGGTGGGGGGTACCATCAGAGGTGAATGGGAATGGTAGTGCACTTGTGGACGTATGTGTGGGGAGGAGGCTGTGGATAGCCAACACCTTCTTCCGACACAGAATGATCCACAGGTACACGTGGAAACGGATGTTGACGATGAAGGATAAGACCGTGGTGGAACGAAAGTCATTGATTGATTATGTATGTGTGGATGAACGAATGAAGAAATCTGTGATGGATGCTAGGGTGTATAGGGGTATTGGAGGGGGTCTGTCTGATCATTATGTAGTGGTAGCTAAGGTTAGGATACAAAAGAAGTGGGTGAGGAGAGCTGGAGGGAGGCGAGAGGAGGGTGGAATGGTGAGGAGGGTGGAGAGGTTGCAGGAGGAGGAAGTCAGGGAGGAGTACAGGAGAGCAGTGGAAAGACGACTAGGTGGGTTCGACCTGGAAGTTATGGAGGAAGTGGAGGAGATGAGCAAGGTGTTTTGGAAGGACCATATTACCAGTCTTGCTAAGGCAGCCTCCCAGAAGCTGGGTGTGCTCAACCGCCTTAGGGGGTTCTTTTCCCCTGCACAGCTTCTTGCTCTGTACAGGGGCATAGTGCGCCCTTGTATTGAGTATTGTTCACATGTGTGGGGAGGTTCCTCTCACACCGCTCTCCTAGACAAAGTTGAAAGGAAGGCCTTTCGTATCATTAACTCCCGTCCACTCACCAACTCTCTGCAATCTCTCTCTCTCTCCGCCGCAATGTTGCATCTCTCTCGCTATTCTATCGCTACTATAATAATCAGTGTCCCTCAGAGCTATCCCAGTGCATACCACCTCCTTTACGTAGGGCACGTGGTACCCGTCTTGCAACTCAATCCCACCCCTACTCTGTGCAACTCTCCAACCCAAGAGTGAAACATTACTCTCAAACTTTCTTCTACTCAACATCTGAGCTCTGGAACTCTCTCCCAGAATCAGTCTTTCCCTCTTCCTATGACTTAAATTGCTTCAAGCTCCGTGTGTCCAGGCATTTTGGCTCGAACGTCCCTTGATTTTGGCCCTGTCACTCTTTCAACTATGGGGGAGGCACTCGCTATAGGCAGTTATGCCTTTTGCCTCCCTCAATCACATAGAAAAAAAAAAAAAAAAAAAAAAAGGAAGAGATCTGTGCAGCATGTGAGGAGGTGTGTGGAGTGAGGAGAAGAGGGAGGGGAGTGAAAGGTACAGCATGGTGGACAGAAGAGGTAAGAATAGCTGTGGAAGAAAAGAAGAAAGCATATAGAGAGTGGTTGGGTAGTAGAGGGAATGAAGATTCCGAGAGACAGAAACGAGCACCTGAGTGTAAAATGGAGGGAGAGTAAGAAACTGTTCTGGGAAGAAGTCAAGAAAGTTAGGGAAGGTAGCAAGGGAAACAGTAAGGGTGTGAAAGATAAGAATGGGAGATTGCTAGCCGAGAAGCAAGAGAGAGTCGAAAGATGGAGGGAGTACTTCAGTGAGTTGCTAAATGTAAGGAATGAAGAGCCAGCAAACATAGCTGGATATGGTATGGGAGGGAGAAGAAGAGAAGTAGTGGAAGAGGAGGTGGGGATCAGGAGGTCAGAAGTGTGGGAAGCCATGAAAAGAGTGAAGTTGGGGAAAGCACCAGGAACAGATGGAGTGTGTGGGGAAATGTTGAGGTATGGTGGTGAGATAGTGATAGAATGGGTATGGAAAATGTGCAAACTAGCATGGGAGAAGGGGAGTGCACCCGATGACTGGAAGACTGGCATAATAGTCCCCCTATATAAGGGCAAAGGGGAAAGAGGAGTGTGTGGTAACCACCGAGGAATATGTCTTCTAAGCGTAGTAGGGAAGGTATACAGTAGGGTACCGGTAGTGATTGAGAGAGTGAGAGTGAGAACGGAGAAATGGATAGGCGACGAGCAGGGAGGTTTTTAGGAAGGGAAGAGGATGTGTAGATCAGATTTTTACCCTGAATTGTGTTGTGGAGAAGTATCTGGAGAAGAAACAAAAGGTGTATGTTGCCTTTATGGACTTGGAGAAGGCCTATGACAGAGTGGATAGAGAAGGTTTGTGGAAAGTACTTAGAATATACGGAGTAGAGGGCAAGTTGCTGAAAGCAGTGAAGAGCATGTATGAGGGTGTAAAGGCGGCAGTACGTGTGGAGAGTGAGCAGAGCGAGTTCTTTGACCTGAATGTTGGTTTGAAACAGGGGTGTGTGATGTCCCCGTGGTTGTTTACTGTATATATGGATGGAGTCATAAAAGAAATACTATCAAGAGCAGTGGATGTTGGTGTATCGCTGAAAAGGGAGGGAATTGAGTGGAAGCTACCTATACTGCTGTTTGCGGATGATACAGTTCTGATGAGTGATAATGAATGGGAGTTGCAGGGTCTGGTAAATGAGTTTGGAACAGTGTGCGAAAAACGGAATTTGAAGGTAAATGCGGGGAAGAGCAAGGTTATGGCCTTCGAAAGGGGTGAAGTCACAGAGTGTGAGGTGAAGCTGAACGGTCAGGCTATGGAGATCGTCAACTCTTTTAAGTATCTGGGCAGTGTGTTGAGTAAAGATGGGACTATGGATGAAGAAGTGCGGGAGAGGGTACAACAGGGGAAGAGGGTTGTAGGAACACTAAAAGCAGTAACAAGAAATAGGGTGGGCAGTATGGAAGTGAAGAAGTCCTTGCATGACAGTGTGGTAATCCCGACACTGACTTACGGAAGCGAAGCATGGACGTTGGTTGAGAGACTCAGACCAAGAGTGAGAGCAGTGGAAATGAATTACTTAAGGAGTGCGTGCGGAGTTACATGGAGGGATAGACAGACTAATGAGGAAGTAAGAAGGAGGTGTGGTGTGGAGGTAGATGTGCTGGAAAGTGTGAAAAGGAACAACTTGAGATGGTTCGGCCATATGGAACGTATGGAAAGCGAGAGAATGACTAAGAGGGTGTATGAGAGCGAGGTGGAGGGACAGAGAGGGAGAGATAGACCGAATGAGAGGTGGAAGGATGGAGTGAGGAAGTACATGAACGAAGGCGGTGCTGGTTGGGGGGAGGGGCGTCGACTGACTGGGGACAGAGGTGCATGGGGGCGGTTCGTTCTTGGCCACCCCTTCGGGGATCACGGCATCAGGCAATAGATGATAGATAGATGTTAAAAATATCTTATATATTTTTGTTTAGCTTTACTTGGCATTCCTCTTCCTCTATGTATCTAGCAATTTAACCCCCTCAAACTCCTTATGACGCGATGGTGTGGTAATTACCCCGGGCCAAAAAGCTCTAAAAGACGATCGAGCGATAACTCAAGCGAGCTTGAAATATGCAGGCGTTTCGTTCATGGTCACCCCTTCGGGGATCAAGGTGTCCGGCAATATATACCGGTAGGCTATAGATAAATTCATTTTTGGGCTATTTCTTTCATTTTATTTATCCTGTTAAAGTGCTTGATTGATTTTTGTGCTAATGTAGTTAGTATTTGGTGTAATTTCACATATTTCAGCTAAATCTGGAGAGCACATGCAATTTATTTGTGCATGTTCAGTAAGTATTGCTGGGGAAAGGGTTAACGTATTCATCTTTTGGGGTATTTATTCTGTTTTTATCCTGTTTCTGTGATTGATTGAGTTTTGTGCTAATGTAGTTGGTATTTGGTATAATTTTACATATTTTAGATAAATCAGAAGAGCACATGCAATATATTTGGGCATTTTCAGTTAGTATTGCTGGGGAAACGGTTAACATACAGTATTCATCATAGGAAGGGAATAGGATGTGTAGCTCAGATCTTTGCCCTGAAATATGTTGTGGAGAAATATCTTGAGAAGGGACAAAAGTTGTATGCTGCCTTCATGGACTTGGAGAAGGCCTATGACAGAGTTGATAGAGAAGGTACCAGTATGTAGAAAGTACTTGGAATATACGGAGCAGATAGCAAGTTGCTGAAAGCAGTGAAAAGCATGTATGAGGGTGCAAAGGTGTCAGTATGTGTTGAGAATGAACAGAGCGAGTTCTTTGATCTTAATTTTGGGTTAAAGAAAGGGTGTGTGATGTCCCCGTGGTTGTTCAATATATACTGAACTGTATATGGATGGAGTCCTAAAAGAAATGCAAGGATGAGCAGTGGATGTTGGTGTACCACTAATAAGGGAAGGCAACGAGTGGAATGACAGAGTTGATAGAGAAGGTATGTTTAGAATTTACAGAATTTACACTTTCTCCTCCACAATGCAGAACTTCTGCTTATCAGAATTCATTTATCCCCAGAGCTACTACTCTTTGGAATTCACTTCCCTCGAATTGCTTTCCACAAACTTACAATCTGCAAATGTTTAAATCCAGTTGTTACAAATATTTTATGAATGGAGGATGCCTTTAGGCACATGGACCTTTTTGTTTTATCTGTGTTTTTCCTTCCTCCGTTCATTGTCTCTTTAAAAAAAAAAAAAAAAAAAAATAATGTGGAAAGTACTGTACTGAGAATATATGGAGTAGATGGCAAGTTGCTGAAAGCAGTGAAGAGTATGTATGAGAGTGCAAAGGTATCCGTACGTGTGAAGAATGAACAGAGGGAGTTCTTTGATCTGAATGTTTGGTAAAGCAAGGGTGTGTGATGTCAAGATGGTTGTTCTATATATACAGTATATGGATGGAGTCATAAAAGAAATACAAGGAAGAGCAGTGGATGTTTGTGTACTGCTGTTTGCTGATGATATGAATGGGAGTTGCAGGGTCTGGTAAATATTTTTGGAACAGTGTGCGAAAAATGGAATCTGAAGGTAAATGCGGGGAAGAGCAAGGTTATGGTCTTCGAAAGGGGTGAAGCCACAGAGTGTGAGGTGAAGTTGAACGGTCAGGCTATGGAGATTGTCAGCTCATTTAAGTATCTTGGCAGTGTACAGAGTAAAGATGGGAGTATGGATGAAGAAGTGTGGGAGAGGGTGCAACGGGAAGAGGGTTGTAGGAATGCTGAAAGCAGTAACATGAAATAGGGTGGTCAGCATGGAACTGAAGAAGTCATTGCATGACAGTGTGGTAATCCCGACACTGACTTACAGAAGCGAAGCATGGACGTTGTTGGAGAGATTCAAACCAAGAGTGAAAGGGATGGAAATGAGTTACTTGAGAAGTGTGTGCAGAGTTACATGGAGGGATAGACAGACGAATGAGGAAGTACGAGAGAGGTGTGGTGTGAATGTACTGGAAAGTGCGAAAAAGAACACCTTGAGATGGTTCGGCCATGTGGAACGTATGGGAAGCGAGAGAATGACTAAGAGCGTGTACGAGTGAGGTGGAAGGACAGAGGGAGAAATAAACCGAGAGAGAGGTGGAAGGATGGAGTTAAGAAGTATATGCGTGAAAGCGGTGCTGGATGGGAGGAGGGGCGTCGACTGACTGGGACAGAGGTGCATAGGGGTGTTTCGTTCGTGGCCAATCCTTCGGGGATCAAGGCGTCCGTCAATAGATAGATAGATAAATTCATCTTTAGGGCTATTTCTTACATTTTCTTTATCCTGTTAGTGTACTTTATTAAATTTTTGGTAATGTAGTTGGTAATTGGTGTAATTTTACATATTTCAGATAAAGGATGTCAACAGAATAACAAATGATGAGCTGAAGAGACGTTTAGGTATAAAGAGTATTAGCGAGGAGATGCGTACAAGTAAACTGGGATGGTATGGACATGTGGAGAGAATGGATGAACAAAATTGGGTGAAAAGATGCAGGTCTGCGATTGTGGAGGGAGCTGCACCAAGGGGTGGACCGAGTAAGACCTGGGATCGGACTATACGTGCCGATCTCAAATCCAAAAACTTGACAAGTAAAGCATCCCTTAACAGGGTTGCCTGGAACGCCGCCATTAGGAAAAGAGACTGAAACTGCACATCTGTGTGGAGCAATCAGTCTTAAAATGTTATGTACGTATGTATGTATAAATCTGAAGAGCACATGCAATCTATTTAGGCATTTTCAGTCAGTATTGCTGGGTAAAGGGTTAACATATTAATCTTTTGGAGTATTTCTTCCATTTATTTATCCTGTTAGTGAGTTTTATTGATTTCAGTGCTACTGTAGTGGTATTTGGTGTAATTTTACATATTTTAGATAAATCTGAAGAGGACATGCAATATATTTGGGCATTTTCAGTCAGTATTGCTGGGGAAACTGTTAGCATACTGTAGTCATCTTAGGAAGGGAAGAGGATGTGTAGCTCAGATTTTTGCCCGGAAATGTGTTGTGGAGAAATATCTGGAGAAGCGACAAAAGTTGTATGCTGCATTTATGGAGTTGGAGAAGGCCTATGACAGAATTGATAGAGAAGGTATGTGGAAAGTACCGGTACCGGTACTGAAAATATACGGAGTAGATGGCAAGTTGCTGAAAGCAATTAAGAGCATGTATGAGGGTGCAAAGGTGTCGGTATGTGTGGATAATTAACGGAGCGAGTTCTTTAATCTGAATGTTGGGTTAAAGCAAGGGTGTATGTGATGTCCCGATGGTTGTTCAATATATACCAGTACAGTATATGGATGGAGTCATGAAAGAAATACAAGGAAGAGCAGCGGATGTTGGTGTACCGCTGATAAGGGAAGGAAACGAGTGGAAGTTGCTTCAACAGTACAGTACCGGTACTACTGTTGCTGACAACACAGTTCTGATGAGCAATAGTGAATGGGAGTTGCAGGGTCAGGTAAATATGTTTGGAACAGTGTGTGAAAAACGGAATCTGGAGGTAAATACTAGGAAGAGCAATATTATGGTCATTGAAAGGGGTGCAACCATAGAGTGTGAAGTGAGGTTGAACGGCTATGAAGAATGTCAGCTCATTTAAGTATTTGGGCAGTGTGTTGAGTAAAGATGTGAGTAGGCCTATAGATGAAGAAGTGTGGGAGAAAGTGTAACAGGGGAAGAGTGTTGTAGGAACTCTGAAAGCAGTAAGAAGAAATAGGGTGATCAGCATGGAAGTAAAGAAGTCCTTGCATGACAGTGTGGTAATCCCGACATTGACTTATGGGAGGGAAGCATGGACGTTTCTGACTGGGATTGATCATTGATAATCATCGGTTATGCTAGTTGGAAAATTAGTGGGGTAGAATGTAGAGTTCGGGTGTACCGCCAGCCTTATTTACACTACGCGGAGCGGGGGCGGATGCTGGCCATTATGTTCCCGTCTATTTGACTGCTTTTGGATACAATAATAGGTTGAGGGCGGTCACCCCCCCCCCCATGACATATTGTCATCATCATATAGATTGCCAGCAGGAGGCAAATAACCGAAAAAAACGCCTTCAAAATAGACGCGAACTAAAGGCTGGTTCACACATAGCCGAGTCGGTGCGCGAGTCCAACAAGAGTGATGAAAGCAATGACTCGTCGATACTCCTCAACACTCGTATAGACTCGTGCTACGCTCGTGTATACTCGACACACTCGTGGGTACTCGCCACGGGGTCCAAAAATGTCATGCATGCATGAAATTTTTGGGTCCCGTGGCGAGTACCCATGAGTGTGGCCTAAATACGTGTAGACTCGTGTACATACGTGTTAACTCGTGTTTGACTCTGAATAACTCTTCGTTATTCGTGTTAACTCGTGTTGACTCGTGTAAACCCGTGTAACACTCTTTGGTGATTCGTCGCTTTTCGTCATCATTTCGACGTTGACGAAGCAACATGTGTCTACACGCAACAACACGTATGTAACACACATGCAACACGTATCAACAAGAGTAGAAAGCACGAATGTGAGTGCCAAAATTTGGTTGCCCCCATGATGCCAGAGTTTACACGATTCAAACACAAGTGAAAACATGAGTAAACAAGAGTAAACACGATCCACTGAGAAAAAAACACGAGTGTAACACGAAAAAGCAAGTGTCATTTGAAATACCGTTATTTCAAAAATGTAGGAAGAATCAACGAGAGTTTACACGGATGTAACACGAGTCAACACGTGTGCAACAGAGATCCAACGAGAGTCAACGCGTTGTCTTTCGTGTTGATCCGTATAAAAATCGTGTTGATCCGTGTAACAATCGCGTTGACTCGTCCATACTCTTTGTTTACGTGCCCTGGAATGTGGCCATTATTTTTCAAATTTTTGACATTCGTGTTGGGTTCGTGTTACACTCGTTTTGACTCTCAGTTACTCGTAGACTCTTGCATGAACACGAGTTGACTCGTATTGAATCGAGTTAACTCGTGTTACACTCTCATTGACTCTGAACAATTGCTACTCGCGGCCGACTCAGCCTCCAGTGACGGCGATAATCGACGAGTGTGACTCGTGTTGGATTCGCGCACCGACTCGGCTATGTGTGAACCAGCCTTTAACCACGGTGATCGACATA